>HE671167.1:48691-108376 GCA_000313835.2 Heliconius melpomene melpomene | reverse complement strand
AAAGTTCAAAGTTTAATATAAAGGCTTTAAATTGCATGATTCATTTATCCTTTCATTATGATCGGATAAGAACTTTCACTACGCGTACAAATGTCAAGAAGAGGAACATATACTAACTTATACTAACTTTTATCTCTGCAGCTTCTTTTAGCTTCCGTCAAACGAAAATAACTATGATTTTGTATGACACATGACACATTCTAAGTGCTCGTGACATAATGAGCTTTATAGCCTTCCTTAGTAAATGGACTAACCAACAAAAAAAGATTTTTCTAATCGAATCAGTAGTTCCCGAGATTATTCCGTTCAACCAAACAAATTCTTAAGCATTGTTACTACCCCACGTACGTATACTATATCTACGTACTACTATATACGTACAACTGTAGTAAATATAAAAGCTAACGACATTAACCGTTTCCATCCTAATTGCTCCATTTCATTGTAATAATCCCATAGTAAGTTTCAAGTTACAATGCTTATAGTTCCGTTGTTTGGTCTCCTTTAATTAGAAAGTGGGCTCGAGTCCTCTAATTACTGGCCTAGTGGTTTAGTGGTTAACGATTGTGCTTAGTCAGAGCTTGGAGGCTCGATTCCATTCGCTTTAGACTTATTTGTATTGTGGAAAGCAAAAATATTTGTTTTAATATTATCCAAATTTAATAAAAATAACAACTTTTAAAAGATTTGTTATAAAATTAATGAGATCATTATCTCTTACTATTTAATTCTGAATAAATTCATTTATAAAAGACCATTTCACAGAGTTATGCAAATAATTCTAAAATACTCTCATAATTTTGTAGTGAATGTTATACAAAAAGTGTGCAAAAAAAATTAGAAAGCTATGGGTAACGATGCAACTATTCATAAGAAAATAAATTGTACGAATTTATAAATAAAAAAATACATAAGTATTAAAACATTTTGTAACTATCACTTTTTTGTATATCTCAGAGACCTACCAATTACAAGTTTAAAAATTATAAAAAAAGAATTTATTAACTGTTAAGTTTTTACCAACCTGCGGAGAAGCCTAAAAGGAGGGTTATGTTAATAGCAGTATGTATGTTCCCTTGCAACTGTTAAGCCACTGGAACCGATTTTGATAAAGGATACGTGGTTGGATTTGACTTTATGGTGCAAGTGTTATTATTAGATATATTAATTTAGTAGCAGTCGGGTTTTTGTTTCGTTTATAATTTATACATACTGTCTAAATGTAGATAATATAAATATTTACAATACATCTTATCCTTCAAAAGACATTGCTTTAATAAATAATAGCTATATAATATAAGAAAAAACAATTAAAGTTAAACTCGCAATGTTTTTATATTATAAAGAGACACTAATTAAGAATAAATATTATAATTAACAACGATTTCCGCTATGCAGATTCATTTAAAACAAAAAAATATGAACCATTAAAATTCTGTAATCAGCTCTAAAATTAACATAATATGTTGATAACGATTTAGTCAGAATTAATTTTTAACTGTGAATTGTGAGTAAGACGGCCTATATTTTGCAAATTTTACTTCAAACGAAACGTTGCTTTAGCGTGCTAAACAATGGAATTTCTAAATTTAGAAGTTAGTGTTTAGATTTTCCGCCTTAGTGTAAACACACCCAATACATACATACTAATAATACACAGTATACGAATACAATTCAAGTTATCAGAAGATGACGCATAGCCCTAATATTCACGGTACGGTCAAACGATAAGCAATGATAACAAAAAAGCAAAACATTGAGGTCGTATGAACTACAAATACTTAAAATCGTCACCGTTTATTAATATCTATAAAAAACTTAATTTATCAACTAGTTTCTTTAAGACTTTGTAAGTTTAACTTGGCCTATATTAGTAGAATGTCGGTCTGCACCTAGCTTTCTGACTATTAAAACGCACATACATAGAAACATACATAAATTAGATTGGGGTTCCACCGATCAATCTGTATTTGGGAAAAATAGAGAAAGAGAGTGTCTACATACACTCTATCTCCCTCTTCTACAAAAACGATATTTAAAAATAAATATATGAAAGAAAAAACGTTACCCTAGTTCTTCGAACATCGTTCGGCATTATGCAAATAACACAGACGTTCCCAATAATAAAAAGGAAACACCAAGAAACAATCTAAAACACAACACTAACACTGAACACGTATCACAAAAACCAACTCGTTTCTACATACAAGATCAACCAATTCTCATACAAAATCAAATTAAATTATAATTTAAAATGGACATATGATCTTGCGCACGTCCGCGCGCGGCGCATGCGCGTCGTTTAATGTCATTGGCTCCAACCAATGTATCCCAGAGACCAGCCAGTGTTTCCTTGATAAGGCATAAAGAACTGTTAATTGTTCTTCCGTGTCCGTATTTTATATTTCCTCGGTTGTGAAGATGTTGTTATTCCAACTATCAACAAGGTTCTGTACTTAAGCCCTTTTACGTTTAGTTTAGTTTAACTTGTCAAATTCAATTAAAAATAATCTAATAAACAAATAAATGATAGAATTAATTAGATATTCAAGGTAGTATATTTACGATGTGGTTTTTATATTTTTTTTTATTGTTTTTATTTTAAATAATAGAGGTGTTTGATAATATAACATCTTATCACTTGTAATAATTATTAATGATTTTTAAGCTTTATAACTAATTCTATAAGCAAATAAAATACTTATGGAACAATTTAAGGCATATTTAAATTTTCTGAATGGAATTTCAGTATTGTATTTGTCGTCTTAATTAAATATTCCAGGGCTGATGGTGGTACAAATATGTATGAAAGTATAGAAAGTACAAATAAATAATTAGAATAAAAGAAAAATAATATTTGAGAACAAAAAAGCCTCATAGTAATGCCTATATAAAAACAGATAAATTCAATACACAAAAAGCATTTAAAAACTAAAACAGCACAATAGGGTTAGTTATACAAAAATATAATATTTAAAATTTAAAAACGTAATTGGCATTACTCATGACCCGATGTCAAAGGCTGGTGGCCTCTCTTAATTTAGCCACGAACAATGAAGTTTGACCCATATGGCTACCGTGACACGGATAAGTGGATATAATGGCAGGACCTTTGAAACTTTACTTTTTCATTGTAAAGTAAAATAAAAACACACAATGAATGACGGTAATGACAAAGACGAAAAGCTTTGGAATTGTTTTTGAAAGTATCTCAGTAGGTTTTCTTAATAATACAATTTATTAATGTGATTTAGGACTTCTTCGTTAGAGGGCGTCGTGTATGAGGCTGTGACTATAAAAGTGACGGTTGTGGGTTCGATTCCTACTCGGAAAAATTAAATGTTTAATATTTTCATTTCTTCATTCTGGTGACAAGGCAAAGCGGGGCGTTGAGTTCCTCCACTCAACACACATTGCCTACAAAATTCTTAGATTATTATGATGGGAGTGTCTTAACACTAGGTTCCCAGACGATATACAGCGTGATGCTAAAAAATATACTATTTCAATCAAGAATTAACATATAAAACATATTTGTTCCTTAGATATTTTGACGATATATTGGCATCATTATGAAGACTGAATATGGGTTGGTCCTACTGAGGGACCATATTTCAGATAGAACGAAAACTATGTGTAACATTGAGTTTCACAACATAACGAACAATTACCTACTCTGATGTGAATAAAACGTAATAGTAATAATATATAGGAAGAGGGAAACAAAAGCGTAAAGATTCTCTTATTCAAACAATTAGATTAGTTATATAATAAGTGTTGCCTCAAATTTTACACTCTGCATATGTAACCGGGCGTTTGCAGAACAAATTGACATTCATTATGTGCAAAGTTGCCGCACACGGCGCCGACGACGTTGAATACTAAATTCGTACAATGATCCATTTTAAAGTTGCGAATATATTGAATTGAACTACATAGTTAGTTACAAAACTTGATAGCTCTTGACATATAAAACTTTTGTTATTTCTAATAATAGCGTTGCATAGAACTCTATATTGTGTTTTTGTCTCATTCTGACCAAATTGCAAAAATAAAATATTTATAACTAGTGACCCGCTCGCGGCTTCGCCTGTTTCAACTACATACTTAATTATTTACTAATTAATAATATCAAGTAAGTTTTTGGTTCTATCACGTTATTAGATGCCATGAATGACACATTTTCTTGTACATCTTCCATGTAGAGTTATAGAAATTACCCCAAGGGACACCCAAAAAACCATTAATTGCCAACCAAAATTGTAATATCTTCTCAAATATGACATACAGTATTATATACTATTTTAAGCTGTAAATTATAAAATTAAGCCATAAGGATATAATCAATTATTCATAAGCAAAAAAAATCTGGCCTAGCACAAGGACTTGCATACCACGTTCTGTAGCAATCAAGACCATAAACATTAGGTGTCGTGACCATAAAAGTTAAACTGCTTTGGAAAACATGAGCCATAATGAACAGACCAAGTGGAGACTTGGCTTATATAAAAATATAACTTATTTTAACAAAAAAATATATATTTTCATTACTAACTAGAGTCACTTCCAACTTTAGAAAATTAAAGCTTGAGAAGTCACACAAAAAGTCGTAGTCAAAAGTTAATTGATTCTATTAAAAGTATATTTCTGTACATTCACAGTAGAAGCTGTCTTAACTATATTTCTCAAACAAAATTGTTAACGGGCTTCAAGAAACCCAAGAAAGTCTTCAAACTTTAATTGGAAGCCTTTAGAACAAAAACGAAATATTTGAAACGTAACAGGTTGTTTGTTTGCAGTTATTGATAATAACAAGGGAACTTTTTATTGAAATAAAAAAAATACATTTTTAATTTTAATCGAAATAATATAAATAGGATTCACCCATGATTTTATTTATGCGGGATAAGTAGAAACGTCATGGAAAACTATTTTTTATATTTTGGATGTGGTGTTTTTTTTGGATGGCGGCGCTCAACGCCGCACTTCTTAATAAGAGACCAGACAGAAGATGGATAAAATTTCATTACTTCTACAATTTTAGAAAAAGGAAAATTAAAAGAAAAAGAAAAATTTTTGTAAAAAGAAAACAATAGTATAATTTAGCCTAACGCACATAATAACATTTAAAACGACATTAGGTACAAAAGCAATAGACAATTAACATCGACCCGGAATGCCCTGAGTAAAGAACGGTGGGGAAAACCAAAGAAATACGAGGAAGAAAATCGCTTGACAATAATCAATATTTTACAATTATGATACCTAATAATTATTTAGTTATGATACAATAAATAAAAATCTTTGGGATTTTTACGCAAAAAGGTACCGAAAAGAAAATTTATTAAAAAAAAATATAGATTACACAAAATAAGCCTAACAGACTGTGTCGTTTATTTAAACAAATGTTCTCTGTTATAAATGTAAACATTACTTTGAATGGGAATCGAACCTGCAAACATTGCATGTCAGATAAGTTCCAATCGCGGCTATCCGGAAGCAATGAAACTAAATACATAGCGCCAAGTGAGACAACGTAACAATGGCTATTGTATGAAAAGCGGACAAAAACATCTATTTGAAGCGAAACGCAAAATTTTATTGGTATTTCCAAATCAATGACTGATTTGACTTAACATGGACCACAAAATTTAATTAAACTCCCAACAATTTTATCGTCACAGCGACGTTTAGGTTTCGGATTTACTAAAAGGCTACAAGAAAGAGAAACATAGAAATACTTCGCAGACTTCGTGGACTGTTCTCCTCTTTCATCAGTTCGGTTCATTTATTATAGCGTTTTGGAGTATGCCAGTTGAACACCACAAATGCCATAATAAATCGAAAATACACGAAGAGGATTGATCGATAAAAAAGATAAAAGGTTTACAATAATAGATAGCACGTTAAAAACGATCCTGTCAACTCCCTCATCACACTAGGCAGGTAAAAAAAATATTATCTTCACTTTGGTTTTCAATACCTTGTTCAGTTTCGTTCGTTCTTTAAATATTTTTCAAATACGAAAATTTTATATTTGATTTAACCATCAACCATTATTGATGACCACAACCATTATTATCCTATATATATATATCTTATAAAACAAAGTCGCTTTTCGTGTCTGTCTGTTGTTTCTAACTCTTCTTCTTCTAAACCACCCAACGGATTTTGATGCGGTCTTAACCATTAAGTCGAGTGTTTTTCGTAGAAGGTTTATATATAGTTTATTATTTGTACATTCTTATGTAAATTAACATAAATACGATAAATGTGTATAAAGTCCTACCCGTTGAGACACTTTCGCGCATGCGCTGCTCTAATGGTAAGTACTACATGTAAAAAATGTACTGGAGTATTGTTCCTCTTAATAAGATCTACAAAAAAGTCCGCGATGGCATATTCGTATCTTTTAAGAATAACGTGTAGTGATCATTTTTCTGTCTAAAAATAATAATTTCAATATATTTTTTATTGTGAGGGATATTTTTCCATACTGGTACTAATCCTTATCCTTTAAAATACTTTATTAATTTTCTACGTTAAACGAAGATAAAATTGCTTTTTACAATATTTCGAAATTGCGAATAGTTTTACAGAAAAACGCATTTAATTGTTGACACATCACGCCGTTCACACATCAACTGTATCGAGTCAAGTTTCACTTATCCCTTACTCTCAGCATATAAATAAGTATATTAGTTACGTTGGCCATTTAATGTAGATCAAAACTGTATTTTCTGTTTTTCATTTTAATAAGTACTTTAGAAGTTGTTACAATATCAAAAAATCCTTGCTGCGAAACGCGCCTCGCGACGTTTTGCTTATACAAGCGAGTCCGCCGCGCCCGCCTGCCTTACACGCATCGGTGGTTCAGTGGTAGAATGCTCGCCTGCCACGCGGGCGGCCAGGGTTCGATTCCCGGCCCATGCATTCTATTTAAGTTTCCTCACAGGCAGCCACGTCGTGCTTGCTTTTCATCAGGGACAGAATACCCCCTTCAGCATTAACCACAAGCTCGAAAAAAAAACCCGGCTGCCTCTATAGCAACGAAGATTTAGTTAGATGCGTTTGCACGTATTGGATAATTGGAGTTGAATGTATTATTTAAGCGCGATATATTTGGTTTCACATTTGTAGTAGTTATTAGTAGGTAGGTTTTTGTTTATAATTTTTCCGTTTAAAAATAGTCATTTAACTATCTAAAAATAGTCATTTAAATATATTTTAATAAGTACTTGAAAAGATTAGTAGCACAGATTTAAAATTACGGTACCTACTAAAAAATCCTTGCTGTGTAAAACAATTGGAAAATCCTTATTGAAACTACAAAAATGCGGGTTGCATTAGGGTTTAATTAATTTTCACATTATCTTAAGTGCTTTGCAGTAGTTAAAGCGGGCGAAGCCGCAAGAGGGTCGCTAGTGTTATTATATAAATATTGTTCGAGACAAATAAAAAACATTAATAAAAATTCCAACCTTTGCTGCCATTTGTAATTCTATAACATTTATTGATTTAATTTACAATTAAAGTAAGGAAAGAAAAATATTACATTTTTGTAGCACATATTTTATAGATATTTATGTAGGTACAAATAGAACGCAGAATTCGTATAAAATATAAACAAGCAACAACTGTTATATAACAGCAATTAAAACAGTCTAATTATTATGATTTATGGAATATTCTAATTTAACTCGTATCATCATAGAGTAGTAATAATTAACTGCAGTTAAATAAAAAAAAACATCTAAAAACATAATTTAGTAAAAAACATAACTCTCAGTAAAATTTGTCTTATTTGTCCTTGAAGTTATAACCATATGTATATAACTAGGGGCGCGAACCGGACCTCAATTTTGACTCGCTGTGCTCGCAAGCGAAAAATGTTTTTTTTTTTTAAAAAAATTTTTCGCCTAAAACCATCTACGTGTTCATATCTATATGTTTGACAGTTTTCATCTCAATCGGTCAAACCGTTTGGGAGCTTATTGGTGACAGAGTGTAAAAAGTCTCCAGTAGAGCTTCCACAACAATTAACAAGGCAAAGGCGGCCACGTGCAAAATTTCCAAGTACTCAATCCCTTTATCGGGATGACACAGGCATAGCGTACACAATGTGAGCGGTGGAGACAGTTAAGAAAATGTTTATTATACGTGCGGAATACAGTTTGGTCAGTTATATAATAAATCAGAATATTGCCGTAATTAAGACATAAATAAATAAAAAATATTATTTACCTTATCACTATCTGTTGGTAGCGTCCCATATCCGTACCAGCTCCTCGCAGGTCTTAGCCTTGGTTCGTCTTTTGGAGACAACAGTCCACTTCCCCAACGTACTACACCTTCAGCCACCGCAGCGACTCCAGGAGTCAGTGGACTACCATTTGGCGACTTAGGAGATACTCCCTTTTCAGCCACCGGAGGTAAGGTAGGACGGGCACATCCTGTCCGTCTCTCATATATCCGTTTGCAAGTATCATCGATATCAGTCTCGAGTAAGCCCTTTTTATCACCTCCACGCTTTACCTCCAAACCCCGCTTATCATCCTGACGTTGCAGCCACTTGGGATCAGAATCCCGTCTCTTCGCACTATCATTTGAGTCTTGTCGACATAGTAACGACTTTTTTAAGCTTTCACTGGAATCCTGCTTGTTTAAAGCTTTCTTATCAGATACCTGGCATTTCTTGTCATCTTTTGATAATAACGCCCTTTTCAAACTATCAGACGAGTCTTGTTTGTTTATTAGTTTTCTGGGGCATTCTGTGTTAAGAGAATCGGTGGTTTTCGAGATGAGCAGTTTGGGATAATCGTAGGGCGCGTGGTCATTGGACGGAGGGTTTAGTTCTAGAGATCTTCTGTTTTTCTTCTTATCGACGGGAGCTATTTGAGCCTTGGCCGGCAGTAACCGCCGCGGCAGGAGGCTGCGGTGATCAGCGAGTGGCGATTCTGGTCGCAACATTGTTGGCGGCGATGTAAGGCTGCCGCTTGTTATATTTCCCCTGCAACAAAGAAAAATAATATTGAATATATAGAATAAAATAATATGAAGTTTGTTAGATGTTGCGTGCCTATATAACAATTACTATTGAGAACTATTGTTGAGATTCAAATAGTAGAATACCGTCAAGTTTCAATTGATGTATTGTTCAAAGTAATAGCACTATTATTTAAGCCTATTTCACTGAAAATTAAATTATTAATTAACAATATTAATAATTTACCTATACAGAAAATTTATTATGAATTATTATATTGTCTAAACTCTAAAGTACAATTTCTTTGCTTACATTAGGAGAGAAAGAGAGACAGAGATGGTGGTTAATGATGGACGATACTTTCACTTCTATACAATACATATTATACTATATTCTCAGAATTCTTTCGATCCATAAAACCATTTTAACAAAATTTTGCCCCAGGAAAGCAAGCAAGCAAGCAAGCAAGCAAACAAACATATTCGTAAATTTAAAAACTATGCCAAATTTTATTTTTATAATTGTCGACGGATATTTTATGCATCCTCCATATTAATAAATGTAAAAATATTAAAATTTTAAGTTTTATCCTTATTTGTATTTTTATTAATAAACTTGCCATAATTAAAAAAATATTATCATTTTAAATATTTAAATAAACCAAAATTTTCCTCTCAACCTTATTGTTGACTTTACAACACAAAATAAATCGCGGACAGAATTAATGTTTTCAATTTATGAAAATTCGGATCGATTTTGATTTTTTTGATATATGGTAAAAAGAAATTATCTATTTAATATCCTAAAACAATAGATAAATTATTATACATTATAATCGACACAAATTAGTATACGCTATACAGTTGAGAAAATAAGTCACGGATACGCGTTGAATGTTGGAAATTCTAATTTGCCGTAACAGCAATTTGTTGTGGTGAGCTCACTTAATACGAGTAACTTAACTCATATTTCACACATTATATATTTCCTATTTAGTAAAACAGAACAGAGAAAAATACAGATTTCAATGTCTATATTTTATACTAGCGGACGCGCGCAGCTTCGCTAGCTTATTTAGGGGTGAATTCTAATAAACCATGAAAAATGTGTTCAATGAAATATTTTTAAGAGTGTAAATTTCAAATTTTATAAAAATCGGTGGCGATTTAAAGATTTTTCCATACAAACTTTCATCCCCTTATCTGCACCCTTAGGGGGTGAATTCTAGAAAACCATGAAACATGTGTTCAAATAAATAGTGCAAATAAATATTTGTGGCGATTTAAAAAAAAACTATATTTGTTTGTATAGAAAATTTGTATAGAAAAATTTTTAAATCGTCACCGATTTTTATAAAGAAATTTACTCTTAAAAATATTTCATTGAACACATGTTTCGTGGTTTATTAGAATTCACCCCTAAATACGCAAGCGAAGCTGCGCGCGTCCGCTAGTATATAGATATTATGAAATAAGGCTATTCTATGAACATAAGTTCTAAGTGAAGCTTATTGCCCTTTATATCTGCTTGGATTTTTTCTTTTTTTTTTTTAAGCTTCACACTGTATCCCTCACATAGCAAGGCAGACAAGGAACCTAGTATTGAGACATTTCATCCTCATTAAGATATTTCCATTCCTCACTTTAATTTACCAGAGTTTTACTTTACCAGAGCGGAGAAATGAAAATATTTAATTTCCTTAAGTGGGAACAGAACCCAAAACCTTTCGCAATGACTGGCCTCTAAATAATCATCCGTACACAAAATACAAAATTACATAGGTAGGTATATGTAGTACGAAAATACTTGCCGTATTTATATAAGGAGGAGGACTATTATGTTACCTTAAGCTTATTGATTACATTAGCTTTCCTCCAAAAAGCTTTCGCATCGAAAATAATTTCGTTTAATCCTCTTCGCAGATTAAAGTCCTTACGAATAGAATTTATAAAGGAAAAGTCTAATCTTGTTAGTCTTTTGGACTCTGTTTATACGCTTTTGTGTACCTATCTCCTCTATCTACTCCTTAGAACTTTATTCTGTAAGAGCACTTAAAAATTATTAAATTATCTATGACATTTTAAAAAAATAGTAAGACTGGATGAATAACATTTTTGTCCATATTTCAGATTAAGATTTAAATAAAATTGAACTCTGATTAAGTCCGAGTCTGTCTGTGATTTTAAAATAAACGCGTTTTCCCAAGTGCATATAGTTATTTACACGATGGTAGTACACTAACAAACAAAAATGTTTTTATCTGTCTGTCTGTATATTTGTCCAAGCTAATCTGGGGAATAGTTGAACCAATTGTTATGAGATTACTGAAAGATAGAGATGTGATATAACTAAACATTATTAAATATGAAAATTTTTGCGGGCAAAATCAAATATATTGAAAATTAAAATACCAAGAGACTTAAATTACAATTTATTTAATGCACACCTATCGATAGGTAGCCATGTCAAAATCATTAATCCTGTTTTTAAGCTACACTTAAATAAATACTCGTATATTCCAAGAAAGCAAAGCTGCGCGGGGGCGCTAGTATTTCATATATATATATATATAAATACAATATCACCTTGACGAACTCGTGGCGTTATTTAATTTCGTCCAAGACGGAGAACGTAATGGTGGTAAAGGTATATGACTGTTATACGCACCAACATCTCTATCTTTATAAATTTAAATGTAGAGAATAGATATATATTATGTCAGATTTTATTTCATACACTAGCTACATCGAATCGCAGTATTGCATTATGTTTTAGTAAAAACATTGAAAATTTACAAGTCTGCATACTGTCAGTACATAATATACAAATATATGTTCATTCTTCTTCACATTGATTTTCAAAGAAAACATTCTTTGCGTGCCTTCTATTCATATTTCGAAAGAAAACAGAAATCAAAAATTTTACGTACGAAGGTTACTTTACAAATTATATTTATGTGAAACAAGAATATTGTTTTTATAAAACTCCGAGAGGAAGAACTGACTATATTTAATTTTAAAATATTCTCCATCATAAGTGTGCTTTGGTTTTCATCATTTTGTATAGACACCTGTAAACATTAAAATCCTTTTGAACAACGTCAGAATGACGTCACGTAATTAATCATTACACTAACGAGTGTTTGAACAAATTTATTTATTTATTTATTTATGTTAACGTTGTATGCATATAATATAAATGGTTTTCAAAATGCAAAATAAACTATGAATCGTTAATATTAACAATGTAAAGATGTAGAGTCTGTCGTGGCGTAGGGGTACAAGAGTGCAACTGTAAACGCGATGGTTGTAGGTTCGATACAAATTCGGGGGAATGAAATATTGAATATTTTGTTTCCTTTGTTCTGGTAACAAGGTTAATTGCGGCGTTGAGTTGCGCCACTCAACACGCAGTGCCTCCAGAACTCAGCGGAACTCTGTGGGTACAGCATGAAGCTGAAAAACCAATGGTGGGTCAGAGCAGTTACCTAATTTAAAAACTGCTATTTTATAATCTGAACATTCGTTGGTATCAATAAGATTAATAATATTAATAATTCGCCTGTTTTTCAAAGTATACATGTTCCCATATATAAAAATAAAATAATAAAACAATATGTTGAATGTTCTTTAAGAACGTAACCTACTTTTTAGAGGAAAATGTAATTCCCTAACCTTCATTCACAGTTGGTCCATCCATCTGTGACAAACGAATAGACAACGACCTCTGCTACGACAAATAGTCAAAAAAATATTAATCAAACTCAAAGCGAACTCTACCTAGTAAGCAAGGAGAGAATTGTTCCTAATTAATTATTCTTAGTAAATTCAATTTTGGCTTGGGTTCCTTCTATTAATATTTTTTTTCTATATAATATTTGCAGTATAACACATACATTCAGTATATATAAGTTATTCTGTGTGCCACATGCCGTTTAATATTTTACATACTGTGTGGCGGAACCTAACGCTGCGCTGAAACGGGTACAAAGCGCGCAAATATAATTTTTTTATTCGAAAGATTAAAACCCATAACCATCGCGTTGAATCAGGCAGTATTGTGCTATAATGGAATCACACTTTTAATATTCGATCAAAGGTGTAATAAAATATTATAATCTCATCATTGTCAACGTCTGACCTTTAATTTTTATGATTAATATTTGCATTTTGCTAAATTGCAAGAGCAATAAATCATCCATAAATCTCTTATTAATTAATTAGACTTAGCTTCGCCTCGCCATAATTTTAATATAGATAATATATGTAATATCTATTTTTTTATGAAAATAAAAACTAGTAACCACATACAAGCAATTTCTATGCTGTTGATGATAAAAAAAAACATAATATGTAAAGATATAAATCAGTTAGTACATACATCATACTATCAGCTTTTCACATTCTATCAAAAAACTGTGATGTTGACGGAACCCAAAACAGCGTATTAGCCAGACCGTTAAAACAAAGGTATTTTGTAAAGCAAAAAAAACTTATATCGCTACTTAAAGTCAACATTCCTACTACGGCACAAAAATGTCAAAGTAAATAAAAACAAAATCTTTCCAATATACCTACATTCAACAAATAAAAATCGCAATAAAATAATCCTTGTAAGAGACGACACTTTACAATTCGACAAGCAATAAATAACCTACTTAAATATATTACTAGCTGTAGCCCGCAACTTTATTTGTGTGGACTTTAAGACGTCACATTTTTGAACTTTCTGATCCCTATTTTTATAAACCGCTCTCAACTCTGAGATCGATATTGAGTTGCTGTTTTCATTCATAAATTATAATCTATGAATGAAAGTTCCCGCTCTTAAAGTCGATCTCAGAGTTGAAATCTGCTTCTGCACCTACTCAAAGCCCTAACCTACACGTCAAATTCCAATTTTTAAGTCCAGTAGTTTCGCCTGTATATAACGGAATAGTTTTTTATATCTATACTAGTGGACCCGAACGCGGCTAAGCCCGCTTGAACTATACGAATATATTTTAAATAATTACAAATATGAGAAAAAAAAGTATCCTATGTTCATCCCGAGACCCTCAAGTATCTCTATATGAGTATTTTATTACAATTAATTTAGCGGTTTGGCCCTGATTGCGTAAAAGACAGACAGACAGACAGACAGACAGAGTTACTTTCGAATTTATAATATAGGTATAGACGGATAAAGCATGTTTACATAGTGCAGTGCAGTGAAGCGTTGGAGCCTTGAGATGCCTTACTTCCGTATTAGGTATTGACTTAACGTGTTTAATACCTTCTGTGATACGAAATGTGCGACTATATCTACTCGGTTATTTAGAAACATCGTAAATATCATTTTGTTTGTGTAAAATAAATTTAAATTATAATATGTATTTAAGTATGACAATTTAAAAAAATACTGCTTGTTAATTTATTCAATTATTAATGTAAATAAGTGAAACTTACGTAAGTATAATTAAATAAGAATATAAATTATAAATATCACTTCCGTTTAAATAACCTATAGAACTCTGAAGAAAATTGTACAATAACTTTTTCTATAAGACACAATAACAATAAATAGGCAAGAAAAAAAACAGAAATGACTTTATATAACTAACTAGCGGCCCGCTCGCGGTTTCACCCGCGTGGACTATGTTATTATTAATTTCTGTCTCCATGACTACGTCCTAGTGACGTCTATGCAAAATTTGAGACTCCTAGCATTTGTAGTAATTAAGTTTCATACAAACTTTCGACCCCAAAAACAACCCCTTAGAAGGCGAATATTGCAAATTCCCATCTTAGCGAGCACCTACGTCCTATAAATAAGTTCTATGCAAAATTTGAGATTCCTAGCACATGTAGTTTCTGAGATTTCGTGATGAGTGGGTGACTTTTCGATTTTATATATATAGATTATTATTAAGCCGTCAAAGCAGCACAGCGACTGTAAAAAGGGGAGTGAATTATTACCATTTCTCCGTTTTACTAAGGACACAAACGAGGGCATTACGTTCCACCGCCAGCAGATTTAGTTTGCCCACCCTAAATATGTTTTTGCATAACAAAACGCAAGTAAACAAAAAAACTACTTAAACTAATAATATACCAAAAAATGCACCGAACATAAATTCCGAGAACGCGTTGTTATCAACAACACAATATCATGTACCTAGATGTATACCTACATGTAAAATTTTCCAAAACCTGTTTGCCAAACGAGTTGAATAACATCAAAACTAGTCTAAAATTTAAGGTGGCTCGCATGATACGGCTTGTAAAAATACAGAAATTCACATATTCAGTGAAATATTTTTGGTATAAAAAAAATATCTTTTATACTTTCGACATAAATATTCGGCGATAATGACAATTATTTCTACATTCTGCTATTATTATTTAACTAAAGGAAATTATCTAAGTATGTCGGAATAATGTATATACTTACTACGTCATAAGTATCATATGTATATATGTATCTAACATTATTTACATATATTTACACAGACTTTTTAACATTAACGAAGAGTAGATTGAAAATAATCATTCCCTATACAAGTATAAGATCCCAACGCTATCTAAGCTAGATTAAATACATGCAGGCTATATATTATTTTTAAAATAAAAAAAAACCATTACGTAATTAAGACTTATAAATTAAAATTATATATGTTTTATTCAATAAATCACTAATTAACGATGCCAAGAAAAACACACATAAAATATTGCATTTTATAATTTTATTCGCGATCAATAGGTGATTATAATAAATTACATATACACTCGTGGTCGCCTCCAACCTCGTATGCCTGGACTTTATAACCATTTCCATCCTACGTCTATTTACTAAGCTTCACCCCCTAGCTGTATCCCGCATGTAGCAGGGTCATCAAAGGGAGCGTAGTGTTAAGACACTCCGCTCCTCACTTTCCAAATTCTGGAGTCAATGCGTGTCGAGTGGCGGAACTCATGCTCCGCTTTGCCTCAACTCTAGAGCGAAGAAATGAAAATATTAAATACCTATTTCATTTCCACGAGTGTAAATCGAACCCAATACGAATCGCGTTTTCACTTTACAGTCACGCGCTTGTGCCACAAATGCCATCACTTATAGGATCACTTTGTTGTCCGTCTGTCAAGACCCTTTTTCTCAAGAACGCGTAGAGTTATCAAACTGAATTTTTATCAAACTCTCAGGTCCACTGTCCCTTGGAACTGGGAAAAAATCTAACTTCTAAGCTAATGCATTCAAAAGATATAGACGTTTAATAGCAAATTTTATGAAATCAAAACTTACAGGGTACTTCCTGTTAGCTCATAATTTTGAAATTTGGTACGAAGCAAGGTCTTATAGCACCTACAGATTAACGAAAAATTGCGAAAAATGAAAATTGATTGGTCTTTATTAGAAAAAAATAATCACAAACTTATAATTCATTTCACAAAAAATCAGTGCATGAGTGCAGTGACCCCCGTAAAGTTAAGTTTGTCAACTTTTATAAGATTCAGAAGGCACTCTTTCCGTTGGCCTACAATCCAGAAATTGGTACGGTACCTCGGTGGGCGAGTCCAACTGACCGGTCTTTTTTATTACTATAAAATGTTTTTTCGTAATATTAAAGGTACAGACACTATCTATTCCAATTTTTTTTTTAATAATAGACTAATAGATGCTATTAGATTGAACGGTCGTTATATTTCTTAGAAGACATTTTTGGCACATAATAGCTGTAATATATTTGTGCCGTTGTCAATCCGCCCAGATCTAGTCTGGGTGTTTACTCAGTGGCGCCAAGAGTTCAACAATAAATGTATAAGTTATATCTCATATATTATATTTGTTATTATCATTTTGTATCGATATATTAAAAGTTTATAAATTTTAAGTTCGAGGCCGGACGTGGCGCGGGGGCACAAGTGTGTGGGTTCGATTCCCACTCGAGGAAATGAAATTTTAAATATATTCATTTCATTGTTCTATTAACGAGGTGCCCGACGTGCCATGTCTTAAGGAGTTACGAATGTCCTAACACTGTCAGAAATGGGGATATTGCGTGTTAAATGACGCAACTCAACGCCGCATTTTGTCTTATTAGAACGGTGAAAGGAATATAAGTCACTCCTTAATTTACTAAAAAAACCGAACTATCAATTATCAGTTGTTTATTTAAAAAAGTAATATTTCACTCACAGTAACCACGCACGTGTCGGCCACGTATAGCCCAACGGCGTTGGGGGCTATTTTTATATACACAAATCGTCGGCTTATGCGTCATTTAATAACGTTGCGAGCAGCTGATTAAATAAACACTATCAAGCTGTGATATTTTGTTATTTAATAGAAAAAAATAGACAAAGAAAAGCGACGAACTCCGTCGTGGAGGTCCGTCTGACGGTGTGACTGTTAACGCGATGGTTGTGAATTCGATTCCGTGCTGAGAAATTGATTATTTTGATTTATCCGCTTTAGTTATAAAGAACCTCGTAAGTTGTAATATATATTTTTAATTACAAAAACTAGAGTGTTAGCTCAGCAGATTAAAATATTATATTAAATTATTATGGCTAAGTCAGTGGTTCAGAGGTCAAGCGAATATTCTAATACAATAAATAATTTATACTATCATTCTTATATTACGTATTTTTCGATTGCTTCGAGCATCCAACAGACATCGTCTTTTTGAATTGACTTAATTGATGTATAATTTAATTTTTTTCTTGTTTGGACTGTTTATTTTTTCTTTCGTAGCACTGTTGAGAACTTAATAAGGATTTTCTAGTAGAGGAGAGGTTCTAATTCGCCAAAATGGAGGAAATGAAAACAATTCATTCATCGAGAGAAGATCAAACTCACGACCACCGCGTTTACAGTCAGATTTAGTCCCATTGCATAACATATTTTTTATAGTACCTAAATTAATAAGTATACATAAAATTTACAAAAAACAAATATCTCTGAAAAATAAAATACGGTATTTCTCATACATCGCCCTCATTAAAGAATAAAACATAATATAGAGACTCTACCAAAACCTGACATAAAAAAAACCAACCAATTTTAACAGTAAATTAATGGTTATAAAATCAAACAATATTCAATAGCGTTTTTGTGATTACGTAATAGAGCAATTACCTATACACAATACGACACGTAACACAATAGAGACAAACGTTATAAGCGACCAAAAGGGCGGACGGCCTTGATTGCTTAGCCCGAGTTGCTTTTTATATACAAATAATAAAATTATCTTTATATAGATGTAATATATTGAGATTAAGTTCAACTGGGATAATTTAGTAAGTAAGTGCCATACATAAACGTTATATTCCATTTTCCTTATTATTTTTTTTATGTAAAATATATAGTACTGTTACGGCACCCAAGAAAAGTAATATTTAATATTTTCAATTCCTCTCTCTGGTAACGAAGAGCTAATGGTAAATGGCAATACAAATTGCAATAAATACCCACCATTATGAGGAAGTGGTGTTTTGAACGTCTTCCACTGTGATTTCCTGAAAAGAAAACAATACATGAATAATTATTACAAACATTTTATATATAACTTAATACATATAATATTATATATTATTTTTATTTATAAAATACAATATTCAATATTTCATATTTAAAAAAAGTTGAAATCTGGTTGTAAGAAAATTAAAAAGCAAAAATAAGTCCAATAGTTAAGGTTTACTAAGAATAGTTTAGGTACTGAACTGAAATTACATCATTATAAAAAATCGTTGCAACAGAAGTACTGACAGTCAGGGTACATTCTTCTTGGCTGTAAATTAAATATTAATACAGTATATTTTCGTATCTAATATTTATAGAGAAATTGTATAGTAAAAATTGCTATGACATTTTATATAGGTTTACACTATTCATTCATTTTCTGTAATCAACCAGTAAAAAGGTGCGCCATTAGTTTGAGTCACGCCAACAATCGTGACGCCAGCTTGTAATATAAGTTTATAATTTTTTATTTTCATCTTCACGCATCTCTGGCATGATTGAAAGTGGAAGAAAATATACTTATAGATAATATGTCTACTATAACTTAACTTATTTGCTTAATTTTCGACAGTACGAAGTGGCGGTACGCCAAGTGGCGGTAGTATAACGCCTGTAGTCTATATATAAAGGTTCTCGGACTGAATCCCTTACCAATGTCTAAGAGATTTATCAAGAATTTCAGAGATATTCACTAAAAAATATTTAAAAAAGTTCCGAATAAAGATTTCATAAAAACTAAAAAGAAAAAAAGCAAGCAAAATAGTTTATAATATAAACACATCACCCTACTTTGCGTGCGTATTAACTGTTAATAATACGCATGAATAAGAAAATCGTGGGTAAATAGGCACTAATTTTATCAAAATAAATAAATTTAATATTTTCATAGAAAACCCATTAATTTTAGAATTCTTTTAAAAATCAAACCGCAAGTAAACCAGTTCATATTATTATACACTTAATGTCCGTCAAAACAAGTATTTATCACCAATTCATCAGTAATATATTATAAATAGAATAAGTTTATCAATTATGTAAACAATGGCCACAGTTATATTTTTCTTTATGTATGTATCTCCTATAAAATGCTAGATAGACAACGAAGACAACTATTTTTTTATATTTTTTAATCATGACTTTATTAAAGCACAATAAGCAGAGATAAACCTAGTATCAAAACCCATCATTCTGTGGAAAAAGTTTCCGTACATTACATTTCGTGGCTAAACTCAACGCCGTGTTTTAGTATTACCAGAGGCCACAAATAACACTTCTATTTGGACAATGTCTTCCTCACGATACGCAAAACAGATTTTATTATAAGAAATATTTATAAAAAGAGAAGTTCAAATTACATAACAAGAGAATAAAAATAATAATAAATGATAAATTATAATAATTATAATGACTTAGAAGTGTTGAAATGCAATTACTTTTTTGCCTCGTTATCAGAACGAGAAAATCAAAATGTTAAAGTTTCAATTTCTCGAGAGGGAATTGAACCCACAACCTGTCACGCTTGTGCCCTTGTGCCACGACTCCCCACAAATAACTTAATGACGTCATAATAACAATTTATAAACATTATCAATATAGAAAAGCCTTAAGTAGGTACTTATATAAGACGAAAGAGGTAATGGTACGCGGCAGTTGCGATTCGATCGAAGGAAATAATTATTTTCATTTCTTCGCTCTGGTAGTCGGGCAAATCATGGCGTTAAGTTACGCCATTCAACAAGCAAAGGCTCGAAAATTGAGTCTTCAAGCAGGTCCAAAAATATTTTTAATTACAAATTAAATGATTATCCACATTAATTTATCTATATGGTTTGTAATTTAAATATCAACAGCTAATATGACCATTATATCCGCTGATAGGCGTAGCGTGTAAGCATTAATAACTAGAATGTACCAGATTTGGGGGCAGACGAGTCAATAAATAATATACAAAGGTATGTTGACAACTATTATTATTTAAAATTTCTAAGCTGATTGCATATCTATTGATCGTGGGTTCGAATCCCGGTCGAATGAATGTATTGTTTTTAATATGGTGTATCCATTCTAGTTCCGGCATAGTCTGACATTGTATTTCGTCACCTTATATGCAATACCTTTAAAAGTGACGAGATAAGAATAAATTAATAATATAATAGTTTTAGAAACATTTGTCATTGTTTAATTAGAACAATAGGCGACAATTTAGCTGTTCAATCAAATGCAAGTTATTTATTTACTTCTAAAGTTATTTAAATTTATAATAAAAGTTATACTTTTATTATAATTATAGTAAAAACAAACGAATAATATATTTTTAGATACAATTACTGCAATTCTTATAATTTCGTGTAGATATTATCTGTTGTTATTAACTTATATGTCCATGGCGTTAAAAAATCAGCAGAACAAAAGGAACGGAAGTGTCTCAATGAGAACAAAGTATTTTAACTCTAGGTTCCCAGGTTCCCTCTGCCTACACTCTATGTGCGGGATATAGCGCGGAGAGTTATAAAAAAGACTTGTATCTTTTACATAACATTATACGTTAGATAGCATCAAAGAATATTCTTTTAAAGAAATTGTTTATAAAACACTAAGAATAGTATGAAAGAAATCCCTTAAGAATTCTCAGAGGAAGGCCAAGTAGGGAACAAAAGATTTCTTACACTATATTTGTTTCAGAATCTCAAGACAGAACTTATCTACAACACAATGAATGTAACGAAACAAAAGTGTCATAATACTAGAAAAAACTTGCAATGTGCGAGAAAACTGAAAAACATGCGTATGAAATTATAAAATATTTAACTTTGTAATATTTTTTTCTTTAGCTACAGCTGTATCACGTATACAGGATGAGTCGAGATAAACTAATATAAGACATTTCGTTTACAGTCAAATGCTATCTTAGTGCACCATAATTACATATTTAGGAAGAAATAACTTTATTTATTTTTAGCTTCACGTTGTATCCCGCATGTAGTAGGGTAGGCAGAGGGAAAGAGTGTTAAAACACTCCGCTCCTCACTTTTTTATTTATTGTGTGTTGAGTGGCTGAACGAAGCGAGCAAAGAAATAAAAAATATTGAATATCTCATTACCTCGAGCGGGAATCGAACCCACGACCTGTCACGTTACACGCTTATACTCAATCGCCACGAGTGACCTTAATAATATCCAAAATAACTTATTGAGTAACAAAATCCATCGCTATTAGTTATTTATTTTATATTCATGCCAAAAACAGTATAGCGCCGTCCTCTATAAGGTCATATTAAATGGCTTTATAAGTTGGTCAATGGCATTGTCCGATTGATAACGAATTGTGAAAAATTATGATAATATTTCAGCCTTCGCTGACGTGTGGGCGATAAGAAGAAAAATTTAATGTTTCCATTATGTAAATACATTGCCAGCGGCCTTCGGGCACGTTTGTAAGATTACTACTCTTAAAACTAGCTTAGAGTTTTTAATACCAACTGCTTATGTGTTAGTAAAATTCAAAGAAGTAAACAAATAATTATTTAAGGAAATATTTCTTAAAGTATTGTTTTAAGTGAAATGTTAAAATTCTCCTTCTCCCAATTTTACGGCCATTTTAAGGGACACTGCGTGTTGGCAGAATTCAACACCGAGATTTGAGCTCCAGAACGGGCAAATAAAAACAATTTAAATATAATCATCCCACCCAATGAGAATTAAGCCTACAACCATCGCTGCAGTATAACAAATATTTATTTTATTGACATTTATTTTTTATGTAAATAATATTTGAGAACATCATGGCTGTGTCTAATTCAGATAAAATTATACTATAATAATAAAGTTTTATAGGTGATTTATTTCTAATAAATTTATTTATTAGTTTTAAATCATCATCTATAACTACGAATTAAGAGATGACATCTCCGACCTCTTACCAAGAATATTATAAATAGTCAATTAAATAAATAAATAGTCCATATATTTTTACCTTTTTTTTAAATTAAATTAATAAATTTTTATTAAGTACCTTATTATGTAAGCTTGCTTGTTTTAACTACAAAGCTATAACCACTCCGGCCGCAAACAATCGTAAATAATAACGAAATTTTATTAAAACGTAAAATATGTTCAGCCATTGACCGATATGACATAAATAGATATTACCTTGCATTATATCTCTCATTTTATATATTATCAGTTAAATCCGTTTTTTATACGTTAAGTAAAAATTAAACTCACGTGACAATTATCTAGATAATTAAAAATCAACAATTACTATCTGTGAAATGTAATTCCGGGTTATAACTTTATACCTCGCTGGATTTGAACCCGCTTCCCTTAAACATTGTCAAAATATATTAATTAAAAAAACCAGTATCTGTTAGTTTTCATAAGTACCATATAAAAAGTAATATACCTACATAGTTAAAATTTTTGTTATATCAGAATTCTAAATCCATACATTATTTAGTTACCTTAGTTAAAGTCCAATTATCTTAAATAGCTATATAATAATAAAAAAAAGTATCTATATTGTTAGTTTACAAACTCAATTATGGAATACTCTTGGGCCGATTCTCGAACTCATTTAGAAGAAGTTTTAGCTACCTTGTCGCGAACGCTGTGTTTATTGCATTAGCCGAGGCAAGGTCAATACGATATCGTATCAAACTCAAGATAAAACTATCTTATCAGGGGAGAAATCTCACATAATTACCATAAAATGACGTGCATTTACAAAACATGTAATTTTTTTATATTCTTCTTTTTTCCGTATAAAAGTGTAAATACATACATACATACATAACTTCACGCTGTATTCGCTAGCGGGGTAGTAGTTTTAATAGTGTTAGGTTCAATGGCGGACAAAATTATATTTAAATAGAAAATATTCATTTTCGAGTTCTTGAGGAAAATGCTGTAATGATATTGAATGATAGAATAATCAATATCCACGTCTTATAAAAAATAAGTAAAAATAAAAAGCAGCAGAAATTTTACATCCACATGTTTTCTTACTTTTATTCTGATATAACTATAGCCTCCACTCAAATATATGTAAGTCCAAGTGATATAATTAATCTTATTTATGACTTAGGAAGGAATGTCTACTTTTCTTTTGTTTTTTTTTTTTAAATTAGAAAATTGCACAAATCAGTTAAGCTAATATTCATTATTATATTAATTTATATATATATAAATTATACTTGATAACTATATGTTAAAAGTTTGCGGCGTTGATTTCCATCATTTAAGACGAAATATCTCGAAGGTTCGGCAGAAATTGTGGAGCGGAGTGTTTTAACACAAAGTTTCCTCTGCCTTCTCTGCAATATGCAGGATACAGCGTAAATTAAAAAAAAAAAACATTTTACGTTTATAATATGTACACATTTACATCTGTGGCACAGCATAGCTACTTCCGACGAGCGAGTGATCGGCGAAAGTTGTCAGGAGCGGGTGAAAGTTATCGAACGTAATCGACGGCGCCGGAAGAAAGCCGTTTGTTCCCTTTAGCTTAAATCCTGGCCTCGTGTTAGTCGTGGAGAATTATTTTATAAACTATATAACAATTAATAAACTATTTTTTTAGTTAGTTTCAATTTTTCAGTCAAGCACTTTTCTTCAATTTCTTCATTTATCTCTTAATGTTACTCTGCTTTTCATATTTTGTAAAATTTGTTCTAGGTATTTTATAAACAAGAAACAACACTTTAATGCATTTTAAAAAAAAATCATAAATTTTAATTCAATTCAAATAG
Source organism: Heliconius melpomene melpomene (assembly GCA_000313835.2). Taxonomy (NCBI): domain Eukaryota; kingdom Metazoa; phylum Arthropoda; class Insecta; order Lepidoptera; family Nymphalidae; genus Heliconius; species Heliconius melpomene. The sequence goes on along the minus strand of HE671167.1, from coordinate 84,139 downwards.
AGCATTTTTGAATCATTGAATAAACATAAAGCTACCAAGCAGCTTGGAATGTAGTTCTGCTGGCAGAGCTGGGAAGACATTCAACTCAAAAGTTGCTTTTGTCAATATCAATGGTAGAATTTAATTATTACATGGACTGCCAGCTATTCTGTGTGACATACAATAGATATATTATTCCAAACATTTTTGTCCTATAAATATTCTTGTAGAGTATAGTAAGCTTTACTTGTTAGCACTTTTACATATTTCAGGCCAAATTTGATAAAGAATGAAAAAAAAAAAAGATTTATTATATTATGTAGTTAACAGCATTTTTTATCATATCTAAGATAAATTTATGACAAGAATAAAGTAAAATATTTTTTAAGTAAATATTTAATATATTTACATATATGTATCTTAGTAGTTTATACAGACCAAGTAATTTGTTTGTCTATTGGCTTATAAGTCTTATTCAGCCTTGTAGACAGCTTGGTTTTTCTTTATAATTAGAAAACCAGCTCTTAAATTGATTATTTTTCTTATTTTATATATACAAAGTATAATTTTATATTTTTCTTTTTCAAGTAATGATTATGTAATAAATCAATTGGAATTATAACTATTACAATTGATTTCTTACTTCAAGTTGTGATTATTTTGTATTTTTAATTTGTTTTTAAATCATATTATTATTATATACATATACATACCTATTATATTATTGGAAAATTAATAGGTTTTTGTTTTCCACTTTCTGCCAAAATTGCATCTGCAAAATTGTGTGCATGAAGGAGTTCAACATGCATCTTGTCTTGGCATGCTTCATAGCCACAAGTAGGATTTGAACTTGCAACCATCATAATTACTGTCAAATGCTGTCCCACTGTGCCACAAAGGCCTCATAATATGACCTTAAGTTTAACAAGTAATTGAATTAATTGTAAAAATTCAATTATTTTAAAGTTAAATACAATTCATTTTATCTTGTATCTGAGATATCTGTGTTTGTTGTTCATGATAATAAGTGCAATGTCAGACATTGATGACACTGATAAATGTTCTTAGACATCATAATCGGTCATATAAGATAATGTAATTTATCTTTTTATTCATGCTAATTCACTTCATTTCCACACTATGCAATTTTCTAGATATTATGTGTTAAGTGACGAAACTTAACTATATACTTAGACTAGAGCAAAGAAATTTAAATAAGTCATATTCCCTAACTGATAATCAAATCCATAATTGTGTTTATAGTCAAATGAAAAGTTTAATGCTTTTCACTATGGCATTAATGACTCTTTGTGTTGCATACAAGACAATAAATAGCACACAACCTTATTCTCATACTTAAATAAGACAGTTTTATGTTATCTTAATAATAATAAAATGGTATTATGGTAAAATGTATTAGAACAGAACTGTATAAAACTAAATTCAAACGTAAATTTAGTTTTACATCGTTATTTTTAAGATACCTACTTCCAAAACTTTAACTTTTATTGATATATATAAAAGGTATATTATATGAACTTACCTTCATATTGTTGTTGTCAAAGTACAACCGACATACCAGCATTTTTTAGTCGGCACACATAAAGAAAATAACATTCAATACTTATTTACGTTATTACTCTAACCATTTGCTTTCATAAATATAATAAGTAAAATTAATTAAATAATTTCTAAAACGCACACACTACACAAATAACACAAAAATTACACCTGGCGGATGTTTTCCACAAAACGTACACAAATAAAACACCTCCGTAGAAACACTGGAAACTACTTGCGAAACGATATGTCAATCGACGTCAAATTATCTAAAATGTATTAACAAAGACTATAAATATATAACACAAATCAGGATCTTATCGCAAGAGGAGAAAAAGTAATGTATTTAAATAAGATAATGTTAACGCTTACGAATAAATAGATTTGCTTGTGTATTGTTACAAAGCGAACAAGCAGCCACGACACGAATCTATCGACAACTGGAAATAAAACCAGTTTTACCAACCAAATATGTAATACGTACTGAGCTACTGACGTTTAAATGACAGATGACAGCAAAGAAGTTGGCAGTAGAAAAAAATATGTATAAATATCATTGTGTTTAATGTTGGTCTTTATAAGCTGACAAATGAATTTTAAATAAATATTATGAATAAGTTACTTTATTAAATGTAAAACACAAAATAATTTAAATTAATATCTTAATTTTCTTCAATTTTTATACAACAAGTTAAATAAAGATATTCCTTTATCATTTATATAAAAACGAACATACTATATTCTTCTTTAGATTTAGAAATAGCATAGAGATCCTAACAGGAGAAGGAAAGACTAAAGAGTTAAATGATGATGACAATGATAAATCTATTTGAAATTGAAAAAGAGTGATGTACTTTCAATACATCATTTAAATAGTCAACAAATGCTGGAATACTTATAACTATTATATATATCATAATTCGTTTGACGGAATTCGAGCGTTTGTTGAAGGATTAAATAAAACTAAACAAATATTATTTGATTATAAGTTTCTTTTAAATTTAAAAACAATTTAAAACATATTACACAACATGAAAGCAGGTAACAATTAAAAGTAGCTACAAGTACATCCAGACTAACGTTAAATTATGAAGATCACAATACACTTACACAATGATAAAAATATGAAATATGAAGAAAAAAGAAACCAAATTTATAAAAACATAATTCTACTAGCCGTAGTAAAACCTACCTTACACTCTTGTATGATACAATATAACTTCTGCTTACACAGCTGAAAAACTTCAGTTCACTTCTATGACATATTACAATCATAAGCTGGAAGCTATAAGTAACATGTTACTTTGTGTTAAGAATCATTGAAATATTGCTAAACTGTCAAGATTGAAAGGGATCCATTCCATCTGACACACAAACTTTGCATTAGATGTTGGACATCAAGTTATAAATATAACAAACTTATGATTTAAAATTTTTTGATTGTCATAAGCTCGAGACTGCTTATATTACTAAATAAATAGATAGTGTAAATCTTGGGGTTGACCATAAACCATATTGATTAAAATTAAAATGCAAAACAAGTGCAGCGTTGAGTTGTCACTTAACACGCAATGCCTCCAGAATTCAGCAGAAACTGGGAAATGGAGTGTCTTAACACTAGGTTCCCTCTGCCTACCCTACTGTGTGCGGTATTTTAAAATGCAAAACAAAATATATATGAGCAAAACTTTAATTTTTTTTCTAAATGCACCTACATATTCACATGAATATACAATTTTTATAAATTTCCTACTTATCATATTAGTATGCAATTGCAAGAATCCAACAAATAATTCTAACATATACAAGACATATTTATATATAACATCCTGCGAAAGTCATTAATAAATAAACAAAGCATATCCCATATATTTACATTTACAATTCACAAGTAACATAATCAGTCTTACATTTTATTTAAGAGTAGTATACTTCCAGGTAAACTAAATGGTCCAAGTCGAGATCTAATATCTACAGCTCGTACTGCAAAGTAATATTTGTATCCTGCCATGAATTGTGTTAAAGTGCAGGCCATTGGTAAAGGCAAAGCCTTGACGTCACCAATTTTCTTCCACAATGAAGTACTTGGGGGTGAAGAAGTTTCTTGATAAGCATACAATTGATAACTAGCTATTTCTTCATGGTTTTCTTCTTGGTAACCATCTATTTTCCAGGAAATGACTATGCCATTCTCCACTTTGGATAGTTTTAGTTCAGGTGCAGGTGGTAAAGCTTTCCAATTTGGAGGCTGATACTGTTTAGTAGAATCTGGTAAAGGTGCTGGATGTTTTGGTGCAATCCTTGGCAGTCTTACAGAGTTGCATTTCTGTACTGCACCTGGACCTCGTAATCTAGGAACTGAAATACATTATTTAATTAGTGAATATTCTTATAACAAAAATAATTTTAAGCAGTTGTAATTTGAATATTAAAAAAGTTTTAAATATAGATATTATAAATAATAATGAAAAGAGAAAATACCAATACCAATAGAAAATTTCTAAGCTATATTTTGTTTGTTAAGATGATAAAATGTTCACAACATACCATGAGGTGGTACTTGCTTCAACATAATAGTCTGTCCTGGCCTGACCGGGTTCTGCGAACCACTTATAGGTATATACACTTTTCTGGGATTATTCGCTGTATTTACAAACTGAGGTCTCTGAGACGTCAATAATGATTGCTGCGGAACTAATCTGACTGGAGGCGCTATGTTACGCGGCACCACTTTAGAAGGAGGTTCGTCATCTGTTAGGTCTACAGTAATAGAATTGCCTTGCTGCATTTTGTTAAATGACCGTTTTTCTGGTTTAATAGACGGTGGAGAACTTCTTACACCATTTGATACTTGCGGTTTAGTTGCAAGAGGAGATGATATTTGTTTAATATTAGTAGCTGCACTATTAACTGCTGGAACCAATCTTGGTACAGGTATTTGCTGATCATTTGTACTATTAGTAGGTCCTTTCAGTGTTTTAGGACTTTGGCTTTTAAGTTTAGCAGGATTATGTGAATTAGCTGGAAATTTATTGCTTGGCCTCTTCCTTGCGATCGGCGTTTCTATCATCAACACTTGCATGCCAACAGAACGCGTTATTTTCAACGGAGCAATAGCTTGTCCAGTATTTTTCTTCTGTTCTTCTTGGATAGATTTCAAGACTACTTGTAAATCGCGGTTTTGTTTCAAGAGAGTATTCGTTTTTTTCTTATAATCTTCTATATTTTGTGACATAACCTTCAGTTGTAGATTCATTTCACTCAAATTACTTCGATCAACAACACTTTCTACAATTTTAAGTACACAAAACTCTTCTAATTCTTCTCTTGTCATTTCCGCAAAATTTCTTTTACATGACTTAAGGAAATTAACTGGTAAAAGGGGTTTCGGGGAGGAAGGTTTCTTTTCAGTTTGTTCGATATTTTCGTCCAACTCTTTATCTTTCTCATTTGTTTCTTTTACTGTTTCATTATCAACTTTCGATTCCTGCAAGGGCTCTGAAAATAATAAATACATATAAAGTTAAAATTAATATATAAGAAAATTAATACAGACTCCAATTTGAATAGATAATAATGTATAGAAAATAATTACTATCGTAAATACTATCGTTGTAATGATTTGATCAGCATCATCAAAATTAGTCATAAAAATAATATAAGATTCAACTGCTCAATAAATAAATATATGTAACAAAAGTATCAAACAAAATTTAAGAAATAATTGTTTTTTATTATATGGTAAAGGGATATTCCTATATATTGTAAGCTACTATTAATAATTTATACCATAAACTTTTTCAAAAAAATAAATAAATGCATACCTTCACTACTTTCATCAACATTCATAGTAATATCACTTTCATTTTCTGTAGTTAGATCTTTTGTTTCTCCATCTTGAGGTATATCAGTATCAGGTGGGACTAAACTATCATTTTTATTGGTATCAATAGGAGTTTCTTCATCAATTAACATGATATCATCATCGTCTTCTACACTTATGCATTGTTTTTCATCGGATTCTTTATTTTCAGGTACTACTTCAGGCACTTGCTCTTCATCATCATCAGATAAAATATCGAGAGTGTTAGATAATTTGCTTAAATGTAAAAGTGGTTTCTTTTCTTTTAAGTTGTTTAGTTTTTTAACAGTAACTTCTGGATCTATTTCTATACTTGACTTATTATCTAGTTCTTTATCTTGTATTAAATTCGACATACTATCTTTTAAATTTTCGTTATTTGCATGTTCATCATTATTTATATATTCTAAAGTTTTGTTTACTGGGTTCTCTTCTTCGATGTTTTCGATATTAGTATTTATTGCGTTATTTTCATTGCATGTTGAGTTTTCTGAAATAATAATTTTCTCTGGTGTTTTAGATTCTTTTCCTACATCACTCACTTTGTCGTCCATCACAGTTATACATTCATCATCTTTTTCATCAGCTATGTCTATTACTTCATCATTCTTTACACTGCTACTAGTTATTTGATTTGACTCATCATCCATATCTTCTTCTAAATCAAAGATTTCATCATTTTTACTTTCAGATTGTATTTCATCTTGTACATGACTATCCTTTACATTTTCAGTATTATCTGTAGTATTTTCTACTTCCTTATCTTCTTTACTTGTGTCTTTTTCAAGTACATTCTCATTTATTTCCTTAACATTCTTTACTCTCATGGTAAATTCTGTGTCAGTAACGTCTGGCTTATCTGATTTACTTTTTTCTTCACTTGTTTCAGTTTGCAATTCTATTTCATGTGCATTTGTGTATGTATTTAAGTCTTCTTGCACATCTGTGTTATTTTCATTTTCCTTGTTGCTGTCGAAGTCATCTACTTTATCGGCTACTTCTTTATTACCAATGACTACATTTATATTAGAAAGTCCTTCATTGCTGTCTTTATCTGCGCTATTTTTATTTTGAGCATTATCATTATCTATATTACCATTTATTACATTTTCATCCTTTTCTAACACTTCAATATCTGTCAAATTCTCTTTATCATTACTTATGGTAACAAATTCTGTAATACTTGGAATGTCGGTTTTAATTTTATTTGTAACATCATTGTTAATAATTTTCGTATCTAAGGAAAGTGATTCTTGTTCAATAACTGACATGTTACTCCGAATATCAATATCTGGATCAGTATTTAGAATTAATTGCATCGTTCAGCATTTCACTTATCTTCTTAGCAGGAAAGGAAAGTTCCTGAAAATTAAAATGTAACATTTTATAATCTTGTAGCACTGTATAAGTTGTAAAATTATTTGAATATATTGTTACGAAGACAGAATATCGGCTACATACATAATTTAAATTAGTAAAGCCATTTATTTGCCAAGCGATAGTGGTCAATCGTGGCCTATGTCACTGTAAACGCGACTGGTTGAGAATTCGATACTCACTATGAAATGCCTTAGTTAAATACTTTGGCGGACTATTTGGCGCCCCTTTATGAGCGGCGCCCAGGGCATGATAGGGGGGGGGAGAGAGGGGATCTGGCTTGCCCTCTCCCCCTCACTACGCTACTGCAACATACCCAAGATAAGTGAAATAAAAGACTATTAGAATCCATTTGTCGCTAAGCTTTTAAAAAGTAAATCTCCATATAGTGGTAATCGTCACGTTATAAACTCTTACTATTCCGATTTACGCCAACGCTGGATACGAATTCGAAATATCGAATCGGTATGAAATCGTAAAACGAATCATCTAGTCTCATCCTCTTTGATCATTACATAAGTATAATATTAAATATCTATACGAACAGATATTTATTTTTCTATTAGCCCAAAGATCAATTATGGTGAAGAGCTAGAGGACCAGCAAAAGAAATTCTCTACATTAAATACTAAAGGCTCTGTAAATTGTAAATCTTATAAACATGTCTGTAAATGTTCACCTCTCAATTCAAATGAAAATTGTTATAACAAACATCTGATCCATCACATTACTACCGCCTACTTGTTGAAAACGATGAAATTATATAAATAGCCTGTGAAATGAAGTAATTATGAATGTATTATTTATTTCAATATCACGCTTTTTCCCCAGTGGAACAGCCACAGAGTGCCGAGCGCCATCGCTGCGCTCTGAACACTTCTTCCGCCCTAGCCGCTGTCATCTACCTCTTTGTCCATGTCCTACAAAAAGCCTCATGGTCATGTGACCCTGAGCCAATATCAACGCTGCTCTCAAAGGTAAACTTTAAAGATCTAAGGTCTCCTATTCAACACGATTGTGTGTAATTTATTTAAATAATCAATCGTCATCAATTAATTATTAATTAAATTAATATATAAAAATAATAATTATTAATAAAACACTCTCTACAACTACGCTATTTTGAAAGTGTTTCAAAATTTCATCCCGAAAATAAAATCGATGTTTAACGGTCCTCACAAAATGTCACGATAATTGATTGTAAAATGTGGCCGAACATCGACGAGTACTTTTGCCGAAGCTGAAAGCTTTTTTTTCTTTGCTTACTCTTTCAAATATGTTTTAATTTATTCATTAATAATTTATGAGCTGATACTTTAAATATTTTTTATCCTTTGTCATATGACTCTCTCAAACTCTAGATATTCTGCTACCAAAGTATTTATTAATTGGTAAAAAACATTAATTAATGTAAGACCCAATAAAAAAAAGAAAGCAAGTCAAGAGTAAGTAATCTTATAAATCCCAAACTTAATTTATTTGAAATAAAATTTGTATAAATCTTTAAGCCAGCTTGTTGGCTTTATAGTAATTTTGTGTTGTCATACTTTATATTCTTTTCGGTTTAATATTTAATTAATTTACTTAGCTCATTTCTTCTACTTTCCCATAAAACTTCTTTTAAACCGGATATATCATTGAAAAACCTTGACAGTTTTGTATCTTTTTATTAATTATCTATTCCGAAGTAACAAATTTGTTTTTGTACAGGTGTTTTTGTCAGTACCATTTTAAGTGAAACCACAGTTTTAACAACTCTATAAAGGCCTAATACGATTAAATTTTTTTCCCAAAAATTAAAATGTTTTTTTTAAACAAAATACATAATATAATTATCGTTGCAAAATAAACCACTATTTGTTAAGGACGACGCACGCTCACATAAACCTATCAAAGGGACACCCCCGCACACGCTTCATTCCGAAATCAAGTCGTAGGTATTGGCAATAAAGTTGAAAGTTGTTTAACCTTTAGTAGTATTTTTGTACTAGTAAGTGTTTACGTTATTGGTATCTATACGTAACTCTTCTTCTCATTCTCATATTCGATAAACATCGTGAAATTAAAAAAAATGCTACGTCTAAACTGTTCAATCTTGATTAATTTCTTTTAATTTTGATTAATATTTTACCCCATATGCTGTTCCCGTAAAAGGAGAGCCGACGCTTCCCCCTGTATAATAATACAACATGGTAAACTAAACGAAATAATAGAATTAAAAATAAAGTTTAATAATCTGATCATGTTAACAAAAAACTAAAATTACATAAAATTTGTGAAAAAAAAAACGATTTATTTATTATTAATCCTCACACATTTTCATTCATCATCCATATACTTACACAAAAAAGAAGTTAAAAAAAGATTAATTTGAAAGATAATTAAAATGACAGCGCAAAAAAAACCATGCATCAGAAACGTCAACGATACATAACAACTGTTATCGTAAAACAAGATGGCGGCCGGGCGGATAAAACCACACATATGGGAATAAATTCCGCATTCGTTGGCGTAGAGCTGCACTCTCGTCAGTCTTTTGGGGGCGAAACCTGCCAAGTCCATTATCTCACTTAACCTATAGGTGCCACAACGTATAGAAGAGAGATAGAATCATAGAATACCAGAAATAAGGTGAATGTGGAAAAGACCAGAATGGTCTAGCATCGAATGAGGGACAAAAGACTGAAAAAACAATTGAAAACTTTTTCTGGAAATACGTAGTTTAAGCAATTTTAATTCTAAACGTCAAGGCCGATGTTGCCAAATTCTTAACATGACGTTTTTGATAAATGTGCATAATTCTATTTTGATGGAATAATAATTCTATGGAATTAATAATCAAAGTTTTAGTCAAGAATAATGTTTTTGATAAATTTATTACAGTTTATTTCGCGGTTTAGTAATTTGGCTGCGAAATAAATTGCAACAAACATGTAACTTAAAAAAATATTGAATTTAGATTTTTTTTTTCTTAAATATATCCTAAAATCCATCTATTAATTATTGCATATAATTGTTTAAAAATAGCACAAATTTATAAAATATAAAAAAAAAGGAAAAGCTAAAATTAATCAAATCCGAAAAAAATGTACCCACTAATATTAAAAAAAAAACAAGAAAAAAACGCAATAATCATTGTCAAACTCCTTTAAAAGAGTATACTACAAACCGAATGTAAAATTTATATCATAAATTTACCGGAAATCCAACAAATTCGTCAATATGTGTCACTCGAGAACGAAGAAGAAAGAATGAGAAGATACGATAATCGCGATGTACAAACGCTCCGTAACGCGATTCAAACCGTACTGACGGGCAGAAGGAGAGAGAAGAAAATGGCCGCCGAGCTAGTGTCGCCGCGCGTAGCGAGAATACGCACTACATTATACAGAGAAAATGTAGTACAGAGACATCGGTTTCGCCATACCGGAATATTTGTGCTCAGGCGAGAGCAGCACGCCCGCTAAAGTAGCGCATGCGACAGAGAGAGACGGCAGAAATTGTAGCCTTATCAGAATTTATTTATTTAGAGCTTTACTACACTACTCTGTACGACGCGCGTAAATATCTACATATGAGTCGACGCAGTTAACGAGAACTCATTCTCTTATTATTCTACTATTTGATGTGCCATCTCTACCATATAAATTAATATATATGACGCGGTACCAAATGTACCGTTGAGAATGAAGAACATTATAAGAAAATTCTTTAGATTTTTAATTATTCTAGAAGATTCAACAACATTATTCTTATTAAAGAATTTGTACAAAATAACGAAATAATAAAAACATGGTAAAATATGCGTATTTCATTATTGAGATCACGCGGCGTTGCCGTTCCGTACAGCACGGGGCAACGTTGAGTGGGCTGCATCATGCTAGACTCGATGCGAAACTGCCCGAACAAGGCCGAAAACTGCCGATACACGCCTGGTCAGGTCAGACCCAAACGTCATCACTAAAATAGATATTTAGCAGATAGCAGATAGCAGACTGATATTATTGTAAATTCAGATTCTAGAACAATGTATGGTCATTTCATTGCTCTATGACTTCTGTTCAAAATGAAGACATTCTAATAGAAAGTAAAACAAAACAATCAACTTTACCCAAATTACTATTCTGATGATGGCACTAATACCCTTTGTACTCAAACGATTAAAGTATAATTCATATTTAGTAATTTTATGTTATTAGAAACGTTATGAATTTAGTTTGAAGACGGTAACCTCAAAAATATGCAGACAACTATTTTTAAAATAAACAAGAAATCCTTGATCGGTGATTTGTATTATCATCATCAAATCAATAACTAAAAAGGTAATGTCTTAGTTATTACAAAATAACTCTTAATCATACAACCATATTAAATAATTAAACTAAACTTTTACATTCATACAGTACACTCCGTCACTAGAAGCGTACAAAACTTTAGCCATGAAATCCATTGCTGCTTTTACCTAACAGTTTTGTAAGAGCTTCCTTTATTTTACGCAATGAGTAAGAAACAGGTGTATAAAATGGATGGACATGGAAAAATATAAAGAATACGAAACCCTCTTAGTCATTGACTGTACTTTTTAGAGCAGATAAAAAAAATAAAAACTATGAAAGGTTAAAAAATGCCATCATGCATAATTTAGAAGTATTCACGATTTTATGTGAAATCTAAGGTAGTTTTTGCCTAAAATAATAGTTTTATATCATATTGACTGATTTAAATATTTATAAATATTCCGATACAAACGAAGAAAGAATTTGCGTCGGACGTACAGCATGAAGTACGATAGAAATCAAAATGGCGGACGATGTTATGAAGGTTAAATATTTCGTGGAACTTTTTTATACTTTGGGCTAAAATTAAGTATGTTAATAATAAATATATTAACCTTGTCTAGATAACAAATATTTTATCTGCAATACTATAAAAAGTGTAAAGAGAAGCCTAATTACTACTTATAACATAAGAAAGTTAATATGTAATAAAATTTAGTTGCGGCAGATTTGATAATGTGAGTATTAGAGTTGAAAGAAGAGAAAGAGTATCTAATTTATGCTCTCAAAGGAAAAGGTTATCTAATTTAAATGAACTTCAAATAGAAGATGAACTGCCATAAACACAAATATCAATGAGAATTATTTGATATTTGTTTGTCATTCTATTTTATTCATACACATTTTGTGTGAGCATCATTATCACAGCACAATAAAAGTGTGTGGCTAGCGCGGCACGTCACGCCAGCAACGCCGCATTCGCCAGGTTGGAAACAAAATGCGACGTTGCCGTTCTTAGCTCTCGAGAGGCAGATATATGTAGGAACGGCGATCGTTGTTAGTTATAATAGGTACGTAATGTTCTTGACAACCTGTCATTTTGTATTTATTTATCCAATATATTCAATGTAGAGTTCAAGTTTTGTTATAAAAAGGATTTAGATAAAACAAAAGTATTATTAGCAACATGACAATTCAGGTCAATAACCTGTTCATGGGAAATATGACTTTGGTTAGTCTTAAAATGCTGTCACGATTCATAAGAATTAGTCAGAAGTTCCAATGAAAGGAGAAGAGAAGGGTTTCTTTGGAATAATATAAATGGGCAGACATTAGAAATTTTGAGTAGGAGAAATACATTATCGTTATGTATAAAAATATTTTGATGCGAAAATTGAACAAAGTTCGAAGTATTGCTAAAACTTTACTAAATGGGAAATATACAAATCAAAAATTTGCAGAATACAAACGAAAGACCAAGACCTGAAAAAAACCAGTCATTAGTTACGATACTTACCAATGTCCTGCAGAGGAGTTGAAAAGTTTTTATTTCTCCTAGTGTGTTAAATTCGCCAGACTCCGCCCGAAGCCGCGCTCGAAGTACCTCAGGAGAGACAGGGTAATCGAATGCTTCGCCGTGCGCCAGTACCGAGCGGAATCGCACGCCGCCATTTTGTTGTCGCCCGCCTCACGAGTCGGAAGAGACCAAAAATATCACTGTCTCCCTCTTTATAAACAGCAATAATTATTTATAAATCCTTCTTTCGAATTCTAGATATCTTCTTTCTCAAACAATACTAGATATCTATGACCTTAATATGTCATATCCATTAGATTATAATAGGTTAGGTTATTAATTGACGTAAGCGCTTTCAATTGTTTCTCTAGGTTCTATGTGAATACTACTTTTTTCTTATTACTGGCCAAAATTATATATTTTTAATCATTGTACCCTTCACCTAAGACAAGGTTTGTCAATTTTTCTTCAGTTCTTGGATTAATAACAATGATTTTCGCTTAGGTAATGTCTGCTTTATAACATACTATACATATTCTTTCTTTTATCTTAAATTTGTGAAGGAAAATGATATATTTTAATTTAGAGATAATTTTTCCTCAATTTACCCTTATAAAATATAACTATCATTTTGACAATATTGACCTACCGTTAATTTGTAGCGCCATCTGTGTATTTATGTATGAATCATTGTAACTAGTAATTAGTACTTCTCTTTATAAGTAGAGGACTCATATTTTCATATTGTCTAAACTCTATAAAAATTCTTAAATAAGATTCTTTCTTCTTAAATTCTATTTAGATATTTTTGAAATATTATACGCCCCCGTCCATAACAATGTAACCAATGTAAGTAACTCAACCCAATAATTGTAACACTATTATACTGTATACATTATTAATCTTAGTGAGATATTTAATATTAATTGGATGTTTTTGTGTCTTGTTTTATATATTCATAAAATTCTATAACAAAAAAAAGGTACCTTAATCGCAATTTGCAAATAATGTTTCACGAGCTGTATATGTCAAAAATTTATACTAAACTAAACTAGTTTAGTTCTTTAACTTCGACTTCTCTCGCTCTATCTCTCTTCTCTCTTCTTCGCTTCGACATTGTAAGAAATTATTATAATTTTGAAAGAATTTGACATTTTCTTCATGGTCCAAGAACCAAACCCAGCCAGACCTTTAGACTGCAGAGACGGACTAAGGCCTAGGCAAGATTATGGTTGGATGTATGTATGTGCAGAGAAACTTTCCGATATTATAACAACGAAGATCTGGCTTGATCTGGCTCCAGCTCTATAACTTATGACCTGAAATTAGTAATTTCAGCAATGGCCATGTGTAAACTATTCTTACTATTAATATTCCAATGATGAATAACAATAGTTTATAATAATATAATATATAAGGAAAATTATATTAACAATGTAATAAAGTCACAATTTTTCAATTAATGTATAGTATGAACGTATTGTTGTGATTCTTATTGCAATCGAGACTTAAACTATCAGGCTATAATATAAAGTACATTAAGCAAGCAAGCATTCATTTTGTAAATATTTTAATAGCTTACCAAATTATTTTAAAATTGATTTTATGCAATTCCTAGATAGGATATGCTGTAAAAGCTGCCCTAGAAGGATGAATAGTGGTAAAAGTTATATTGTAAAAATTGGTAGTAAGCTAACATTTCGTTACGTAACGTTAATAAACTTATAAATCGTCGTGATTATAATTGTTAATTAAATCACATTTACTCATTTTTACATAGGATAAAATATAATTGTCAATAGAAGTGGTAACACTACAGAAGACATGCAATAAGCTTGACAGCCTTGTTGACAGTTGACATTGACACAGCAAACGAATGTAAACAAAGTAAAATGCACTTATTTACTTTTTATTTTATATAATATAATATTGATATATTAAAAAATAAAGATGATTACACCTTTACCACGTTATAAGATGTTCTTGGTAGAGTAAAATTTAAAGTAGTAACGTTAAATTTTGTTTAATGGATTTTCACTAAATTAATCTAAGTTCCTTTGTAGTGTCCCCGGCTTCGAATATTTTCTTCCATACAAAGAAATTATGCTAGTTCTTTAGAAAGTAAGTATACAGACTCAGAAAAAGAGAAGATTTTACGTATTTTAAACGATGATATTTCATCATTACCTAGGTTGGTATACGTTTTTGTCCATTATTAATTTGTATATTTTTAATTAAGTAACTAAAACTTATTTTATTTTATTTCTATAGCTTATACAATTTGAATGTTTATTTTTTTTAGCTTCATTTTTTTCAGCTTTTTTAGCTCCGAGTTCCCACTCGGAGTAATGAAATATGTATTGTTATGAAACCCACAACCATTGTGTATATAGTTGCAAACTTATACTTCTGCACCATGACAACCTCATTCATTAATGTTTATGAATATTTTATATTTATTGTGCATTTTAAATAAATTGTAGGTATGACATAACTAAAGTAAGAGTTAAGAAGTTAACTAATTTCCTGGGAAAATATGGTGAAATAAAGACATTAAATGAAATAGAAACTATTGATGGCTTTACAGAAAAAACAACCACAAAATTATTTAAAAGTCTTTTAAATGGACCACAAGAAAATGAAAATTTTAGTAAAAAAATTAAAGGACAAATATTACATCCTACATTGAGTGAAAATGACAGACAGGTATAAATTTAACATTTTACTAGGTAAATGCTTCTATTTAAATGTTATGCATTAATTAATGTGTCTACTACACATAATCAAACAACAATACATCTAAACATAAAAGAAATATTCATTTTATGCACTTTAGCTTTTATAATTATATATTTTTTTTACCTACTACCTACCTATTTTTATTACGAAACTAAACATCTGTCCAAATTTCACGTTTCTACAAACAGTGGTTACGGCTGTGCGGGTCTCAATATTCGGCGGGTCTTACCTCAGTCAGTGAGAACATGTCCTTTTATATATATAAAGATGATACAGAATCAAAAAAAATTAATTTAAATTTTTCAGTCATGCAAAACAATATTGGCGGTATATGTAACAGTGAATTCAATTTGTTGGTCGCTTATACAAAAACAAGATTATGTAGTGGATGAATGGCAATACCATGGAATTGATTATCCAGATGGCAAAAAGATGCAAATAACTGATATTTTAAATATGGTGAGCTTAATTATAACTTTGTCTCATTCTTAAATGTTATGTAAACATTCCTTTTGAGTGTACCTTGTGTTATTTAGTATTTTTATGGGTCCATTTTATCCAAAGAGTAACATAATATTTCCCCACCTTCTGGCGAATATTTCAGGATATTACTTGTTGAGTAAAAATTTAAATGTACATTTATTAGGAATTTTAATTTTTTCTTATTCCAAATGTACCTATAAATGTAGAGACGGTCGTCGCTTAGCGACACAGTGTTTGATTGTAAACGTGAGTTTATGAGTTTGATTCCCATTCGGGGAAATATTTATTTTCATTCCCCTGCTGTATTTTCTGGAATTATGATAAAGCGAGGCGTTGCGTTTCGCTTATTGCGTGCATGGGGAATGAATTGTTTTAATACTATGTTCCCTCTGGCTACCATCCTATATGAGAGATACAGTGTGAAGCTATAGAAAAAAAATTGCTTCATACTGTATGCGTTTCTCACTTTCATCGTAATTTGGAGGCATTGCGTATCAAGTGGCGAAACTCAACGCCAATATTAAAGACTCGAGGGGGATCGAACCCGCAGCCTGTAACGTCCACGCTTGTGCCTTAAATAAATATTTTCAAATTTTAATAAATTTAACATGTTTCAGGCATGGACTGTAACTAAAAAAATGCCAAACGCAGATCTATACGTAATGAAGGCTGAGGCGACCACCCTAAGAGCGACGGGCAGCGATCCCAACAACCCCAAAGTGCTAGGAATTAATCTGCAGAAAGCACAACTTGTCGCCATGATTGTAGCTCTGTTGAATGCTAAGAATTATAGCTTAGGAGATATGGGGTGAGACAATACAATTTAATATTAATAAATCTTTTTTTCATAATGGTAATTTTATAATCTATATTTTTATTTTATTAAATTACTATATAGCTGAAGAGTTTGTTGGCTTGAAATCTCAGGAACTATAATCAATCGATCAATTAAGAGGAGTCTACATTATATGTCTTAATATATCCTAATGAAATAGCAATCAAAGTTATATCGGGCACTTGTTGCCGACTCTTGTTCAGGCAAAAGAATATTCATTTAAAAGTCTTACATTATTTTAAGTTCTATTTATTGACTTTTTATTTTTATTATTGCAGTTCTAATGAAGTTTCCACTCAAAGTGATCAACTTAAGCAGAGAGTGTATTTCCTACGTCCCACCTTGCCCTTTAGGTAAACCTTTTTGTTTTGTTTCTTCATATCTATATATATAAAAGGACTTGTCCTCACTGACTGAGGTAAGACGCACGCACAGCCGTAACCGCTGATGGTAGAAACGTGAAATTTGGACAGATGTTTACTTTCGTAATCTGGACATCCACTAAGAAGGGATTTTGTAAAATTCTAACCCTAAAGGGGTGAGATAGGGGATGAAAGTTTGTATGGAAAAAAAATTAAATCGGCACCGATTCTTATAAAACTTGAAATTTAGATTTTTAAAAGTATTTCATTGGACACGTGTTTCATAGTTTTCTAGAATTCTCCCGCTAAGGGTGCAAATAAGGGGTTGAAAGTGTGTATGGAAAAAATCTTAAATCGCCACAGATTTTTATAAAATTTGAAATTTAGACTCTTAAAAATATTTCTTTGAACACATGTTTCATGGTTTATTAGAATTCACCCCTAAATAAGCTAGCGAAACTGCGCGCGTCCGCTAGTATATTATAAAATTTCATAACATAACTACTAATTTCGATAGGTTTTGAGTTCGATGAACAATTTTAACTAAAGAAGGACGAAGCGCTGAATTGAGTTCCGCTACTCAACTTAATATGTCTCAATTTTAGGCGGAAAGTAAAGAAAGATAAAGAACGATGTCGTGACACTGGGCAGCCTAGACATACCTTACCCACACTGCTAAGTGGAAAAAACCGGGAAACGGTTAAAATATTTCAAATTTATGAGGATATCATGGCGCATGACGATTGTGATCTGTATTTTCAGTCAGAAAAATATCCATTTTGGGAATATATTTGTTTTCTCAACCACTCTTAATTTGCTATTTGTATTATATTTGTAATTCAAATAATCTTTCCAATTTATTTAAAAGGTTTTTTGTCTCGGATGGAAAATTATATTGTATTAATGAACAGTAGATGACTCTCATACATAATCTATCACTTTGAGATGTTACACAATTTGTCTTAATCAGGATAAATAAGTAAATAAAATATTGAGACTGTCGTGGCGTAGAAGCAAAGCGTATTAAATATTTTCATTTTATCACTCTCAACTATAGACGGAGCGCGGCGATGAGTTCTGTCACTCCACACGCAATGTCTCGAAAATTTGGTGGAAAGAAATGAACGGAGTATCTTAACACTAGGGTCCCTATATACCCTATTATATATTATTTTTGGACGCAAAAGACCGTGCAAAGTGGAGTAGGTTGAGTAGGAAGGCAGACCCTGGCAAATGCCGGGATTAATGCCAGGAGGAAGAATTAAAGTATGAAATATTTACCACTAGATGTCGCTTACAATTATTTTTATTAAATAATTGTTAATAGATTATAATAATTTAAAGCAACTTTACTAATAAGACGGAATTTTTATATAATTTGCTCTGAGTGGGTACCATAAACGATTAATGTAATAATTTGATAGTAAAAATTATGATGATATTTTTAGTTTTCTTTTAATATGTGTTCATTATGTTTATTTCTGCATTATTACGTATTGTGTATTTATATTATCATATTTTTTTAGGTTATACGGCACTTTAGTTGGCAATGAACGAGTGTCTACAGATCAAACAGTAGAAGAAATTCTTCGAGAAGCTTCTTCTAGGAAATCTGATAGTCATGTATTTGTTTCGGAAAACCTCGTAAATGAATATAGAAATCTGAAGGAACTACAAAAAGACATGTTGGGACAGTGCTTGCTCCTAGCGTTGACTTTTATGGATATCTGTATATATAAGAATAAAGAGAGTATTAATAAACTCTTGCAACGTGGTGAATAGTTTTTATTAATAAATGTTGTTATTGAAAATTTATATGTATATTTTTTTCACTTAGACGTTCATTTTATTGTTAATTTTTATTCTCAACTTCTTCTAGTGTTTTTAGTGTGTCAGAAATGCCTTATTTTAGTAAATAGATAATTATGTATTTTGTTATCTATACCAATATTATAAAACTGTTGAAGACGATAATGTCAATATTTCTACATGAAAAAAACTTTTTATGGTAGATAGTCCGTCTATATTCCATCATTAAAATAGGAAAAATGTAGCAATGAATAATGTTGTAAAAAAAGAGAACTAAAAGTAAAATTCTTAGATATTTCCATTACACGTAGCGGACGAAGCCGTAAAGCTAGTTTAGTATAAGAACGGAAGATCTGAATCTGCTTCTTTTTGCTTTTTATTTTTCTGTATGTCGACATTTTGTTCAGTTATTTTTATAATTATAATAGAGTAAGATATTAAGAAGTAGGTAAATAAAACTGCCTTATATTGCTTCAGTTGGACTAAAAAGTGTTTATTTGATAAAATACAACGAGCTTACTTTTTACAACATTTTACTTCTATTAATGACAAAAAAAACAAACAAAACCCTTAATACAATAATAATATACATAAATACGATGGTATCAACTTCAAACGCATAATACGTAACTAACATAAATGCAAATCTAGGCAAGATCGTTACAATTCAATTAAAAACATATATCTAAATAAAAAATAATAATAATATAATTAAAAAATATAACTATTATAAAAATTACACCGAGAAGGTCTAATGCAAAATTCCCTATAGATCACACATACATTTTTGATCTAACCAAAGTTGAATTTTGTATTTAATACTGATATCGTTTTGGAAGAACTAGAAAAATATTTACAATTTTATTTTTAATTTTTTAAAATATGCCAACGTTTAAATTTTTATCGCCTGGATCTTTGTGACCATATCGCAACCAACTGTTTAAAAAACACAATCTATGGACAAACAAAAATACTCTTAATCTGTTTTGAACTGTTGTGTGTAAAAAGTTCGATCTTGTATTCTGGGATTGTCTCAAATCAATTTCATATAGTCTATTTCGGTGTTCGCTTGTAAGAAAATATACTCTATTGTAACATGTGGACGGGCTGGCGAGGGGAGGGAGGGGGGGGGGGGCTCTGGCCACAGCGACGTCGAACTGAAACGGCACTATGTACTGACACTACTGACTGATCTATGTACGGGCTATCGGAACTAAACATGTATAATATAGAGTTGTATATAATAAACTACGAATGGAAGACAATGAGCCCCCGCCGGCTCCTGCCAGCTCCTGCCAGCCCCGGCCAGCCCCCGCCAGCCCCGCGGATACATCTGTAGAAACCTAACAACATTGTAAAATTACCAGTCTATTGTCGTATATTACAATAAATATGTACAATAATATAACAGCACCCATGTCTCGGAAACCATATATCGCCGAAGCTCGCGCCGCCCATTACGCTTTTTATAAAAAAAATCTTTCATATATCACGGCTTTATTGTATAAAATGTATTGTATAGTTTGTAAATGTGTATATCTATTGTACTATTCGGTATAAGTAAACGTTCTGTAGTAAATAAGTATTGTAGCAAAAATAAGCCAAATGGGCGACGCGGCCGTCGGGCGGATCTAATAAAATCTGTAAAAAAATTCAATCCAGACTACAAGATCATATATCTAATATGTTTCATCTTTTATAAAAAATTCAACAACTCTTATTTTATCGTGGAACTGTTTCAACAACTTTCTATTGTGATAAAAATTAATTATTTTTTTAATAATATATGTGACAGCGGTTGGCGAGTGTGGCAGTGTACTGATGCGCTTGCACCTTCTAACCTATTCCTGAGGCCTGATGCCCGATGCCTGGTGCCTCATGGCCATCCTTGTTGGCTACCAATTATTCGAGTACCCAAATAATACACAATATAACTTGGAAATAATAGTACACATATTGCACAATGCCTCTACTTCCCTCCACCCGCGTTGCCGGCCGGGGACCGGAGAGCGGAGAGCGGAGGGCGAACAACTCAAAGCGAAACAGATCATAACGCTGTACATAAAAACTACTATAAAATGGAAGACGTTTAAATAATTCGTAGCCAACTATCAACATAACTTTTCGTTTACACTACGCGTGGTTGTTTCGGTAATATTATGTATATAATATATAATGAATAATTTAAAATTACATTTATTATACGTGTTTGATGTGTTGTGATTCAATAGTACCGCCATGTTGAAAACTAAAAATCATAAAATAGAATATTCTTATGTATGAATTATGGTAAAAGTAAATAAACTTTATGTATTATATATCTTGTTATAATGGTTGTGATTTGAATTTGTATGTATAATTATGTGTAAATAAAGTGACGTCATCAAGCAATAAGTCTATATTACCCAAATCAAAAAACGCACAAAGATTTTTTGATTTTGTATGCTATTTTTTACGTTCAGTATGTATTTTGTGGAATACTTACTTTTGGTTTTTCCAAAAGGCATTTACGGGCTCATTGCTCGGAGGCGTCGACGTGTAAATAATAAATATAAATATATATGAAATATATAATTGATTGGTTATAACGTCGATCAACTGATCGATCAACCTGTCTGGCTGTCAGTGCGGAGTACCTTCATGTACCGGACCTATCGTAAATGGTCGTATTACATAAAATAGTACATTACAAAATAAAAGCTACCAACTGTTCAGAAACACATTCTTAATTTTAAATGCCAAAATGTCTTATAATATGTAAAAGATTTTTAACGCCTGAGATCACTAATAAATGCTTATTATTTTGAATTAATTTGAACTAGCCGACTACCACATGCCATTAAACAATTATCAGCCAAATATTTTATATTATTCCAGACAAATGTGAGAATTTTTCTTTTATAATTTTGCGCGCGCCCTAATTTCTCCGAAACTAGGCGCCGTTCCGTTTAGATGGTAGCCAACTAGTTTGACAAAAATATTTCGCTACAAATGCGTTTCTATCTTAACTAAATTATTTAAGCTTAGCACTGGTTAAGTTTACTTTTACATTGTATTTGATACAATTGACGTTCTTGTTTATATAATAAGTATTTATGCAAAGTATATTTTTACAATGCAATCTTATTCTCTCCTTTTATTTGTAACAACTTAAACATAATTACACAAGCGGGTGTCACTCGACTACATATTAAAAAAAACCCTAAGTTTTTTATTTCCGAAAGTAAAATACATTTGTAAGCAGGTATCGTAAATGCTAAACGGAATTTGATTCCATTTTATAAAAGAAACATCGCAGCGGAGGAAAAATACAATATAATAGAAACGTAATAATTCATTTCGAACGCCTTTCGAACGGCGAATGGTGATAAAAATAAATATTACGTATTTAGAGGCTAGGAACATGGTACGAACCTAACTACATAAATGTCAGTGGAAACGGCTGCAGCGTCATGCAGGATGAGCTAATTTTAAAGCAAATGAAGAACGATCGAGCTCTCGACAAAAAATCGGACGGCAAGTATAATGTGTGATATAATAGATAACTACACCAATGTGTATGTACGTCGGTACATTCGTATTGAACTGCAGAATAAGACTGTCACTGACAATAATAATTGAAGCTCTTAACAAGTATTAATATAGGTATTATAAGAAAAGCAAAACCGTGCTCTCTATTAGAAGTTTATACAAAAAAAAACCATTAAATGATATATACGAGTAAGTAAATGATTTAAACTAAAACGTATAACGGTAGGTTTACACAATTAGGTATACACGAGTAATTGAGCAAAACGTAACGAAACAGTGAGCAATACGAGAACAACAGAACCTATTTGGGGTATTCATATAATTACTTATTCTGGCCTAAAAGGTTGACTGCAACCAGAACGTGCTTGCACCACTGCCTGTTGTGATATGTATGTACAATAACCACGCTGGAAAATGAACGTCGCTAGATACATAGACCGATGCCTCCACTGAGGTCTGAGACACAAGTAGGGTAGTCGTGGGAAATTGATAGCAATAATAAGTGGTCGTCAATCTCCCACCACTCCCACCATGGCCATCTCGTGACACCGCTTCGGTCGCATACACTATAATTTAAGTCTATTCCACATTTAATAATATTGTTTGTAATAAATGTATAAAATATCATCTTTAATCTCTGTATACTTAATCACTTTTGTTTATATTTAAAAATTAAATCCATTTGTATCGGTATAAAAATCTAATAAGTATAAATTTGAGGTTATTTGACGGCTATGGCACTGTATTGTATGTTTGTATTCAAACTTGCTACGGCCCCGAGCGCCGCTCCCGTCGGTCGGTCATAACAAAAATATTAACTGTATAAAAATACTTATAGCTATTATTGTTAAGGCTGCTGTATTGTGGTAGGTATAATTAAAATATATTATAAAGGTTCAATTTGTTTCGTCCGACCGCGCCCGTAATTGGCGGTAGTGACCGTCGAAGCTCTCCGCTCTCCTGTTCATAGATTAGTAAATAGTGTATTTCATTGTATTGGTTCCGTCTCCGTCGGTCACTGGGTGAGCGCAGTCAGACAAGAAAATTTCCCTTCGAAAACGGATCCTAGTCTATTGTATTGTAAAACCTCGGGAGCGGTACACGGACCCTTAGGAGGATCACATATTAATATACTGTGGAAAATTCTAGTCACGGAAGATAACTGTATCAAATTTTCTTCGAAATGGTGTTTTGTTTTTTCATTGTAAACCTCCAAAAGTTTGATAGGAAAATTAATCAGAAACATAAAAGTGACGGATTTACCCTTCAGTTTTGAGACCAAAGTTTAAATATCGACGTTAATTAATCTCACATGTAATTATTATTAGTGTGTTGTTGTTGTTTGCTATTTGGAAGTTGGCACTCAAAACTGTAGAGCATAAAATTTTTCATAACTGTCCAATGAGCGATAATTTGTCGTAATTTCACAGAATCCACTTAAAATAATATTGCATAGGTCACTCGGACGAGCGACAAATCATAAGAATTGCATCCAAGTGTTGTGACTTCAAGACTCCACTTGCACTCTATTACACTACTAGTTAATACGTAACATTCCTTATGCGGTAGGAAAACGAAACCATCACAATAATATCATAAAATAAGCTATATAAGTCGTCTATACATACAAACAGAGATGATAAAACGTTAAAAACTCCGCCGGAGTGTTCTGTCACTGCGTTCAGTTTATAGTCACTGTGACTCGTAAGAGCGCTTTAATAACGGCTATTGTGATAACAAACTTGATATATTTCATATATCCATTTGTTGAAAACTTATATTATACTGTCATATGTAATGAAATAAATGTGGAGTTCTAGTCTACCTGTATCTATTGTGGACGACATGACCGAGGCTTCGTTCGGTGCCAGAACACTCCGCCGGACACACAAATTCATATATATCTTTATTCTTCCTAAATCTTAAATTTATTTCGCGATGAATGGTCGAATTGCTTGGTAATTCGAAAGACGATAGACTAAGCTAAAATTAAGTAAAACACTTCTCTGGCATACCCTCTCTCCGATTTCTACTTCAAACAGCACTTTGCGACATCACACACGTTACCTAAATTGGTAAAATTCGCTAATCTCACTCTTGCGATAACTTTATCGAATCAGTCGAGGAGCGCGACCTGCGCGCGCGCACGTCCTGCCCTAAACAAATGCATAATTTCAATTACATTAGGAACATAAACGTTAACAAAGTTTGGCGAATTGAGTCGACATTTAAAACAAAATTCAAAACGAACGTTAACAATAATTTCAAATTCAAAACATTCACTCGACTCCAAAAGGATTCACAATCACGTTTCGTCACGATACACGAAATTTTATATATGCTAAGTGAGCGAAATAGACGCCTAACTTATCTAGCTATCACAGTCCTTTCTCAGTCTGACCCTTTCCTCCTTCACGTAAATGCATCTCAAATGTCATATCGTTGAAAAAACTGGTAACAACCTAAACTAGGCCTATTGACATAAGCTGATAGAGCAAATTCAAAATTACGTTATTTGGCACCTGCAATGTACGAGACGTATGTATATAACGTCGTCTACTTTAGATGAAATGTATCCATCAAAAACAATAGAATACAGAAGATTTGTAAGTACTAATAAACAAAATATGTATGGATGGCAAAAGGTAACCTATGTTTTTGGTCTGCATTCTTGCATCTCCTTTGAATCCTAATTTTTATATTTTACGGCAAGAAAATTTAATTTTTGGCCTAATTTTCACGCGACAACAACTATAATTAAACTTAAAAGAATTTTGAGCATTGTTTATGATTTTCCTCATCCTAAATCTGCCAGATTTATATCCTAACATTCCTAAATAAAGTTAACATAATATCTAAAAAATATTGTATATATTTATTATAAATAGGCACAACGACGTACCGTAATCATTCATCGCGAAATACAGTTGTAATGTGGTAAAAGAGCAAATCTTATTTCTTTATATTTCAACGAAGAGTTTTAACCTACTCCTGCCCGGAGCCGCTTAGATATCGACGAGCGCACCGACAGAATCACCGAGAAACCTAACTCTTACGTGGTAACTTAATATTACGGGGCAAAAATGCTATCTATACTCGCTTTTTTGAACGGTAACACTATGTATGGTGGACACTCTCCACTTCGCGACAGACCTTCAATAGAGTATATAGTTATTTACAGATCGAAGCGTGTTTTACAGCGATCCGATTATCAATTACTTTTTGATTGCAAAAGCTCGAGCTAACGAGTCGTATACTGGACATCCGCACCCGGATTTGACGCACGCGCCTTTTTACTTAAACATTTAACGACCTTTTTTAAATGATAATGGTTGACTGACTGCAAAACTGTCCATTTAAATTTAAGTTTTTATAGCTTGATGATAGGTCTAAGTGTTTACGTGTTATTCTTACATCTGTACACATACACTCTAAAGTAAATTCGTTCGACAAAGATTTACTAATAGTAAGTTTTATGTAACGACAGTTTTGCTTCAAATTACAGATTTTTTTTTGTAGAGGTGAGTGACTGTATTGATGATTATAAAATTTCACACAAACATTTGTCTTGATAACTTTTTACTAAACGCTTTTGAGAAAAGTTTTTCATATACCATTGGTTGTCACGCTTTTTAAATTTAAAAGTTATCAAGCCATTGACAAATATATTATGTACAATTAAAGTTCAGATAGTATTCATACAACATAGCCACTCTCCCTCGGCGCTGGCTCTAGTTGTAGAGGCGGTCGGTGATGTAGAGGTCGTGGTGCGGCGTGTGAGGCGCGTGCGCGGCATGCGGCGCGTGCGGGGGCGGCGGCCACCGCGGCGGCGCGGGTCACTGCGCCGGTAGGCACGCCACACCGCCACCCACCGCGGGCTTGAACTCCGCGGGCGCCGAAAACTGCTGGAAGGGCGGCGCGTAGCACTGCGGGAAGTACAACTCGGGCTTCACCACGGCGGCGGGCGGCAACGGTCGCGGCGTCTTAGAGTCACGGCGCGTCTTGGCGGCGTGCGGGTTCATGTGGTTGTCGATGTGTTTCTTCACCTCGGGCTCGGTGGCGAAGCGGCGCCGGCAGTTGGGCATGGGGCAGCAGAAGGGCCGGTCGCCCTGGTGCGTGCGCGTGTGCTGGTCGAGGATGGCCTTCTGCCGGAAGTCCTTGCCGCACTGCGTGCACTTGTACGGCTTCTCGCCCGTGTGGATGCGCAGATGCTGGTTGAGTATCGTCCGTTGCCGGAAAAACCGAGGGCAATATACGCATCCGTATGGCTTTTCGTTTGTGTGAATGCGCAAGTGCTGAGTTAAGTGTGACTGCTGGCGGAAACGTTTGCCACACTCCGGGCAAGGATACGGCCGCGACTCTATGTGTATGCAGCCATGTTGTAAAAGTGTTGACTTCTGCTTGAATTCTTTTTGGCAGATAGGGCAACGAACGTACAAAGGCATTGCACGACCACCGAGCACGTCGGGTAATTTTCCTCCTTTAATGTACTGAAGTGACAGCCCTGAACCAAAGACGGCGTGATTGAGACCTTTCGTATCTTTGAAGTACGCTGGGTATTGTGCGGTATCGCCCGGTGAAAAACATGATCCTCGCTGCTCGCCGTTCTGCCCATCGGTGTCACCGAAGGTAGACTGCACCTCTTCTTTGTTCTCATCCGGTGGAAACGGAACATCTTGCGGCCACAGTGTAGGCGTTGTCCCGTTCTTGAAGATAAGATGTGGAGATACGTCTGTAAAAATTGAACATTTTGGTAAGTTACGTGTCCTATTCGTCCGCAAAATAATCGACGAGTGGGTTAATCGAACTTAGGACGGTTACGGGAGCGTCCGGCGATCGGTTCTCGCGAACACCCATCGCTAAGTGGGCGACGAGGGGACCGAGAATTTGTTTGATAGGAAGGCCAATGGATGCGAACCGAACGTGTGGGGGGCGGGTGGAGGCGCGCGCGGCGCCGTTACTGTGCATGACCAGCGCCGGCGCCGCGCGCGGGGACCGGGGCGGGGCATATAGTTGTGAATAGCGCTCGCCTTGGTGTGTGCGGACGTGCTGGTTCAGGATGGCCTTCTGGCGGAAATGTTTGCCGCACTCGCCGCACGTATATGGCTTCTCACCGGAATGGATGCGGAGGTGCTGGTTGAGGATGGCGCGCTGCCGGAACGAGCGCGGGCAGTACACACACGCGTACGGTTTCTCGTTCGCGTGGATGCGCAGGTGCTGCGTCAGGTGGGACTGCTGGCGGAACCGCTTGCCGCACTCCGGACACCCGTACGGCCGTGAGTCTGTGTGGATCCGCTCGTGCTGGAGTAACGTCGATTTCTGCTTGAAGTCTTTGCCGCAGGTTAGGCATTTGAACAGGCGCAGTTCTGAGTTCGGGTTGTGTTTCCGAGGCTTGGGAGGTTCAGCTTGCACTATGTCTGGTAAGTGACGCAAGTCTGGTGTCGCATACTGGTCCAATGGACCTTCTAGTGATAACACGCCACCGTTTTGTTTCAAATAATGCAGTGGAAAGCCACCCGTTCCTAGCATATGACTCGCTGGTCTTGTTTCTTTGAAGTAAGGAGTTGCGTATTGTTGTTGTAAGTCCGGTTGCGGAACAAAGCATGGAGTTCTGTCGAGATGATCTTGTGATGGAGGTTGTGTTTGATTTTGGAGCTGCTGGTCCACTTGCAAGTGTTCGGGAGAAGTTTGTTGTTGTTGCGCTTGTTGTTGCTGCGCCTGTTGTTGGGCTTGTTGCTGAGCGAGTTGCTGGGCGGCCTCGTCTGCGGACGGGTCGGGAGGGGGCGGGGCAGGCGGGTACGGGGACGGGGCGGGGGAGGCAAGCTGGGGCTCCGGCTGTGGGGAGGGTCCACCAGGGCTCTGGTGCTGCATGGCTTGGTAGCCTCCGTCCAACACTGCGCCACCCCATTGCGTGCCAGGCGGAGCGCGCTCCACTCCATCTTTATATAGCACGTAAGGCGCTGTCGTGTCTGAAAATAATGAAAAGCATACAGTTAAAACGAGTAGACAAGTAAATTTGGCAAAATATTCGGGATACAGTTGACGTACCACCATACCCTATGGTGGTTAGGGGTGGTAAATCAAAAGAAAGCTGTTATAAATCGGCAGAGTATCGCGACTGTAGCGTGCAGTCGTCGCACGGTCGCGTGCCGCGCGGCTGCAACACTCGCTGCCAAATAAGTAGGAATTTAATAAAATGCCATATTATATACCGGATGAGACATGTCGATGGTTACATCGCTTTATGATATACCCGTTGACTTTGGAAACTAAGCAAAAAATATGTTTAGTTCTGAAGATTACAATTTCCTTTCACTTTGGACATAATTTAAAAGCATTAATAAAACATGGAGTCATAATGGTTCGGGAATAGATTAAAAAGTGTATAAACTGAAGAAATTTCTATGAAAAAAGATGTATAATATCTAATGATTTACTTTCTCAATAGATCGAGATCATATAAAAACGATGTGACCATTTTCTTTTTCCGTCCAAAGGAGAATGCAAATATGAGAGCTAGTAGTCCGGCCGTTATCGTGTTGACGCTACCGCTTTGTTACTCGATTAAATTTGAAATATTATGTAAATTCCCATATCTGGAAGAATAAGAACATTGTAACGTCTGTTTTCTTATTCAAATGCTTTCTGAGAATATAAATTATGTTTATGTGAATTTTTCCACTGTTTAAAATTGTAATTAGGTTTATCAGTTTTATAAACGTTAATTTTTAGTTAATTGCATTCTAGCAGTATTATTATTATATAAGCTTTTCTAGTAGTATTTTGTATTATGCTGAATAATAGATAGGTTTATAATGGACAATTGGAACCCATAGTACATTCTATTAGGTATGATTAAAGAACTATTTCATAGATATGAGTTTTTGAATGATCTTATATATTTAATATATGTTTATTATTTATATATATATATATATGTATATGTTATTTAAAAGAAAATACTTCCTAATATCCACTACAGCTCAAATTACCTCATTAGAACAAAAACATAATATAAATAAAGCATCTTTTAAAGACGACCATAACAAAAAAGCGATCGACCGTCGCGTCCGTCTATCGTTAATAACTAGGGTGGGTTAAAGGCCGATAAGATCGCGCTACTAAGACTACTATAGTTATCACAGTCGATATCGATTTGTCGATATCTCGATTCGAGATGATCGTGACCTAACTCCTCGGTATAAAATATCCAATTAGTTTACCAACGTTTAGCCTTTGTACTTGTACGTATCGGTTGCGCTTGCAATTTTTTATTTTTTTTATTTGAATCAGTATTGTAAGCTTTGAAATCTTTATTTTGAAGAATATGATAACTATATTGTGTTATGACAAGGTACGGTTATTATTTTTTTATTTAAATCGGCAATATTAGTGTAAGTAACTAATATTATAATTGTGTAAGCTTGTGAGGTTGGATGTTTGAACGCAGATATATGAAACCTTACAATCTATCTAGCCTATACATAAGAATAACATATAAGCTATAATTTATATAAAGATTATGTATAATTTGGCTATAATATAACAATAAGGCTAGGCGGAACCCGCTTTCGAATTGCTAGTAATTTAAAATACAAAAAAATATAATAATTTAATCTTCACCTCGCATTTCGCGTAAATTCACATTACCATAGCGAAACCGACGCAGAAATGTTCAGTACATTACCGTACGTCTTTTCATGTGCCATGAGACAAAGATTTATAGTCGAATAACATCTGTTTATAATCTCTCGGATAAATAATACGGGAGGAAACGCGAGTCCAAATGATTCCTTCACTTGACAGCGATGTTTTAATGACGTTGCTCGGCTTTAAATCTTGTATCTTCGGCCGGATGGCTCCACATATGGGGTTGTCACTTCGAATTAAGAGTTTTTTGTCTTAACCCTTTTTAAATTATAACGTTCGTGTGACGTACCTACTCGCTAGCTATCGCTGGGAATGTAGTTCCCCTTTCCACGCGTTTAGTTTTTTTTTAAATATTTTTTATATTTTGAATACGTAAAGGCGTTTCGTTTTCACTTGTGACGTTGATGAGACTGCGTAGCATGTGTACGACAGTTTACGATGCTGAGTATGGCTTGAGAACCAAATATTAATTACTTTTAAATTATATTTACTTTTTTATGGCTGGTGGGGGATGAGTTGATATCGTTGCATCGGCACTCATTAAAAACTAAACTTTTAATAAAACTGAATATTTTTTTTGTCAGTCAAATTGAGCCATTGGAATTAAATACTAACAAAACTTTTTAGTTTTGGCCAGATTTTTAAATTTTCTTCTGAATATCTACGAAAAAGTAAAAAACTAATAAAAGCTTATTACTTCCAAGTAATAGTAATTTCAGTTATTTACAATAGCATGGTAAAAAAGCATGAATGTAGAATGTAGAGGTGCGCGACTCGCGAGGTGATCGAGTGGTGAGCCGCGGCCGTGGCGGGCCAAACTGGTCCGAAACGAACCGCCCCTTCCTGCGTTTGATCCTACATTTTGTAAGGACAGCAAAAAAACTAATAAAATATGTTTAAATTTGTTATTGTTGATACGAATATATGCTAGATTTTGTTGTGTTTTGTAGAATAATATTTATTTTCATTATTTAATTATTATTTATAAAGTATGTTAATACATGCTTCATAATTTTTAGTACATTTTTTTATGGCAAAATCCCATATTTAAGGATATCCTTTGTATACATTATTAGTGTTATTTGTATACAGTGTATCTGTATAAAATAATAATATTATGCTTTGCAAACATAGAAAAAATAGGAGTATACTTTATTTAGATATTATAAAAGTTAAGAGTTTTGCAGGACATAGTTTAACTTTTTTATTTATTGTAAAATGGTATTAATAAAATTAAATAATAATAATAATAATGCAAGAATAATGTATTTTGAATATAAACTTTCGTCTTCAATAATAAATTCTTTGATAATAGTTACGATATTTTGAAAATTTACTATAATTGTCACCTTACAAACGTATTTACTAGCATATTATTTGGCGCTTATCATCTTAAGTCAGGCTATTTAAAAAAATAAATTAAATTTACACCAGTAAATTATTTAAATAATCGTCAATGCAAATGCGCACCGTACTCAGGGTTCACGGATGGTCGGGCCCGTCACCCGCCGAACAACGACTCACTGGATTAAACCACGACTAACTTTACTTTACAAAGCCCCAACTAAAATACTACCCTTATTTCTTAAGACATAAGACTTTAAATGTATTTCTTTATTAGTATTGAATATTTGCTATAAGATCGAATGGGTAAAATAACATAATCTACACGAGTTCTTGTGGTTTTGTCCACTGGTTTTTGGACAATTATTTTTTGATTACCAAATAGTTTGTTTTGTTGGGCGATGAATATTGATTGTTGCCGCCAATATATATATATATATTTTAATTTTCACGTTGTTTCTTACATGGCAAGGTAGGCAAAGAATTCTGGTGTTTTGTTACTCCATTCTCCATTTTCCAGTCAAATTTGAGACATTGCTTGCTTAGTGGCGTAACTTAAAATTGCAGTAGTGAAGCAATATTTTTTTAGCTTCATGCTGTATCCCATACAGAGCAGGGTAGGCAGAGGGAATCTGGAATTCGTCAGTTCCTAATTAAGACACTTGCGTTTCCCAAAATCCACCTAATTCTGAAGACTGCATGTTGAGTGGCGAATTTAATAATAATATTTCATCAATCTATATAATTTAAATTTCTCAATAAGCTCAACACATTAAGACTTATACAATTTCTTTGCATGACCAGTAGTTATTTTAGCTGGTGATTCATTTGTTAACTTGATCGACAATAAGAGCAGGATGCTGGGATACGCTGACTCACGTTCGCGCAAGTGTGTTGTAAGTAACGCGATGTAAACTTACTTATACTTATTATGAGGATAACAAGAAAAGTTATGTTATTTTGGTCGAATTGTAAACACTACGGCTTAGAGTTTTCAGTTTCGACTGATCTCACTCGAGGGAATTATTTTTTATAATAGTCCAAAAATTGGGTAAAAAGTGGGGATAAAATGTTAACATTAGTCTACCTGTCCTCCTATCCTCTATCCTGGGGATAAAGCGTAAAGCTTAATAAAATATTTGAAATAGCAAAACTATAATTATTTCAAAATTTATAATATAATATATAATATGATATTCAATATAATTTGATTGGTTTAATATTTTTATACATGTATAGGGCAACTATGTATATAAGTAAATGCATTAATATATTCCAATTAATATAATAATTCCAAATGAAATATAAAAAAATATTGTTAATAATGCATACATTAAATACGTATATAAATTTAATAAATACATTTAAATATAAATATTTAAAATTAATAACTTAGTATTATTCATGTTATTTACATTTTATCCTTACATATTATTAAAAAATTGTAATGACGAATGAAAAGAGGCAAAGGCTTGTTAACATACTGCCACTTATTTATTTCACACTGCCTGCATACAGAAACATATTTAAAACAAAAAGTTTCATTCAAAATTCAAAATGAATAAATACATTGACTTCGTAATCGGGGGAACACCGTTCAATGGAATGGAGATGTTTTATAAAAAGTGAGGTAAGTGTCAACAGCGCATAAAAAGTGGTACACGCGTTTTAACGTGCATTACGCGGAAATAACAAGAGTATTTCGCGCCGTCTGTGTAGTGTAGGCTGAGTACGTGAGTGCTAAGACACAGTAATCTATATGAGTGTGACACGAAATGACAGCTCGTTTTGGCGGGAATGTGTTAACTGGAAAGTTCTTTATGCGGGAAATGAATGTTATTGCAATAATTATTATAATTTATATACTGTGGAACTATAGAAGTGTTGAAGTTATTGTTGAATTGAAATTGTGTTGTTTTTTGTTTTTTATATTTCGAAGATTAGATAAGGCATTATTAAATTATACTTTTCAGTATTACGTTTTATTATACAACTTATGCTATAGTTACGCTAGCTTTCTTAGACTAAGAAAATATATATATTTTTTTTTTACTCTGCGTGGGAGTGGACAAGAATCCACATAATATAGCTTGTGATAAGAAATTAGAGTTGAACTTCATCAATCTGCACTGTCAAGTAGAATAAGAAAAAAATAATATGTATTGAAAAAGGTACGTTAAAAAATAAATGAACATTACAACCTGTAAATCTGTACCAATAAACTTTAATAATCTAAAATAAAAAGCAAACGAGTGTCTTTATGAGATGTCCCTAATTCCTTATCCGATACATCGGTACCGGTTGTACGCACGCGGCACGACACTGCGTCGCGACAATTTATTTCGGTATAGGGCAATGCACTTCGCACGCAGCCCTGAGATCGGCGAATAAACGAGAGTAAACATGAGACGGACGGAGAGGAAAAAATCAAGGCTATTAAAATTAGTTGACATCCACGCACTTCTCAAATGAAAGCGAAAGACAACTGTCTTTGCTTGAAAGGTGTTTGTAAACATTTAAAGCTTCTTGATATGTATAACTTCTAAAGAAATGTCTGTCATGTACTGAAATGTTATAATTATATATTTGGTGTTATATTAAAATAATGTTTTGGAAACATATTTCACTATATCGGCGTTAATTTACGTTTCGCGTAAATAATTTTTTATGTAGGCAGTAGAGCAGAGCACTGTTAAAAATTTTCGAAATAAATATAATAAATCTTTTTAAATGGTTTTTGTCGTAATTAACGGCGTGTTCGCACTCGCGCCTAAAGAATGGCACTGAAGGCAATAAAAGTTTAATACAGCCGATGTTACATGGATGCACTTTGTTATTCCTGAAATAAATGGACCGCCCTAAATCGTACGGCGACACGGAAAACCAATTTAACACATGCTAATTAAAAACGTTCAATATGTGTCGCAATTTTTTGTAACGCATGCGTCACTTTAAATGAGAAATGAAGAAAAATGAAATGGAACGTACGAGCACGTATCTATCTATCTACATATATAGTCTGTGCGAGTATGACAGGTGATTTGTCATGTTTCGCGCCAAATGTGACGTCGCACAAATCTTCGTAATGGCGTTTGGGTGCAATTAAAGTGAGGCTTGCAATAACTGGGCATAAAGCAAGCGATGCAACGGTGACGCGGCCGGCTATTTCCGTCCGCCGCCCCTCGACAAATGCTAATGTCCTCTGCTGCTAGGACTCCAGCTTCGTTGATGTCGTGATTGCCGAACGCCGATTATAAACATTTACCTATTTATCTTCTTGGGATCTTATATTATTGTTTGTTATAGCAAAATGCTACATAGTTTATATTAATTTAAATAATAAAAGATTACGTTGATTTTATGTTGATATAAATAAGTGTGAATTGTCTTTGTTGTTTAAATATTATTTACTGGCCGTTTTAAAGATGAAAGGCGAGTACAAGATAATTGACTTTAACTGAAAACTATTCGTTTAAAGGTAAATAGATGTGAATCCTTAGGAAAAATAAAAAAATATCATAATTATTAAAAAAAAATCTTTAAAAATTTGGTACATTGGCAACAGAAGAACTGTACTCCGCAGGGGAGAGAGATTTCTCGAAATTCTTACGGGAACGGAAAAGGATTTTCCATTATAATTCTTTATTATAATTCTTTAAAATATTTGCGGGCGTATAATATTATAAAATAAAGAGATCAAATGAGCTTCTTAAGTTAGATTTAGATTATTGATAGTAGCAATCAAAGATAATGTAAGATCATAGATAAGTTTAATCTGTTGTGGTAGAGTTGAAGTAGAGTTGTGACTTATTAGAATGCACGCCCAGATTCTATAATATGTAATAGTGAATTCAGACTTTTCGATTTTTTTTAGGGTCACGCTGTATCCCGCACAAAGGTTTCTGTTTTACTTAACTTAATATCAAAAAATAGCAAGGTGGCTTAGTTGTGATAGCATTCATATCACCAAATGATAAGGAAGATACTAAATTTCTTTATGCGAGAAGTAAGTAGTATGCTTTGGTCTTCTGGTATGGTGGTTCTGGTGTAAAAGATATTAACAAACTTATTTAAAAAAACAAGGTCTCATTGAATAGTCAGAAAATAATAACTTCAAGGTCTTT
>HE671167.1:0-25740 GCA_000313835.2 Heliconius melpomene melpomene | reverse complement strand
AGTTCCCAATTGTAATACTCGGCTGCTTTGTATTGTTGCGGGTAGTCTGGCGAGGAGTAGTGCTGTGACAGATGAGATATGCGCACGCCGTTCACTGATAGTCTTGCTAAATACCAATTTCGTTGCTAATATCCTAATTAGCCTTATTCACAAAATATTTCCAGAAATATGTCACATTAGTACAGACAGAAAGTTTGGTAAATAAATATCTTGAAATACTTTCACAGTTTACCCAAGTCTTTGTAGATATATAGAGAGATAGTGTTGGACGACCTCATTTCTAATACGTAATGCGATAAAAATCTCCACCTGTACTGTTCTTGTACTATTTGTCGTGTTTATTTAAAAAAGATATACTATTTAAAATGAAGAAGATATAAAAATTAAAGAAGTAATATCATTTTATATGTTTTTTATATGCGTATATGAAGATTCCGATGATTATTTAATTGTTTCATTATATCTAATGTTTTCATCTTGCCAGAGCGGGGAAGTGAAAAAATGGTAAATCATATCGTTTCGTTAGTTGGAATCGAACCTGCAACTACCACGTTTACAGTACAGCGCTGAACCACTAAGGCCTCTAAAAATTTACATTATATTAACAACATTGAATGTTTCAGGGCGTTCCTGTTATTTTTAGTGTTATATTTTTCTAGTTAGAATTAAGAGTGAGACGTATATATATCTTTATACATTCTTATTGGTTTTTTCATAGGAATGAATTAATAATCATTGCCATTCTTTTTATCATTGAACGCCGAACTTTATATTTCGTTAGTAGAGGGAGGATATGAAAATATTAAATCTGCTCCTAAAATGAAAATATTAAGGCCCTCAACTTATTTCTTCCTCACGTTTTAGAATGAGTGATGAATCAGTCAATTTTTATTCTGTTCTCCAAGAAAACTTTAGAAAGTATGTATTGAAAGTAGTAAAGACAATGAAATGCTACAAAGTTACCAAATTTGCATTAAATGTATCTTTAACTTAACGCATAATATAAGAATATGTAATAAGCACAATAACAGAGATTATTAGCATAGAGCTTCTACTCTGATCTACTAGTGGCCAATGTGGCGCAGTAAGACAGTGTAGCAACTGTAGGTTCGATTAACTAGGGAGTAGAGTTAATAAATGATTTTCATTCCTCGCCGTTAGTCAGCCAGACAATAAGCGGCGTTGAGTTCCGTCTCTCAAAATCGAATTTTGGCGGAAGGTGGTGAATATAGTATGTTGATTGGGTTCTTTCTGCCTACCCAGCTATTTAAGATTTATTTATTTTTTAAACCGGAAACCAAAAAAAATAACTAAAAGATATAACATCTTTTAGTACAAATTGCAACAAAGTACAATACGCACAACTATTTTTATACCAATAAAGCTTTTGTGTACAATAAAATCGCAATTTCCAAGTTGTGCGTAATTGCAAACGGAAGTGCGTGACGTCACGTCCGTCAATTGAGCCACTTGTAACCATTAGCGAGGTCAGGGTTTGCCAGTTTGATTACTGTGCATTGAAATGTTTGCTTGTATTCCTTTTAGTTAGCAACTAAAGTTCAAAGAACTTAAAAAGTGATGTTTTAGCTTTAAAGTTACGTGAAAATATATGTATATCTGTATGGAGAACATCTTATTTAAAACAAAATATTTACCGTACAAAGAAAAAAAATATTTCAGTGTCTGCTATGTTTTGTTTATGTTAATAAGGAATAACACCCACATTTATTTCTCACAAGTTCTCACTCAATAATATGACTTCAATCTACAAAAGTTCCAAAAGCTTTAAATTGTCAAACAATATAATAATTATAATGATAGCTTCACAGTAGGAACAGGGAACCTTGTTTCACGAAACTCCGCTTCTCATTCTCCGCCCAATTTTTGACGTATTATATGTTGAATGGCGGAACTAATCGTCGGAACTAGACGTCGCGCTTTGCCTTGTTACTAGAGCGAAGTAAGGAAAATAATAAGAACCCAAAACCGTCGCTTCTAAAGCACATCGTTGTTTTGTATTGTTACTAGGGCGAGAAAAATGTAAATAACTGATTTCCCTGAGCGGGAATTGAGCCAATAACCATTGTGCCGCTACACTACGACGAATATTTGAAAATTTAAAATTTCTAAAACGTTAAACAATAGAAAATTTATTATTAATTCAATATATATTAGTATATATATGTATTTTAATGCACAAAACCTATATAGTAGTTGTACAACACGCACCGGCGGCATTGACCGCGCATTACGCAACTACTTGACATCAATAAAGCGCAGACAGACGGACAGACGGCGACCAAGTTCATGTTATGCGATACTCGGACATTGTTACTATAATACTATATACATTTATTACATTTGTTTCATAAGATATTGAACTTTATTGTACACGGATTGTACTTATAAAGTTTTTGATTCCAGCATCTAGAATTTAGCAGCGTCGTCAAGATCCTCCTTCTCCTGCGCCTCAACCAATTCTCGAGACATTGCTAGTTGACTAGTGTTTGTTCACCAGAGTAAGTAATTGAAAATCATTTATTCTCACAAGTGGGAATCGAACCCACAACTGTCGCGCTTACAATGGGACGTTGTGATGCTGCGCCATGATAGCCTCTGATTGATGCTAGTAAAGTTGCTTCTAGATCCAGTCATAAGAACAAGTTCAAGTACCACTTTTAGCAAGTAGGGATGTATATTGAAACATAGGCATTTTGCTAGTATAAGATAGGTGATGGATACCAAAAAACCAGCCAACCAACGGGAACGAAATAAAAAATAACGAAATGTTTAATTCGTACCGTTGCGTATATCTATAGTTT
Source organism: Heliconius melpomene melpomene (assembly GCA_000313835.2). Classification (NCBI taxonomy): domain Eukaryota; kingdom Metazoa; phylum Arthropoda; class Insecta; order Lepidoptera; family Nymphalidae; genus Heliconius; species Heliconius melpomene. The sequence continues at coordinate 22,918 of HE671167.1, read as the reverse complement.
TTACAGAAATATAAATAATAAAAAATATAGTACAAGAAAAATAAAAGAATTCGGTTACAGCGGTTGATGTGAACAAAAGTTTGTTTAGTTTCTTTATTGCTTTGGTAATATAGTTATTACTTATTACTCTGTTTTTACCAAGTTTTTTCTTTACTATATAGATTAATTTAATGCCGTTCTTTCTTGTTATCTGGGATTATTTTTGTTGTGGTAAATGTAACTAAGACCTTTTAACCCATAGAAAATCTTAGACAAAACGAGGTTCAACTTTTTTAATCACATGTTTTAGTTAAGCAAGTTCAGTAGTTTTCGAATTGACGTATTCGTATTCGTAATTCTTACAAAATAGGGGAATCAAACGAAAAAAAAAACTTTTCTTTTTCAGCTTCGCGCTGTATGCTGCTTGTAAAAGGGTAGAAAGAGGGAACCTAGTATTCAATCACTCCGCTTTTCACCTTCCGCCGCATTATGTGTTGCAAATATTAAATATACCATTTCCTCTAGTGGGAACAATCCACGCCACCACGCCGCCATTAGCCTCTTCGCCTCTTGACCTCAAGAAAAAACCTAACTTCACATTTCACAATCCACACAAGCGAATCCGCGAGCCACCGCTAGTCACACACAACAACACACAAAATTGAAGCAGTAATTCCATAACGAGTACAAAACGAGTGCAACATCAATCATCAATAAAGCGCAGACAAGGCTCAGACGGCGCTCGGCGGTGAGCAACTCGCGTTATCCGATACCGTGGTATTGTTGTCGTCTTTGCAATCTTTTTTATCTTTTTTCTTTGAGGTTTTTTGTTTTTTTTTTTAATAATTTGTGTGTGCTGGGCATGTGATTATGTGTTTGATTGGATGATGGTTCTGGGTTCGATTTTACTGGGGGCTTTGACTTTTAAAGTCTAGTAAGGAAAACGCACAATATCAAGAAGTATAGGCAAAGGAAGTTTTAAGATCCCTATCTTACAGAACAGTATAGGTCAGGTTAGAAATGAAAGAGGAACTTCTTTTAATTTCACAAAAAAAATATCTAGAATGGCTTCGATAACTATTTATTGATATGCGAACAGTATTAAATAGATAATAGGTTTGTATTTTCTTTTTTATACAATTAAGTACATTTACAAGGATAAATGTAATGTCAGTAAAGCAAGTATCTACTCCACCGCCATAAAAGTGCCGATATAAAATCACAAAACTTTAAGCGCTATAACGCGTTATACTTCGCAGAAAGTTGAGTGGCGCAAGTGTAAGCGAGTTGCGGGTTGATAGAAATGAATACTAAAAGCTAATTTGCTTGCTCAGATATTAAAAATATGCAACTTTTACTTACTAAAAAACTGTAATAGTATTGTTTTTTATATTTTTTTGTTTTAGATATGAAAAAATGGTACAAATGTCGTCATTGTACCATTTTCGTGTGTTTCGCGTCTATTTAATCTTTTAAAAACTGTATTTGCTTGACATTGCAATCCACAATCATAATTAAATTATTATGAATAAGTAGTATATTTTTTAACTACAATCACCATTCTAAAAATTCCAAAAATATAAACAAATAGGAAAATGGCCTACGAAATCATTTTCAAATATTATCTGAAAAGGAAGCACAAAATTTTAGTCTATAAAAACGTAGGTGCCATATTCCTTCCACATAAAAGATAATATTTAAACGCCGTCACGTCTTACACCATACGTGGCGTGTTTCCGTGGCTTCCAGTATTCACGCGACGGTATGCCCCATACAACCGAACTACCAAGTTCTCATTCAAAATTTATGAATCTTCTTAGTAGCGATTTAGTTAGGGTTGCTTACTGTATATGTAGTCGTATTTTTGCTTCGACTCGTATAATAGGGTAGAAAAAACCTAATATTAAGACATTTCGTTGTACACTTTCCGCAAAGTTTTCGAGACATTACAAGGAAATGTAAATAATTGATTTCTTGAATGGAAATCTGAACCCCTAACCGTCACGTTCATAATAAGACGCAGTACCGCTGTGCCGTGACAGTTTTTGACTAGAAAGTTCTTAGCGATTTAATTCGTATTTCTTACTGTATATGACAGACAAAAATTGTAAACGCGGCTCGTTTATAACTTATTTATGCTGTTTTAGTACTTTATTTATGTCGATGTCTGATGCTACTTATTTCTGTATGTAGAATTAAAGTTAATGATGTCGTTAAAAGGTTAACGTTTCTGATGATCGCGTTGTGACATGTCTTTTAAAGATATGGGGATTTTTATGTATTTTTTTATATTTTTGAAGTAAGCACTGACCTAAGTAGGGTAGCGTTTATTAGAAACAAGTCCTGGGTACATTATTTTTCCTACCCGCTATTTGAAATATAAATATCTTCCTTTTTAGTCAAATTCTAATACCTAACCATGGTTTGTACACGTCCATATTACACCAGGGAGACGTTCTTTCAAAGTACACAGGAACTGAAAAGTCAATAGGAGAAGGTGGAAAGGCTTATCGTATTACAAAAAAAAGCTAAAAGTTTTGTACTTTTACGTTATACATACTTTAAATCAAAATAAGTATATTTAAATAACATATTTCACCTACTAAAGGGTGATTTCGCTACAATGTAACTAATTCGCATTGCCAACATATTGTGACATGGCTAAACTAAACAGAGGGTCTATTTCTATGAGGGTATAGGGTAGGCCATGCATGTCTATTTGTCTATTCTGATGTGATACATATGCTGTATGGGATGATATGGTTGACTTCACGATGAGCAACCCTAAGTAATTGACTTATTTGATAGAAAATTAGGTACTTTTGTATTAGAAGAGGTGTGTAACAGTTTTGTTAAGGGACTTAGTTTTAAAGAAGTTTATTTGTATTAAATATTTTTTTAATAATTTTATTCAGTTTCAGTTAAGTTTTTATTATAAAAAACATTTATGTTTTTGAAATGTGTGAAACAAAAAATTTTAGTTAATAAAACAAGACTTCTAAAAGACACATGAAAGTCTAAAAATTCATTCTCTATATAAACCTTGTAACAATAAAAAAAAGGGAGTATAAAAACTTTAAACTTTAATCAATTTCAAGAAACTTTAAACCCATATTCAAGATGAACTGAAACAAGCAAGCGTAAACCAAAACTCAAAACTCAAAGCTCACCCTTCATTATATCGAGGGTAACGCATATTCGTGCGTATTGACCCGGCAGTTGTCAAGGCCAGGATCAAGTTCAAGGGCGGGGAGCCTTGCTACAGGTGGACTCCATCAAAGTTGAGTAAACTTTCTTATATTACTTGGCTAAGCCTACGGTTTTGTATGAAGCTTTGCCAATTTTTTTTCTGGATTGAGGGAAGTTTTCTAGATTAGCTTTTGAGTTTTCTTAGTTCGGTGTAAGAGAGTTATTGATAATATGTGTAATTTTAATACTTAGTACCGAGACATATGATGCCTTTTTCGAGTAGTTGGACATATTTTAAAGGAATATTTATATTTAATCGAAAGATCGTTCTTGTTTTGATTTATCTGGACAAAGCGCGAACTGAATGGTCTCTCCTTCCAGCTCAAAAATACACTATTATGCAATATATTTAAAGAACGTGGAACTGATTAATTTTGGTTTTTTGGGTATACCATAAAGTCATTATTTTTGTAATACAAAATATATACTTTTACATTTATATAAATCACCTGGTCGAGGGTTTTAACAGTTAAAATGACAGCCAGACCTTTCTTCAAATGAAACGTCATTAAAGTCAGTAAAATACTAATTTCATTATACGAACATTTAATGATTTCATATAAAAAATTGCAAGTTCATCGCAAATTATAATTTTCATTGATGGCGAAGAAATAAAATCCGTCAAGTACGTCCGTCGTATAGAGTTGAAATTGACTCAAACTTTTATGACTAACTTAATACTCTCTTAACGACACTTAACTTGGTCTCGCTACGAATGGTTATCGTTCATCTCTTCAAAATATGTATCTATATTAAATAAGCATATTGCTTCCATCATTCTTTATAATATTGTATTGATTGTTGATTTGGAATAAATGCTTGACTTTGGAAGTGTCAAAACACTCCGTTTCTATTAAGACATTTTCTGTTCCCTACTTTCCACCGAACTCTGAAGAAATGGAAATAATAAAAATTTCATTTCCTCGAGAAGGGATTGAACCCACAACCTCTTGCGTTTACAGCCTAAGTTTAAGAAGTATAAGTTTATTACCAAATTAGAACTTTTTTCTATTTAAAACATCATCAAAAAGCATTCACAAACAAAATTGTTGCAAGACAAAACAACAGTAGATGTTCAATAGAAACACAAGAGAACTAGTATTTTATTTTGAACTTAGATATAGGAAACTTAGTATCCAACCCAAGAGCAAGTCTTCAAGCCATAAATCAGACTCTACATCCCCAAAGGAGAATCTTTGGAAGTTTCCACTAGCATGTACTCCACATACATTGTTTATGACAAGCCACCCTTGTTTTGCGAAATAAATAGGGGTAAATATTCGTGCGTATTGACCTAAGGGTTGCGAAGGCCGCGTTCAAGTTCAAGGACGGGATCTTATCAACAGGTGTTGGGGTAATGTTGACGTTATGTAAGTAGGATACGCAATTTCGTTAAGATTTTTTACCTAATTAGTAGTTATATTTAGTAATAGTATAATGATTATTATTGGTCATTAATAGCTTTAATTTGACATTAAAAGGGGGGAAGTATGTGTTTTTGTAATTTAAATATAAAATTATTTTTTATGTTGCTGAAGAAGTTTGATCATTTTGTATATTAAATTTATTATGATAATTAAAAATTGAATGACGCAATTGCTCTCTAAAAAAACAACAACAGACAATTTACAAGGTTTTAGGACCTCTCCTAAAATATTCTTAACTTGAACTAAAAATTAATTCACAATAATTTTGGAATTAATTGTAAATTATTTTTATGCAATAATACAAGGAGATCACTACTTTTAAAAAACCTAATCTAAGATAGAAAAATAAAGCTGCAAAGAATACTTTATCAAAAGTTCTATATATATTTATAAAAATAACTTCCCTTTCACTAAAATCAAACGGTAGCTAAAATAAGCTATAAATTAGGACGTTTATAGCGAACTGTTATCGCGGCCGGACGTTTGATAATACTAAGTTTGTAAACTCACGAGCTAGGCGTGATGGTACACGTGATGTTTGTAAACTTTTCTAGTGCGGTAAAGCACGTGATCGTTATTACCTAGTGTGATTAGTTAGTAAAGCTTTAATGTTTTTTTTTTGTTGTTTCACGCTGTATCCCGTATGTAGCAGGGTGGACAGTGGGAACCTAGTGTTAGAGTTAAGACACTCCGTTGTCCACAATTTCGCCCAATCAAAATCATTCATTCCTCCGAGTGGGCATCGAACTCACAGCCTTTGCATTTATAGTTAATATGCCACGGATAAATAAATAAGATGTGTTGGGTAGGATTTAGGTAGAGAAGGTTTGGTTTTTCTTTAGTGTAGTGTTATAACCTTATATTAGCATGTTTCTTTGTTGGAATATGGCGATGGTAAAAAGATGAAATTATTAATGTATTATTGAAATATTTCGTTTGTCTATATTTCATTGAATCCCCTTATAAAGGGGCCTTCGTGGTGCAATGCTACAGTTTTGGATTTTCTTCCGACTTAAAGGAATGCGTTATTATAATTTCCGGGCAACAAGATAAAGCGCGGCGTTGAGTTCTGTTCTGCCGTAATCTCAAAAATAGAACATTAAAATCCACTATTTTCAATACTAGATTCCCTTATTTATAATTTTTGTTATTAATATTTTCATTTCATAGTAAATCTAAAATAAGAACCATAGTTCAATTTTCACAAGCTTCTCAAATCCCTTCCAACCGGAAACATCGGAAAAACAAAAATATCTTTGGGAAAATCTATAGGCGATACGGTAATTTCGCGAATTATACGGTTTCCAATGACTACTAGGTACCTGGTCTACTGGCCAGTAATAGATAATTGGTGAGCAGTTCGGTAGAAGCGTGAACCAGCACCATCTGATTACCGGTGTACCGTGAAGCAGAACATTGGCTCTAATCTACACGGGTTTTGTGTAACCACACTCTAACTGTAGAATTGTGTAGAATAACTGAATTATGTCCATATAAATATTTGTGTTATTGCTTGCGGTTGTGTGAAAATTGCTCAGCTAATGTTATTGATAAAAGGAGTTTTGTGTTTTTTTTTCTAGTTTTAATCTAGAAAGATATTGTTAATATTTTTGTTTCTTTTTTTTTCTTTAATGTGTTATAATTTACTGTGTATCTTAATGGCAATGTCTGTAAATAAGTGGAATTAAGAATGTATATAATATGTAAGTTAATCTGAAATAACTAAAATATATGATTATAAGATTATAATTATAATAAAAAAATGAACGATTATTTGCGAGAGAGTTCTGCCATTCAATATGCAATTCCTCGGAAATTAGGTGAAAAGTGAGAAAAAGAGTATTTTAACGGCAGGTTCCCTCTGCCGACTCTGCTTAATGGACTTGTATTTTTTTACAAAACATACCTCTTCCTTTAATAACACATCTTCATAATATATTATAACTGCCAATTTCAGTTACTTAAGTAACAAAGAGTATAATAAAAATAAATATTTGTTTTCTATACTTATAGCTGTACTTAGGTGGTAGAACTTGAAATATCGGGGCTGTAATTGATCAAGCACGTGGAAGTACTACGAGGGGAGTTAGTATTATGTTAAATTTCATAAAACAATGATAGAGCAAACCCTTAAAAACATACTATGTATGTACAAATGTGTAAAATAAAAATGTCTGTCTTTGTTTATGTATATTTTTCTGTATGAGGGTTATAATAGAATTTGTAAGCATGTTTATGTTTCATATAATTACTAGCGACCCCCTTGCGGCTTCGCCCGCTTTTACTACTGGATTATTCATATAATGTATGTTTGCAAAGCACTTAATATAATGTGAAAATTAATTAAACCCTAATGCAACCCGCATTTTCGTAGTTTTAATAAGGTATTTTCCAATTGTTTTACACAGCAAGGTATTTTTTAGTAGGTACCGTAATTTTAAATCTGTGCTACTAATCTTTTCAAGTACTTATTAAAATATATTTAAATGACTATTTTTAGATAGTTAAATGACTATTTTTAAACGGAAGAAATTATAAACAAAAGCCTACCTACTAATAACTACTACAAAAAATATATCGCGCTGAAATAATACATTCAACTCTAATTATCCAATACGTGCAAACGCATCTAAATCTTCGTTGCTATAAAGGCAGACGGGTTTTTTTTTTGCTTGTGGTTAATGCTGAAGAGGGTATTCTGTCCCTGATGAAAAGCAAGCACTACGTGGCTGCCTGTGAGGAAAATTAAATAGAATGCATCGGCCGGGAATCAAACACGGGCCGCCCGCGTGGCAGGCGAGCATTCTACCACTGAACCACCGATGCGTGTAAGGCAGGCGGGCGCGGCGGACGCATGGCGAGTGGCGAGCCGTTTCGCAGCAAGGATTTTTTGATATTGTAACAACTTCTAAAGTACTTATTAAAATGAAAAACAGTAAAGACAGTTTTGATCTACATTAAATGGCCAACGTAACTAATATACTTATTTATATGCTGAGAGTAAGGGATAAGTAAAACTTGAGTCGATACTGCTGAAGTGTCAACGACGTGATGTGTCAACAATTAAATGCGTTTTTCTCTTAAACTATTCGCAATTTCGAAATTGTGTAAAACGCAAATTTTATCTTCGTTTAACGTAGAAAATTAATAAAGTATTTTAAAGGATAAGGATTAATACCATTATGGAAAAATATCCCTCACAATAAAAAATATATTGAAATTATTATTTTTAGACAGAAATATGATCACTACACGTTATCCTTAAAAGATAAAAATATGCTCTCGCGGACTTTTTTGTAGATCTTATTGAGAGGAACAATACTCCAGTACATTTTTTTCATGTAGTACTTACCATTAAAGCAGCGCATGCGCGAAAGTGTCTCAGCGGGTAGGACTTTATTCATATTTTTCGTATTTATGTTAATTTACATAAGAATGTACAAATAATAAACTATATATAAACCTTCTACGAAAAATACTCGACCTAATTGTGAAAACCGCAATAAAATCCGTTGGGTGGTTTAGGAGAAGAAGAGTTAGAAACAACAGACAGACACGAAAAGCGACTTTGTTTTATAAGATATAGGATATATTATTTGGCCTAATGTAATTCAAAAGTTTTTTACTTAATTAGCAAAATAAAAATGATTATTTTTTAATCTGTGGTATGTTTTAGGTCTTACAATTTACTTTAATGTTTGTCTTTCTTGAAAAAATAAAAATATTTATGAACAAACAAAACGAAAGAAAAAATCCAAACAATAAACTACCCTATCTCGTACAAAAAAAACTTACCTCCAAGCAAAACCGAACAACTTTACATAGCTAAATAACTCCAAAACTAGATAGAGCAGCACTAGCACAGAAAGTGCACATTATATCGACCTTGGCCTTTACGTCGGGATGCACCACATTTGCATATAAACGCAGCCGACGGCGATACGATTATCGCGGCCGGACCGGTTGGTTCACGCAACCAGTTTCGTCTTGGAAAAGTGATACTACTTACGAGTATTTGTCTGGAACTTATAGGTTTTTGGTATTGTGGGTGGTGGTGGTGGGATTTACTTTCGGTTTTAAATTTTTTTGTAGTAAAATCAGTATAATAAATTAATTATATTGTTTAATATATTTCTTTTTAGATGATTTGTTATAGCCAAAATTTTTAGAAATTATATAATTATTATATTTTTAGATATTATACATACAATGGAATTATAATGAAAATTGATTAAAACTTATGTATGAAATTTATTAACTTTCAATTACTTAGCTACGAAATTTTGTAATTTAAAAGTAGTTTGATATTAAATAAATACTGTTAATAGCCTGTGACGTCATAAGATATTGGGAATATACTAGTTAATAAAATAATATTTGTTTGGGGAGAAAAAAACTAAAATATTTTTAATGTACTTATTTACCACTAAATTGAATGAACCAAAAAAAATCTAAGTCTAATATTTACATGTGTATTATACAAGTAATATTTTTTATTATTTTCCATTATATTCATTTTAAGTAATTATAAGCCCACACAACATTTATCTAATAACAGTAAATCGATTGTTATTGGAATATAAATTATACAATAAGCTATAAGTTTTACATTCATACAACGTTCTTGAATTTGATAGAGTAAACACTAAATATTAATAACTCGTTTTAATACAAATATGACTGTACTGATTGCGTAGCTTAATAGAATTTCTTTTAAAATATAATATTTCAATTAAAACATTTTTCATAAATTTATACTATTAATTTATTGTAAATTCAAAACTACTATAAATATACCAGTTTTTATTTATAATTACAAAGACATAGTCATGTTAAATTGAATTTGTTATATACTCTAATTCAATTTAACCTATTACATAAGGTTCCCGAGTGAGCAGTAACATTTAAATAGAAGATTATTATAAGGATATTAATGGATATATGACAATAATATCCTTATAATAATCTTGGATAGAAAAGGAAGTATAATGCTTATTTCTTTTTAGTTTCTCACTGTATCCTGCACTGTGTGCCTGCGCTACGATTTGGCTCAAATGACCTAATTGATATTAATATATTTTGATTGTATGTTTATTATAATGGTAATTGGTGATTTACACTAACAGTCTGATATCAAGTGCAGAGTTCCGTTCAGTTTCCGTGGTGTAGTCCTCTCTCTATATCTCTAAAATAAGCAGAAATAGAAAAGCCGAATGATGATAGTTTTTATCCTATCTCTTTGGGTCCAGCGTGATGCGAGACAGGGCAAAAGCAAAATTTTTCCTTTACATCATAAAATCCACGTAAAAACTTTCTGGCGGCAACTACTAGATTAAAAATATTTTATTATTGCAGTGTCTTGACTTTTATTTAGAGTTAAGAAATTGTCGGTCATAGATAAAGGTGAAAATATAGTCTCATATTATTTTATATTCATTAAAAAAATGTAGTAAATATTTTTTCTTACTTTATAATACAAGCAACTATTTCTTTAAAACAATAAAAAAAGAAGATATGACATTTTAATCTTTTAAAATTTATTAGGTTGCTTTAAATGCATTTATAAAAATGAAATATCTTTTTTTGTGTGTATAGAGAAAATATTATATAAAAACGAATGTAGGTTCCAATTGTAATAAAATTGCAGCTACCGTCTCATAGCTATAAAAACTATAATTTCAAATTTAAATAAACATATAAATTAAGCATGTAATATTCAATAATTATAATACATAAATAATTTATTATCAATTGACTTTTAAAATGTGACAACTATATATTTATTGTAAGCTTAATAGTTTATTGTGACTAAGCAAAGCTTCTGTAGCCAACTTTAGATTTGTTAAATCTTTACAAATGTACAATTTGAGCATATTTAGAATTTATAATTTAGATATTTCCCCGTTTTCAGTATAAAATGTATTTTTTCGTAACTTAACTCACAATGTCACTAAATAACCGATAAGTGGAGAACGGAGTGTATTATTATAAGATACGTATATTTGAATAAAGGAACAAAAAAAAATATATCAAAGATCGGTGAAATTTTTATTATATACTCTGTAACTTTAGTAATCGCTTGATAAGTACGCACTTACAATGTAATGCAGATTAATAAAGTATTTATATTAGTAATAAAACGTTTTAGTGTGAAATTAAAAATATATATACGTATATTAGTATGCCGTTTTGTTTTAGAAGGTCCGCGACGTTTTATTGCCGGCTGATCGTAAATAAGTTACAAAAAAGCTTTAAAAAGGTTGTAATGTTATTGTCGTTCGGCTGAACTTGGCGTATCTGTCCTATATATTTCTTTTATAGTCTGTGCTGTAAAAAGAGCGCGTAATAAAAATTAAGGAGAATATCTTGTATGAATTTACATGTTTATAAACTAGTGATTTGTTTTGTCTGTTTTTTTTGTTTTATTTCTTTTTTTATACGGAAAATATTAGAAGACTTTTGCTACTAACACTCTTCTCAGCTTCTTCCTTTAAGATTTTATTTGCTTTAGAGTAACGTTACAATAGTGCAATATTAAATAAACATAGCAGATTATTAATTAATATCTTATAATATTTAATTTATCTATGTGATTTTATTTAATGTTATTAAGAATTAATTACAGATAATATAAATTTAAATATTTAATTTTATATTAATTCAGGAAACGATGTAACCATATAAAGGATTAAAAGGTTAAGCCATATATTATAGTTTTAAAGTTTTATAATTACTATAATGGCGCCAAAAATGTATAACTATAATTAAATTAAATGGCGGCATTTTCAAATTATAATAAACAATTACCTGTGTGACAATAATCTTCCAGATAGTGCCTCGCCGCCCGCTGCACAATCGAGTAGTACAGGCTCACAGAAGATGCAAGCGCCATTTTACCTCTTCTTCTCGCTACTTCTGTCCGTCCGTCGATATACTTTACTCCGAGTGTGTTACAGTTTCATTGGTAATTAAAGAAACTCAAGAATGAAAAAAACTCAAACCGTTTCAACTGCATTAGTTTGTGATTGGAAATAAACGTAATTAAATGAACGAACCAAAATTAAAAAAAGAAACCTAGTTTGATAAGTTGCGGTTACCGGGAATTTTGCCGAAAATTGTTTTTGTATACGAAATTGTTTCACGTTGTTCCATTTTTTGGAGGTCCGAAAAGTCACAATTTTTAAATTTGAGCGCACATGACGCGATAAACCGCCGTCCGATACGCGAAATGAAACACGTAAGAATAAAATAAATAACGCGGTGGATGCGGGCGGCGCGCGCCGCGGTGTCAGCGAGACTGCCGCCCGACTCACTTTTTTTTACTTCCCCTGCCTGGGATGCTGAAACGTACAGCCGATCGCCTTTATTATCGGATTTGTGATTTTTCATATAAATATTGCTTTAAAATATTCGGAAAATTGGAGTTCCTCGTGTTTTTCCCATTGAATATTTGAAATTGTATCTCATAAGATTTTCTTATTTGTCCCACTAAAATGTATGAATTAAGCATGATTCCAATAACAATAAATAAATAAAAAAAACAGAATACCAAAATTAGTTTAAAATGATACAATTTCGATACTATATTATTAATTTATAACAAAATAAATGATAAAACATATATTAAAAATATGTCCAACATGAATAAATTAGCAATGTGAATAATAAATAAAATATTCTAATCAGATTCGTATTAGCGGAACGATTTGCAAGCGCCGTGGTGAAAAGGCGGGAAAATAAGTTTCCCGCCGAGTACTCGAGACATGCGTACAGAAGACGGCCACTTGTAAGGACGTTCGAAATTTGTCTAATAACCTCAAAACAACAATAATATTGTAAAAGTTAAGTTCTTTTTTGTTTTCTTTCTTAAATATGCTTGTTTTAGTGTGTATTTAAAGATTTATTCATATTCTTAGTTAAGAATTGAGTTAAATATGGATATAAAGTGTCGTTTTAGCAATTAATTGTTTATTTTTGTGTGGTGTGTTTCTCATATTAATTATACAACAGTATGTAAGTATGTGATATAATAAAAAAAAAACTAATAAATAGACATTATTATACACAAAAGCATACCATCAATTATCGTATATCAATTCGCGAGGTCCTCATAATGTTATATTATTTAGTAGACAGCTTATCGTCAACATAATCGGATGCTGTGCAATTATGACGAAACCCTTTAAAAACGATTCGCGTAAAAATAAGGAAAAAAATGAGAAAAATGTTCATCAACGCGACACGACACCCCTCGACCCCCTGCGGGGCGGCGGGAGGTGCGAGCGGGACAGCACTACTAACATATAGCTATACTCCTCGGTGCATCGCAGTACAACTTTCATACTAAAACTACCCGCGTTGCGCAGATACGTCTTTATTATTGAAATGCCCTATAAGTGTTTATTTAAAATATATTTTGAACCTAAATTTAAAGCTTTTAGAAGTTATTTTTCGTAGGTCTTGGCCCCTGCACATTGCGTACTGTCCCGCTAAAGTTTCGGACCTGTGCATCTGTGAGCACACCCACACGTGAACGCTAAGTTTAGCCCGTGTCCGTACACACTGCACCTACACACACATAAACGAACTTCCTTGTGAAGTGTCGCTGTGTGAGTGAACACAGTAGTGTGCGTGCAAAAGTTGATATTGAAGTTTTCGGTAGACTTTCTTTGTGTCAGTAATTTTTTTCGTGGAGTTGCGCTAGTGTGCGCGGGTCAGTGTGATTTTTTTCAAGTTTTTCTCTACGCACACCAGCACGCTTTGTTTGTACGCGGCTGTTTGCCTGTGTGGGGAGAACGCCCGTTCTTTGTACCCGGGGATTGTAAAAAATGTCGTATTGGATTCTAGCTGTGCTAATGAATGATAGATACGAATGGTATTGGTACTCCTACACTCGAAAATCTGATGCGGAATATGCAAGTATGTTTTTTTGTGCATACGTCGGTGCTCTTTTTGAATATAGAAATTTGGAATTGAATTCGTATTTCTGCGTGCATTTTTGTCGATGGGAGTGATTACTATTTGAGTGGGATTTTAATTTGATTAAAAACGGTATACCTTTCATATGGAAATATGGTATTGGTGTATGCACGCGGCCGCATGCATATTGCATACGTCACTGGTACTCTGAGTAATGTTGTTTATGATCCCGCGACTATTGGAAACGTTATTCCAGTAATTACATTTTATTTTAATTTTGTTTTCTGCACTATCAGAGCTATCGATTTTATATTCGTTCCCATTATAATCGCTTTCCTTTGGTAAAATAATGAAATTGAACCCGAAAACACTAGATATGGGATCTATTTCTTTATCTTTGTGGATCCCGTATGTTTTAGGGTGCAAAGAGAATTTTAGCATACGACAACAGCTCTTCATTATACTGCTATATACGGTGTAGCGAGTGGGATTCACTTTGTGTAATAATATTTTCACTTTGTGTAATAATAAAGACACTCCGTTTACCATTCTCTGTCCAAGTTTCGAGATGTTTAGGGTTGAGTGAATATACTCTATGCTACACTTTGTCTATCTGAACGAGAAAAAGAAAATAATTCAATTCCCCGAGGAGGTATTGAACCTACAATCAGATGAATCCTACAGCCTCATAGTTACCACAGTAACTATGAATATTTTAAATATTTTTAAACATGTATTATTTGTTAACGTCAAGCTGCGTAAACGCAAAGGGAATATGGAGAACTCTAACTCTAACTATTAGCAGAATTCTCGAGGCGTACTTTACCTCCTTAGTAAAGCGTGGAATTGAAAGTATTAAAAGTTTATTTCCCCTGAATGATAATCGAACCCGAAACTATAGCGCTTATAGACCCACGCTCGTGTCCTTGCGGCACGACGGCTTATATGTAAAAGCACATATGTATATTATAAAGTAATTGTATAGTATATAACAAAGTACCAGGAACATAACTGCCAAACCTGGCCAGCCAGATATTTTGCTGTAGGTACATACTTGGATACTTCAGTTATAAATATAGCTTGCTTAAATGTCAGGGTTAGTTGTAGCAAATAAAACATAATTTTATGTTATGCTTGATGCTGTCAATTAATTGGATGTATATTTAAAAAACGAAAAAAAAAATGTTAGTTATTTCAACGTAATATAAATTTATTTTATTAAGTAAGCCTAGCCTCAGTAGGTTAAGACACAGTTCTCTGCTTTCTACCCGAATTCGAGATATTGCGAGTTGGGTGGCGGAACTTAACGCTACAAAGCAAGGTTAATAATAGTAGGGAAATGAAAATAATTTATTCCCTCGAGTGAGGATTGAAACCACAACATCGTTTAAAGTCAAATGCAGTGCCACTATGCTACGATTGCCCTAAACAAAAAGATATCATTAAAAAAGTGTATAGAACAGTACATTCGAATCTATGATGAAAATAGAAATGAAAAATAAACGTATCTTCATCGAATTTTGACATAAAGATATTTTTTAATATTTTTTTTTGAAAATATTTTTTTCGCTATATTGTTTTAAATAATAAATGGTTTAATAAATAAACAAAATGCTCTACTTTGTATAAAACAAATAAACGTTATTTCGTTAACCTGGCTTATTACTTATTACATTTACAAATACTTACATAAATATATGAATGTATGTAGTTTAAATTAAGCTTAATAGTAACCTTCGAGTATGCGCTTCCTCAATTCTCCACTCTCTTTACTCGATATAATCGCGCATTACATAAACTTTGTCTATGGACGAAATCACAGAACACTAAAACTAAAATTGTAATATATGTAATTTGAATGAACTCTACATAGTTATTAGTATGGTAACGTCTTTGAGTCAAGTCTAATTTTGGAAATATACACGCTGTATCCCGCACATAACAGGGTAGGTAAGAAAAGGAACTTGGGAACCATAAGACACTTTTTCTGCTGAGTTCTTAAAACGTTGTGTGTTGAGTGGCGGAACTAAACACCGCGCTTTGCCTTGTAACCAGAGTGAGGAAAATTAAAATATTAAATACTTCATTCCCTCGAATGGGAATTGAACGCACTCTCCCGTTTATGATCACACTTTTATGCCCCTGGGACACGATGGCCTTAATATTTATTTTAATAAACATATATTTGATATTTTGTACAACACGAATTCGATTATACATAAATATTAACTTAAATATATAAATTTTATAAATTTCATATTTTTTACATACTTTAATTTTCATAAAAATTTTAATACACAGCTAAAAATAAAATTATTTTAATAATTATAAGCAATTGGAAATAATTATATAATCACATCTTTTATAAGATTTATATAATTTAAATACGTATAATATTAAATTTCTACTTGTCGTATATTACTAATTTCTTATTTACATTACCCATTTTGATTACTTCTCAGACTGTAACTGTAACAAAAAAATTGAAAATTTATTTCATACATTGTGCCATTTCTAAGATATTTTCTGGTCTGTGGCAACCACAGAGCAAATCACGAGAGCTCCACATTCGACCACATTATTTACATTTCACTTTTATCAACCAGTGTTGTCTGGTACTTCATAATTCGTCTAAACTGTCTTAATTTTATTACTTTTATGTAACTAACTTAGCGGAAATATTTAAAAGAAACAAAAAGATTATATTTATATAATTGTTTTTTATATTGTATTATACTTTGTACTATTCTCCTTTCCATCAGCAGAGCACTAGACGTAGGCTGGGGTTTCACCCATATGTTATCGATATGCCTGCTTCTCGTACGCAGCGCTTCGCCTCCACTTTCCTTATGCGAACAGCTAAGGAGTGGAACTCCCTGCCTGCTCAACTGTTCCCCGTTAAATATAACCTGACCGTCTTCAAGGAAAGAGTGAATAGGCATTTTCTGGGTAAGCATGCTCCACCATCGTTCGCATCGTCACTGACCACCAGGTGAGATAGCGGACAAATGCTTACCCATCTTCAATAAAAAAAAAAAAACTTTTTTTATTAATAAACTAGTCGTTGTAATAAGTAATGTTACTGTCTGATCTAAATTTCCTCATAGTTCATCAATTTTCATCATCTTTGCTTTCACCATATTTTATATGGTGGTAAATATTTGTTTTTCATTGGGCATATCTTAATACCACCTAAACGTATAAAAAAAACACAATAAAAATAAATGAATATAATAAATGAATATAAATAAAAATAAATGAAAATAATAATATTTTGTTATGGTGCAGTGTGACGGCTTCTGACTGTAGACTGGATGTCTGTGGGCTCGGTATCCACTCGGTAATAAAATATTTTCATTTTCTAACCTTGGTAAGAAAAAAAATAAAGTACAGCATTTAGTTTCGAAACCCAACACAAAATGACTCAAATTCGGGTGGAAAGCGGAGAATGGAGGCCCTCGAAAATGATTTCTCTCTACCTAACCTGCTATATGCGGAAAGCTATACCCTGCTATATACCGTGAAGCTAAAAAAAAGTATATTTAAAATAGATAAATTTTAAAATAAATGTTTCGCATTCATTACTGTATCGTTGTGTTAAACTTCAAAACGGTATACATTTTAAAATGTTAAATATCAATTACATATAATATTTGTGTAATTTCAAAGCGTTTTACATAAAGGATATATTTAAATAATTTCAGCATGCACTTTATTCTAGTGCATAGACTTTTAAAAAATGAAACACCGTGTTTTAAAGTAATTGAAATTTTAAAGAGTGAGGTTGCAAAAATATTGCGGAAAGATTACAGCCTTTATGTTAACATATTGCTTAAACAGATTTTATGTAAGAATAAAATAAAAATATTTTGACAGATAATTATATTTAAATTATTTTCACCGCTCTAGTTAATAAAACGTGGCGTTAAGTTCCGCTCCTCAACACGCAATCTCTCGAAAAATGATCGATAGGAGGGGAACCTTAACAGTAACACTATGTTCAGCCCCCGCTAACTGCTATATGGAAAACACAAGAGATGAAAGATCTGTGTTTATTTAAACGTTCTAACCTCAACACGTATCCC
Organism: Heliconius melpomene melpomene; assembly: GCA_000313835.2. Lineage (NCBI taxonomy): Eukaryota > Metazoa > Arthropoda > Insecta > Lepidoptera > Nymphalidae > Heliconius > Heliconius melpomene. The sequence goes on along the minus strand of HE671167.1, from coordinate 5,259 downwards.
GCAGATACTAGAGAAAACCTAGTGTTAGAACCCTCCATTCTCCATGATTGTTATATGTTAACAGGCTTAGAGACCAAGCTACACTGGCACCAGCAGCGGAGCTATCAACGCTCGCGTAAGACAGGCCACTCTAACTAATGATATGCATTAGTGTTCGTGTATTAATCTTCCAAATACCACGTTGTTAGATGGCAAAAAACGGAAAAAGTAGAAAAGAGGTCAATAACTGGATCGAGAGTATAATTGTTGGTGGTACAGACGATGCTTCGAGCAAGTTTGTACCTATTTGGCTTTGCTTTTTTTTAATATAACGGCTTTTTTCTGTATAGCAGAGATAATGAAAATCTAGTGTGTAGACACTCTGTTTTATATTTTCCGTCAGTCAGGCGTTTATCCTTATCTTTCTTTATACTTTTTTTAAACCTTATATAGTAAAGTATGTTTCTTAATTGTAATTGGTGTTATACTTTTTAGTCATGTTTCACAGTTTCGATATAAGTGATAAATTTTGATTATTTATTACTACAAGAACAACTTTTATACAAGTTAAATAAACAACTTAATGTAAATAAAAAAAAAAATTGTTCAATATGATATAATTAAAATGTTTACAATTAATAAAATGGATCTATTTTTAAATAAACATTAAAACAACGGGGAAAATAACAATTATGGACAGTTACTAAAAATATAATACGAAAACAAATTCCTTATTTCCTTACGAGGTTGGAATCTTGCTGACGTACGAAAATTCGGCGTTTCCTAGTTTCTGTTACAATCAAGGCCCTTAAAGTTATGGAAAAAAACCAAAATTATTATAAAATCTGACGAATTTATAATATAATGAACAGAGATTTCTTTATTAATGTAAAACTTTATTTAGGCATCACTATTTTTCTCTACCTTAATGATGACAAGCGCGTATAATCGTTAATTAATAATTTCGAAGACATTGCATGTTGAGTGCCCGAACACTGTGTCTTGTCTTGTTACCAGAGCAAGAAAATAACTATAATACATACGTTAGGATAGGGATCGAACCCATAACCGTCGTAGTCGTCGACGGCTTTAACAAAAAGAAGTCAGCTTCATTACATTCTTTAATAGCTCTAGTCTGTAATACACATTTTCCATAAATAATACGATTTTTTTATATAAAACTGTACAGAGTGTGTCCCCAGCGGGTGTACCACATATGTATGTAAACAGCACACTCTAGGCTCGGACCATGCAAGTTCTAACTTAATGTGGATATTACCAAAATTTAATAGACAAAATATATTATATTTTCATAAAAATCTTTTATAGCATTAATAATTAATTATAAAGCATTAATAATTATTAATTAGTTATTCATATTAATTTTATTATAGCTTGATTTATTATCCATATACGAGTATATCTTTACTTATTATCGTAACTGATCGGTGTCTGTACATGGAAGATAAGTGAGAAAAACTGGATGATGCGATAGAACCCAAAACAAAGAAACAAGACTTTGTTTTATTGTCTGTTTGTTGGTTTGTCTATGCATATGTGCACGCTAATTTCAGAATCGGCCTATATGATTTAAATGCAGTTTTTACTATTATATTTTGGCAAACTTACCTTAACATTTGATAAACACATAAGTAAATAAATGATTGTGTAATTCAAGCGGGCGAACCCGAGTGCAGGTCGCTAGTACTATATTAATTAAGTATGTAAACACAAAACAACTTAAATTGTCAAAAATATAACTTCTCTTTTTCACCAACACTTTCCCATCAGAACCATTACAAAAAGAAAAAAGAAACGATCATATCCACATGACTATTTACAAGATGAGATAAGAAATGCAAGCGAGATGATTGTAATTATCTGTACAAAGTTCCAAAAAGCCCAATTATACGTCGCTTCAGTACGTCGGCGCTCGGCAGCAGCTGTTCGAGCGTCACGTTAATGTGTCGACGCCTTTATTGTAATTGACATGTGAAGCGTTTCACTGTATTATATTCAATGTGTATTAATATAGTTTTTCGTTGTTTCGTGGCGTGGTATAGTGTGTGGGACGCTCCCCATAGCGCGGGGTTGTGTTCCGCCACTCAAAAAGCCACGGGCAACGCAGAGTGCTAGCACTCGGCTCTCTTTGCCTGCCGAAAGAATAAGAGAGAAAAGAAAGCAAAAATGATAAGATAAGAAGCAGGAAAAAGCGTCAAGTTGTATTTTCAGCTTTGCATTTTTTTGATGATATGATGATGAACTTATAACTATTGCCAGACATTGCAATTACCTTCTAGAATATCATATAAAAAAGAAAAAATAAAAAAAATAAAACAGAACAGCAAATATAATTTACGTTTTCTTTGGAAATTGAATTTACGACTTGGAACATCTTGAAAAAAACTATAGACTTGAATATTTGATATCTGTGAATTTCAGTTTGATATCTCTACATGATCTCGGGATCAATGATCTTGACACTAAGGAATACAAAGTGATGCTGTAAGGGTTCCGTTTTTACATTTTGAGGCACGGAACCCTAAAAACACCAGCTTTATAATATAAGAAAAAATTTAAACTTTATATTTGCTTTGCTCGTCTAGCTGAGACGATTAATAAGGCATCAGAAATTTAATTTATGTTCTTATCAAAATTATAACCGTTCAGTTTAATTTTATCTTAAAATTGCCGCACAATCTCTCATGAATGTCTTTTATTTCTGGAGCTTTCTTTTTTTATTTATTTTCCTCGAATAGGAAGTGGTAGAGTTTGTTATTGCTTTAACTTTTATAAACTGTAAATAATTATTAAAAAAATAAGTGACCTTATAAATTTGTTACTTGTTAAAACTTTACATGAGTTTTATTAACGATTTACGATATAAATATTTTTTTTTCTTAGTAGCATATTATAGTAATTTTATTTTATATTTATGTACTGCCTAATATGTGTTAATATTTATTTATAACTGATTAATATCATACATTTAAAATTTCAACGTGTAAAATGGAGGCATTTCGAGAAATACCATACCATATAGTCTGTCAGTCACTCAAAAACCGAAGATAAATCAATTCTATTTAAAAGTAAATAAAGATTATTCTGTCCATTGTGCCATAGTGGTGCACTGTTGGAAGCCATGAATATAGGTTAAAATCCTAATTTATGTATCCTTATCCTTCTTATCCTTGAAGTTAGACAAAACACAGAGTTAAGTTACACACTCAATTATCTTTCATTATACTGCACGTAACTTGTTACTAGCCTATCGTAGTAAGGCTTCTTATACTTCAGTGCCTCAGAGACGATAAGCCTCTGATCTTGGTTTTAATCTTAAATTTCATCAGAATCCTAAACGTCGACGAGAATAGATCGCTCTATGTGATTCCTTTAAATCGATAGAAATAGACTTGTCTTTACTATAAAATTTATAATGTAAATGTAACAATTATAATATCTTCTATTATTATAGTTACATTTTTTAGCATCACCGCTTGCATTTTTTATCATCATTCCCTGTACCGCAGGGTAGAAGGAACCTATTATTAAGACACTCTGTTCCCCACTCTTCAAAGTAATCTGGAGGCTTTACGTGTTGAGTGGGGGAAATCAACGCCTCAACACCAGAGACAAGAAATAGAAATGTAAATATAAATAAATATTGCCTTTCCTTGGGTGAGAATCGAACTCATAACCTGTCGCATCGACATGCCTTAGTTAGAAATTGATATATAATATTTTTTCTATGACATTTTACTCTCCATTTTTCGATCTCTTAAGAAATATTTTGTGATGAGTTAACGTTAAAAGGAACTTAAATTTTATGAAAGCTGAAAAATAAAATATCTTTTAGACATTGTTTAAAACAATTACACAATAAGAAAGGAAAATATTTAAAAGCGCTTAAGAAATTAAACGTAGCAGGACTCAAACCTACCTCTCCTGGGAAACGTCCAAGTACTCTAGCCAATTAAGTCATACGATCTTATGGAGTAAGATACATCAAAATTTTTATATAACTTATTTTACTTTTTTATATGTATAAAGTTTTAATATGTACACTAAAAACGACAAAACTCCCTTACACCTTACATTTTGTAAGTTTTTCATTGTTTATAGAGTAAGACCAATTGATAAATAGGTTAAAAAAACCAAAGAATACATTCAACGTAATATTTATAAAGTACCGTATATATTTTATATAAAAATAAAATATACACCACAGATATGGTAAAATTTATTTAGTTGTCCAAAGCTCGCAACATGCTCAATCAATGTAGCTTTTAAATATGCTTTACACTTCCGCTTTTGAGCTTTAGACTGGTATTTATTTTTATATATATTTTTAAAACTATTTGTTTCATATATTATATTGTTTTTTTTATGGTAGAATGCTAACAGAGGCCGTCACATAAGCATGCGGTTATAGGTTCGATTCCCTCTCGGGGAAATGAAATATTTTAAATTTTATAAATAAGAATGCTTCTAAAGCCATTGTGCCGCTGTGGTACAGAATATGACTGAAAACGTTATGTGGGTTCGATGTTTTCTTCATTTTCTCACTGCAGTACCAAGACAAAGCAATTCCATATTAAACATATTATATACATGAATAAACTATAACGATCTCTTAAGATATATCTATCTATATATATAAAATCGAAAGGTCACTCACTCATCACGAAATCTCAGACACTACATGTGCTAGGAATCTCAAATTTTGCATAGGAGTTACTTATAGGACGTAGGTGCTCGCTAAGACGGGAATTTGCAATATTCGACTTCTAAGAGGTTGTTTTTGGGGTTGAAAGTTTGTATGAAACTTCGTTACTACAAATGCTAGGAGTCTCAAATTTTGCATGGACGTCACTTATAGGACGTAGGTACTCATGGAGACAGAAATTAATAATAACGTAGTTCACGCAGGCGAAGCCGCGGGCGGGCCGCTAGTTTTGTATATAGTTATAATATAAATTTTCAAGCTCACATTCCTTATATTTGCATTATTGTTTATGTTTCATAAAAACCTATAATATTGTATGAAACATAAGCTTTTATCTAGTAATATAGATTAAAAAGAGCTTTAGAACCCTTATACAGATAGAGCGTTTGTATAGAAAACGAGAGTGGTCACAAGGACGACCGGTCTACTCGTAGCTCCTCTGTTTAATACTTAGTGAAACTATATATAAATAGTGGATTATGTTTTAATATCGCTAATATAATTTAAACTTTAAGATTTATTTTAATGTGTTGTTTATATCTTTATATAAGAAA
>HE671166.1:672721-701193 GCA_000313835.2 Heliconius melpomene melpomene | reverse complement strand
GTAAACGAGTAATAAGACATTGTAGAATATAAGTGTGACTTTTATTTTAAACAATCTCTGTTGCTACAACGACCACAAATGAATAGTGAGAGCCAAGACCGCTATGAGGCCCCTTCTGATGCTTCTACATATAATATATATATATATATATATATATATAAATATATATATTTTATATATATATATACGGTCACCCCTCGTATATTATACAAAAAAAAACAACGTTTATCTTTGTAGGTGTTGTATAATAAAATAATAGCAGTATCATACGCCATATTAAAATATAATATGTGTGAAAGGACTCGTGAAGTCGTGATGCTTGGCACTGTGTACAGTTGAAAAAAGCAAATGGCGACGCTAGTACCGGTGACAGAGATAATACGTGTTATATTACGTAAATGTAAATTTTATTTATGTAATATTTGTTAGGTTAGGCAGACAGCAGGGTAGGCAGAGGGAACCTAGTGTTAAGACACTTCGTTCCTCACTTTCTGCCGAATGCTGGAGGCATTGCGTATTGAGTGGCAGAACTTAACGCTGCGCTTTACCTCGACATCAGAGCGAAGAAATGAAAATATAAATAAAATAAAAAAATTAAAATAAAAAAGCCTTTTATTTCTTGCTAAAGTAAATTACAACTATTCTTAGGTTAGGTACATTTTTTTTTATTGTTCTTAATATATATGTATTTATAATTTAAATTTATTTTATTTTAAGGTTAGTAACGTAATGTATATTTTATTATTTTAATATTATTATTTATTTTTCTTTTTATTTGTTTATTTATTTCAATACATTTCGCATGAAAATATAAATGAAAATAAATATTTCACTTCTCCTCAAGTGGGGATCGAACCCACAACCGTCGCGTTACAGTCACACCCTTGTGCCGCTGCGCCACGACGACCTCAAACGTAGATATATAACCCTGGTATATGATAATAATAACTAATAATATACTTATTAAGACGTTCCTAAGTGTGGAATAACACTTTAAATAATATTTTCAGCTTCACGCTGTGTCCCGCGCAGTTAAGAGTTTAAAACACTTCATGCTCCATTTTCTGCCCAATTCTAGAGGTAGTGCGTGTTGAGTGGCGTAAGTCAACGCCGCGCTTTGAAATATAAATTTAAATAAGTATTTCATTCCCTCGAGTGGGGATCGAACCTACAATCAGTCGCGTGCACCACTTTGTGCTCCTGCGCCACGACTGGCCTCGTAAAAAAAATTAGGTTTAAAAAAATATTTTCAGTTATAAATATTCTCCTCTCATGGTGGTGCGTCATCCAGCAGATCAAAAATAAATCTCTCTATTCGCATATACTTGTAGCTGAGTTTAATTGTTCCTGATAAGTTTAAAAAAATATTTAGATATTTAGATATATAATTAAATGATGGAGAAGTAAAAAAAATTTTGAATATGAGACCTTGATAAGTATTACTATTTTTGCCTAACTCTCCGGTTTTTTTTGCAGGAACTCGCCGGTTTCTGAACGAATAAGAAAAAAATCTTTCATATAGTTTTGGTGTTTTAATAGGTCTTTATAAAAGACTGTATCATACGCTGTATAAAACTAAGCATCGCACTTCTGCGCATGATATGAACAATATTAAAAATATGTTTCATTTTAAAATTATATATTTTTGCATGAACAATTTAAAATTATATTTTTAAATTAAATTAAATCAGCTTTACGCTGTATCCCGCTCACAACATAGGTAGGCAGAAGGAACTTAGTGTTAAGACACTCCGTTTCCCTCTTTCTGCCGAATTCAGGATATTATAATTCAATACATTTTTAAACGTGGGCGGCGGTGATCACCACCAGGTGACCCGAACGCTCGTTTGCCTTGTCCTTTTTCCATAAAAAAAAAAAAACAATTCATATATTCGACTAGCGGACGCGCTAATAAACCACGAAACATGTGTTCAATGAAATATTTTTAAGACTCTAAATTTCAAATATTATTAAATTCGGTGGCGATTTAAAGATTTTACTATACAAACTTTCAACCCCTTATACCCTCACCCTTAGGGGAAGAATTCAAGAAAACCATGAAACATGTGTTCAATTAAATATTTTTATGTCTAAATTTAAAATTTTATAAAAATTGGTGCCGATTTAAAAAAAAATCTATACAAACTTTCAACCCCTTATTTGCACCCTCAGGGGGGGGGAGGGGGGTCAGAATTCTAGAAAAAAGAAATTTCAAATTTTATAACAATCGGTGCCTATTTAAAAAAATTACCATACAAACTTTCAACCCCTATTTCGCCTCTTTAGGGTTAAAATTTTTCAAAATCCCTTAGTGGATGTCCAGATTACGAAAGTAAACATCTGTCCAAATTTCACGTTTCTACGCACAGCGGTTACGGCTGTGCGTGCGTCTTACCTCATTCTGTGAGGACAAGTCCTTTCATAAATATAGAAGATAGACTATGTTCTGATGTTAATTTTTTATGGTTATTTTTTTATGTGTAACTAGCGTTATTTGCCATAAACTAATTATGTAAAACTGTATCTTTTAACCTATACTTTTAGACCAGTAGTCAAACTTTTCATAATGTGGAATGCAGAGGATGCCTTGAGTTAAGATACTCCGTTTCCCATGATGACATTTGCGTTCCTCAACGCAAATGTCATCATGGGAAACGCGTAGCGGAACTCAACGCTGCGCTATGTTTCGTTATCAGAGCGAGGAAATGGAGAAAGGAGAAAATATTAAATATTTCATTTCCCCGAATGGGCGCAAGCCTACAACCGTCGTTTTTACAGTCGCATACTAGTACCCTTGTACCACGACGGTCTCATCCTCCCAAATTATTTTATTTTTTATATTTGGATAATTTATTCCTGACTTCAGACAACGTAGATAAGAAGTCAATAAAAAAATTATAAGATGCTAATAAATGTTTTATTTAATAAATTTTATTTTATTATAATATTAGGGAAATATAATATTGTAAAAGATACATTAAAAGTAGATTTCGTCATTCCAGGTTTCTGAAAGAGAACAGGACAATGAGGTGAATGTTATCAAATATAATGTAATAGTTTTAAATGAAACTCTTAAGCCTAATTAATCGGGTAATACGTGAACCACGATCGAATCGTCGAACTTCCAGAAATGTATAAAACTTTAATACACGATATATCCAGTTTAAGAGTTTCATTTATAATGTGTAAAAATTGCGAAAATCAAAAATTTTACACTATCGTAATAATGACTCAAAAATGAATATGGCATTATAAAAAAAATATTTCTTTATTTTCAAATCGACACTTTATAATGCATTATGTTAGAAAAAATATTTACAAAATTTAATTTGTGAAAACTAGCGGCCAAACGCGGCTTCGCCCGCTTTAACTTATTGTTTTAATATAACCAAATTATATAACATGTTTAAATAAATTGTAGCCTATGTACTGTTCTGATATATAAGCTATATTACTGTAAAGTTTCACCTAAATCCAGGTACTTCTTGAGTGAAAGTCAAACAAACATTCACATAATTTGTCACATTCATAATATTAGTAGGGTATGTAATTTATTCGAAGAAAGTATAATAAAGATACTCAAAAGAGTAATACCAAATGGGATCCAAACTTATTTATTCATCAGCGCATTCTTTGCTGTAGTTAGACGAACACTTTCCTTCGAGACAGTTACGGAGACGGCCATGGCAAGTGATGATAGCTCCTCTATGAGTAGGAGAGCAATGAAGAGCTTGTCTACAATTTATACAATAGTTCTGCGAGAAAAATATGAGAGTTATTGTATTGGTAATTTTTGTATAGTAGATACTAAACTTTTTTTTAAAAAAAGGATTAATTGTATTTTAGATACTTATTATATTGATTTGGAATATATTTTTTTAATATACTGTATATAATAAAATTTGGATAATAATATGAGAAGGCTTATTTTTGATAAATGAGAACGTATCGACGACATACCGAGCAATTATTGAAGATGTGGTGTAAAGTTATGTTGTATTTAGAGTTTTCGGTTTCATTGCTTGGTGGCTTTTCATCAGATGCATATTCCTCGCTGGGAGCCAAAAAACTAGATTCTTCAGCACAAATAAAATTGACAGCTACCTAAATCACAAGATAAGTTTATAATTAATGTATTTCAAAGGTTATAGATATTTAAAAGAGTAATAACTCTTTACGAGCGATGAAATTATTTAAAAGTATCAGTTAAAAAGAGAATAATTAAATTATCTTCCTATCGAATCTCAAATCTTACAATCTTACTTAAAAGCTAAAATTAAGAAAAGCTAAAATAAATTAAAATTTGATTTACTAGCGCTGTTAGAAAAGCAAACATTATGTTGCAGACTCCCATTTTAGTTGCTCAATACGTTGTGTGAGAACGTTTCACAAATACTAATACACTCATTGAAACGAATTGACTTTATATACTCTTGAAACTTCACACGATTTATGTTAATCATCACTTTACAGGGTTATGACGAGAGATATTTTTTTATATTGATTGGGCTATATATATTTTGTGTGAAAAACCGTGGATTCCGTCGATTCTACGGTATTTCCCGGTGTCGCTTTTGACTCCAAATTACTATAAATCTCATATTGATGGATAGATTTAGCGAATATATTAGCTCATCAGCTTTTGCGGTTAAAAAGGATTGGAAGGAAACTAGTGTGAAGGATTGTTATTGGGTGATACATATCACTTATAGCAATTACGTAGAATCTTTTTCTGAATATGTTAGGAATACATATAGACGATATGTGTTTTTATTGTATTTTTAAAATATTCGTTATTTTTAAAAAACTTTTACCGTTTCCAATTTCTAACATTATCTTTATTAAAAAGAGCAAGAGCAATATGAGCAATTAAATTTATATGAATCACTATAATGTCTTAAATTAACTGCAAGAATAAAAGTAAAAATGTGTTATCTTCATACTTATGGAGGTAAATAAAACTATTGAATATTTTATTTCATTTATGTATAATTATGTACGTACTATGTTACTCCTCGAATATTACACTGGAAACAATTTGTACTATTGTAGGTCTAGTACAATATAATAATAGAAGTCTATTACAATATAATAAACATAGAGGTATTAAAACAATTGTGTAAAAACAATTCGTAAGATGGTGATGCATGACCAGTTTGGAATTGATAAAAGAGAATAGCGACACAAGGGGCAGTGCAAGATATCTCTCTATGCATTTAATATGTACATTAAAATTGTAACTGATCGTTGTCTCTACATGCAAAATGTATACTTCAAAATTAATTGTATTATTCAAATTTAACATGCATAATTTATTATTATTATTATTTATTTTATAACTTATATCCAAGGTACATACTGTTACATTATCTATGTAACAGAACTCCAAACAATGATTTTCAAATTTGTTGTCTGTTTGTGCACGGTAAACTCAGAAATGACTTAATTGATTTAGTTTTCATCATATGTATTTTGCGAACTTCCCATAACAGTTTTTTTTTACTTTTGATTGGTACATAAATTAAAAAAATATTATCACTTTCAAGCGGACGAAGTTGCAAGCGGATCGCTCGTATATAATACGTAGGTGTGATTAATATTTATGCGATTGACATTGTAAATGTGGAAAACTATATTTTATGTTTATGTAGGCATGAAACAAAACGTAAACAAAGAAATACTGATTCTCAAGCTTTTAAGAAACTTTTTAGTTTTTTTAAAATGGAAGTGGTTTCATGGAGTGTTAACTGTGGAGTTTTAACTACTCTATAAAAGCCTAATATACATAATTCAGAAAATAATTTCCCAAAAATGAAAAAGTTATTTTTTCAAACAAAATAAATAATAAAATTATCGTTTTAAAATAAAACGCCATTTGTAAAATATACTATATACACGCACACACTTACCTGTCAAAGCGGCAATGTCGCACAAGTATGTGTGCGTCACACGAAATACAGGATGGATAAAAATCGTGAAATGAAAAAAAATCCTACTTCCAAACTGTTGAGGTACCTTGATTAATTTCTTTAGTTCTGGGTTTGAAATATTTTACCCTATATGCAGTTTCAGTAACAGGAGCGCTGCCTCTTCCACCCTGTATACAATGTGATTTCTTTTAATTTGAAGTAAATAACGAAACGTAAAAATTGTTCTCATATTTAAATCCAGGAACAATGTAAAAATCTAACTTAAAATCTAAAAATGTTCATATTCACCCCATTTTGTGGTGTCATAAATACCTTAAATTACTTTCGTAATTTTTAATAACAATTTTTAAATACTTGTAATGTAAAAGCACCCTAAAGTCACTTGATATTAAAATTTCAGCCGCATTTTAATACAGATAAATTGTAGAGCACAGATATTGCAAATATTTTATGTTAAAATGTGACGTTCTATTATTAGTCGGTGTATATCCGTTGTTGATATGAGAGAACTGTTTTCAGTTATTTTCGTTCAATTCTTGTTATACCATTCTTACTTTTTTTTAAGCTTGTAGTTTTATTAAGGTTATTTATAGTTTTTTTCTTCTATAGACTTTTCGTGCTTCAAACAAATGTGAACTTTGACTAAGAAACAATTGCACTTTTCTCCACCAAAGTAAACGAAATTAAACACATTTTCAATACGGTGGCTGTTGTTAATGTGTTTAAACACGTAAAAGAAACGAGGCCGAAGCATTGGTATCCCTTCAAATGTGATACAACCAATAAAGGTTTAAAAGGTTATGGTTTGTTTGTTTACATTTTGTTTCGTGTCTAAATTTGTTTATCTTTTATGTCATTTATTTTTTATGTCACGGCTCCTTCAATAGAGTATAATCAGCCTAATTTCTAAAACTTAAAAATAAATGTATCTGTTTATTTGTGTCAACTAACATGGGGATCGAACCCAAAACCAGTCGCGTTTACAGACACAGTTTGTGCCCCACGACTGACCTTACATTTTACATAAATATGAATAATTACATAAAGCAAGGTAAGTATTTTCTAGCTTTTCTATGTAATCTTGAATTTGTTACGAGTTTCAAAGGAAATTCAAATTTTCATCAATTTGATCGCAAGCACTCATCTGATCCTAACAAAATGTCCTTAGCGTAAATTCAATGTAGAGTTTTAATTATAAGATGGAATTATTATTTCAATGGTATTCTGTTGACAGATAGAAAAAAACATTTCTTTTATTCTAAAACAAAATAATTGTCAATATAAAACAATATATCTCCTCCCAAATCATTGATGGTGGTCATAATTTGCCCAATGGATAATTTATTCACGATTTCAGAGAACGTAGAAAAGAAGTCAATAAAAACATTTTAAGATGCTAATAAATATTCATTTTATTATAATTTTAGGCAAATATAATATTGTAATAGGTACATTTAAAGTAGTTTTCGTCATTCCAGGTTTCTGAAAGAGAACAGGATAATGAGAAAAATAATGTAATAATTCTAAATAAAACTCTTAAGCCTGATTAACCGGGTTGATTGTGTATACGTAAACCACGTTCGAGTCGTCGAAATGTCAAACTTCCAGAAATGTACAAAACTTTAATACACGATATATCCAGTTTAAGAGTTTCTTTTACAATGTGTAAAAATTGCGAAATTTTATAATAACGTAATAATGCCGCAAAAATGGCATTGTAAAAATGATTGGATTAATTTCAGCTTCACGCTGAAATTAATCCAATCATTTTTCACATTCACATCCCACACACAGCAGGGTAGGTAGAGGGAACATAGTGTTAACACACTCCGTTCTCCACTTTCCGTCGAATTCTGGAGGCATTGCATGTTGAGCGGCGGACCTCAATGTCGCGCTTTTGCCTCGATACCAGAGCGAAGAAACGAAAATATAAATTTAAGTAAATATTTCGTTTCCTCGAGTGGGAATCGAACTCACAACCATCGTGTTACAGTCACAACCTTGTGCCCCTGCGCCACAACGGCCTCAACTGGCCTAGAATAATTTCAAACTAGCGATCAAACGCAGCATCGCCCGCTTATACTTATTGTTATAATGTAACCAAATTATGCAAAATCTTTAAATAAGTTATTCTGATACATAAGCCATATTACTGTAAAGATTCACCTAAATCCGTTTAGTAGTTCTTGCGTGACATTCGAACAAACATACACACAATTTTTCACATTTACAATATTAGTAGGATATGTAATTTAGTGTAAAGAAACAACTATAAAGAAACTCAAAAGAGTAATACCATAATGGGCCATAAAATTCACTTGCGCATTCTTTGCTGCGGTTAGCTGCACACTTTCCTTCGACACAATGACGGAGACGGCCGTGGCAAGTGAGGATAGCAGCTCTATGATCAGCTTTACAAAGAAGAGCTTGTCTACAATTTAAACAATAATTCTGCGGGAAAAAAAATATAAGAGTTATTCTTTTGGTAGTTTTTGTATAGTACATACTAAACTTTTTTTGAAAAGAAAACTTGTGACCTTAGCGTAATAGATTATTATTAAAAACGTATGTAATATTTATATAAAATTATCATATTAATATGATAGTCATGATTATCTAAAAAGATAATTATCACATTGATTTGGAATGTAAGTACGTATAATTATTTTTTTAATATACTACTATATATAGTAAAATTTAGATAATAATATGAGAAGGCTTATTTTTGATAAATAGAATGTATCGACGACATACCGAACAATTATTGAAGATGGTGTGTGTACTTTCATTCTTTTTAGAGTTTGCAGTTTCTTTGCTTGGTGGCTTTTCATCAGATGCATATTCCTCGCCGGGAGCCAAAAAACTAGATTCTTCAGCAAAAATAAAATTGACAGCTACCTAAATCATAAGATAAGTTTATAATGCTTATATTTCAAAAGTTGTAGTTTCAAAGGATGTTTAAAAGTTTGATAATTCTTTACGAGCGATATATACTTTTTTGATGTAAAATGAAATTAGTTTAAAAGTATCGATTAAAAAGAGTCTAAAGAAATTATCTACTGTTTTTACGAGTCTCAAATATTACAAATGAACTTTAAAAAGCTAAAATAAATAACAATCTGACTTACTAGCGCTGTTAGAAAAGCAAACATTATGTTGCAGACTCCCATTTTAGTTGCTCAATACGTTATGTGAGAACGTTTCACAAAAACTAATACAGTTATTGAAACAAATTGACTTTATATACTCTTGAAACTTTACACGATTTATGCTAATCATCAGTTTACATCGATCCCGCCGATTCTACGGTATTTCTAGGTATCACCATTGACTCAAAATTACAGTATGGACCTCATATTGATGGATTGGCGAATAGATTTAGCTGAGCAGCTTTTGTAGTTAAAATAATCAGACTATTAACTGACGTGGAAACGGCTCGCCTTGTTTACTTTAGCTACTTTCATAGTATTATGTCCTACACATGGCGTTCTACTTTGGGATAATGCAGCCAGTATTAAATCAATTTATTTAAAAAAACTAATATTATATTAACAGTTACATCTCAATACATTTTTGAAAATGTTATAAGAATATTAACAATTTTATGAAAATTGGTGATGGACATGAGTCCGTTGAGTTTCTTGCGCCCGTTCTTCTCAGGTGTGAGGCATTCACTTTAATGAACTGGTGATAATTTATTTGATGTTCAAAACATGAAGCTTGTAACATCTTATTTTGACTAAATTATTTGATTTTGACTTTGTTTAAGAATAGAAAATCTCTGACATACTCGTATAATATACTGTCAATTCTGGACATTGAATATAAAATAAATTATTAGGTAGGCCTCGGCAATATATAGCTTAAAATTTATTTAGAAGGTCCTAGAATAATACTAACAGTCTAATAATATAAAAAGGATATTTAGAAATAATGCCATATATAATTTAAGTAAATTTTACTAACAATCTATCACGCACTTTCTATTGCCATAAAAGAAATATCAATAGCATATGCCTTAAAAAAAGTTATTCAGTTGATGTGAAAACTAAGGGTCTCGAATAAAACTTAAAAGACTAGCATGCACGGCTGCTCTCTTTATATATATCTTCTGATATCTAAGTATTATAAATCTCAACTTAAAAAAGCTTACATTAGTTTGTATTTATTAAGAAACGGTTCAAAGAACTAGCAAGGGTTCATAGAGCATTATCATTTATATGAAATTGTGCCTTTTTAAATAACCACTATAATGTCTTAAATTAACTGCAAGAATTAAAGTAAAAAAGTGCTTTCTTATATGATATTTTATTTAAATTATGTATATTTTTCTACGTACTATATTACCTCTGGAATATTACACTGAAAACAACTCGTATTATTGTAAGTCTACAATACACAACAATACATATAACAATAATACAATTCAATAAAATAATAGTAATAATACTCGTATGTACGAGGTATTAAAACAATAGAGTAAAAACAATTTGTAAGATTGTGACGCATGAATAGTTTAGAATTTATAAATGAGAATAGGACACAAGGACCATGAATGATATCTATACATATAATAAATAACAATTCCGCCATCTTGCATGGTCCGCCATATTAGATTTAGAATGACGTCACATATTCGTGCATTGTCATCCAAACTAAACGTGTATACAAAATTTCAGCTCAATCGGTTAAAGATATCTACTTCAAAATTGAGCTGAAAGAGTTTACCCGAACCCATATACATACATTGCAAGCTAAATAAAAGCTTTTAAAAATTGTAACTGATCGCAGTCTCTATATTATTGATCAATATATCAGGCCACTCGAGAAGAAGAAATATTTATTTAAATTTTTATTTCCATTTCTTCGCTCTGGTGTCGAGGCAAAGCGCGGCGTTTAGTTCTGCCATTCAACACGCAATGCCTCCAGGATTCGGCAGAAAGTGGGGAACGGAGTGTCTTAACACTACATTCTCTCTGCCTACCCTGCTGTGTACATACATATACAGCGTGAAGCTGATTTAATTTTATAAAGACCTTAAATTATTTTCGTAATTTTCAATTTGTAAAAGCCCCCAAAACTCACTCAGAATTATCTATTTTTCAATAGCCAAAAATATTAATTAAAATATGACGTTTTGTCATCAGTCAGTTTATATCCGTTATATCCGTTTTTGTTTACTTCTTGTTAATCCATTCTTACTTTTGTTGTTTTTAGGGTTCCCTACTTTCTTTTTTAAAAAAGTACCTTTATAATATCACTCTGATGTCCGTCTGTCTGTCAAGACCATTTATGTCAGGAACCCTTGGGTCTACGGCCCCATAATTACCTAATAAAAAATCAATATTTACTTAGAAAAAAGATTAATGGCCATTTTTATCGCAAAAAATTTCGACACTATGAAGGGAATCAACATTTTTTCTATGAAATACTAACAAATTTTTACTTTTCGGACTTTATCTTTATTTGTATTATAAGGTCTTGACAGGCGGATAAACATACATTATATATTGCTCCACAAATGTCTATCCATCATTGAAAAATTTCAAGCACTACGTGGCTGCTTAAGAGAATCTCAACTTATATTGGAGAGCCCTAAATCTTGAAATTTCAGTTATATAATATTTTTTTTAAGTTTTTCTACGATTACTCAAATAAAAATTTACAAACAATATCAAACAACAAAACAAAACGAAAACTATTTTTATTAAAATTGACATAACTTTTTTATTTATGAATCGATTGTAATAAAATAAGCCCTATATGTTAATCCCGCATTAAAAAAGGTTGTGATATTCGCGATAATATACGCACAGACAAACAAACAAACAAAGAATCAAACATTTTTTAAAATAACTTCCGGATCATTTTTAACAATAGTTCTGTTGATTTCACGTAGAAAAAAAATTAAACAAAAAAAAATAACGTTCGAAAAGAACGTTGAACGTTAACGTCAAAAAAAATATGATCAGTTAAGACGAAAATATAATTCAACAAATTACATAGATGCTACAAAGCTACAAAACATTTTGAGTTTTACAGTACAGTACCCTCGGTATTAAACATTACGAGCTTCTAAAAGTACTAAATAAACATCTTTGATAACTTCTTTCGACTAATTCACAAAATTGCAAATATTTTGGAAACTTTTGCCAAAAACAGTCACGAATATATCCGTTGACTTATAATACCCAAATTGGCACGGAACCCTCGGTGGGCGAATACGGTTCGCACTTTATCGATTTTTTATATACAATATAAGAAAAAGGGGACAATTAAAAGAAAAGAGACGTGAATAATATTTATTACAGTACCATATTACATAAATATATTGTAATACATTCTGAAAGAGTACAAAATAATTAAGGAATGTTTTTAATTTTGAACTCAAAGACATCAAAAGGAAAAATGGCGATGATACTTGAATACTACAATAATTATTTTATTATTGTAAGAATATTTTTTAAAATCATAATGTGTCCTTTTACATATAAAAGTCGCTTTACCGGTAATAGAATAAATTTCAATAATAAGATAATACTAAAATACATTTTAATATTATTTACAGTGATAGCAGCGTATTATTTCCATAAATCCATAAATATATATTTTTTAATTAATATAGTAATTCCATCAATCGTGACCTGAAATAATATTTTTTTGACGTGTTTACTTTTTATCTGATTTCTTGAAAATTTAGACCGAAGAGGTAATGGATTCTAACCCAAATAGTGTTCATTTCATATTTTGTGAATTTAATGATCTATTTAATTCTATTTTAGAAGGATACGATTAGAATTAAGTATTATTAAATCAATTAGTTCAAAGAATGATGAGAAATTCAAAAGAGAATTACCATTATATCAAAAATAATTTAGCCAGATTTGCATTCAATGCCAGGGGTGTCTGAGCATTTTCCTTTATTGCAGTAGGGTAGAATATTGTAGCAGGTGGTAACAATTCCTTTATCAGCAGCAAGGCAGTGAACCGCTTTTATACAATTTGCACAGTAGTCGGGGCCCTGTATTTTAAAAATTGTTAAATAATATGATAAATTAATATGAGTTATTTTAATTACAAGCGGATTAATAATATTTATCTTGAATGCTGAAGCCATCGTTGCGCAAGGGGCACATGGGTGTGACAGTATGCAAAGGTTTAGGGCTCGATCCCCACTCGAGAGAATGAATTATTATTTCTTAATATTTTTATTTCTTCGCTCTGGCATCAAGGCAAAAGCCTGGCGTTGAGTTCCTATCCTGCTGTGTGCGGAATACGGGATGAAGCTGATTTTTCTATTAATTTGAGTGTTCATATAAGAAACATATTGATAAAAAAATATTAACAAAGAACTGCAGATAATAATTGTGATAACAGATAAAGTAACAGATTTTTAAAATTATCATATTTTTTAGGGTTCTGAACCTCAAAATTACGGAAGTTTTATTCTTAGGAAGGAAGAAACTTTGTTGTTCATCTATCTAACATTTTACCTCAAGATCGCGAGAAGGTATTAAACTAAAATTAATATATATTATTGAGGTCTACGGTCCGTTAGAGTACAGAAAAAGTCAAGTTTCAACATACGCAAACTTACTTAGTCAAGTTTTAAATGTTGTTTATTAACTTTTATTAGTTACCGTTGACTTATTGAATAAAAAGTAGTGAAGACATACCCGTGTAACGTTACACGACTTAGTTAATACTGCTCCTCTAGGAGAGTAGTCAGATAAAAGAGTGTTTGTTCCTTCTTGTTCTTTTTCGTTATCATTTACTTTGCTTGGTGATTCATGCTTTACGTTTCCATCTATTTGATCGGAAGGGAAATCACCTGGTTCTAACGGATTTGCCTCAGCAAAAATAAAATTTACAGCCACCTGAATTATGAGATAAAATTATTATTTAAAAAGTTTTATATAGCAAATTACAAATGCTACAAAGCTTGAATTATTTATGGAAATAAATAATTCATAAAACTTCTTTTCGTTTGCATTTTAAATATCAAATGAAATGATAAAAAAATCACAGTAAATATTTGTTTAAATCTACCATTTGTGAGTTACAAACTTTGTACGTGACTTAAACTATAATTATTATTTCAAAAATATAAGAGAAATTTTATATTATTTAGAAAAGAATGTATCACAGAATTTGATGGAACATAGACGGAAAATTGACAACATCGACAGAAGATAAAATAAGAATATCGGTATAGAAGATAAAATAAATCACAATCCAACTTACCAGCGCTGTTAGAACAGCAAATATTACGTTGCCCACAGCCATTATTGGTGTTTAATAGTGGTCGTTCTGTAAGAGCTCGACTGATCCGGAAAATAGTTATAAGTTGACTTTATATACTTCTAGCACATAATACGATTTATGCTTATTGCATATTTATTATAGGGTTGTGAAAAGTGATAACTCTACCTATTTGTTAGTTAGCTCATACTCATAGGTATATTTTGTAAGGAAACTCGGTCAAATGTGAGTCGGATTCTGATTGTAGGTCCATAACTTATGACAATTAAAAGATATGAAATGTGAATAATATTTATTACAGTACCATATTAAATAGATATATTATAAAACATTGAAAATAGTTCATCGAGTTCCAAGTTTCCTGCAAGAGAACAAAATAATTGAGGAATATTATGAGTTATGAACTCTAAAGTATGAAAAGTAAAAATGGTGATGTTATTTTCACACCACAAGAATTTTAATTAATTTTATTGCATTGCAATTATGTATTTAATTTTATTTTGCATTCAGTGTCACTGGTAAACTTTCCTTGTTTGCCATTTGTTTTAGAAGGATTCTATTAGAATTAAGTATTAATATCACAATTAGTTCAAAGATTGATGAGAAATTCAAAAGAGAATTACCATTATATCCAAAGTAATTTAGCCAGATTTGCATTGACTGCCAGGGGTAGCTGAGCATCTTCCTTCATTGCATTAGCGTAGAATATCGTAGCAGCTGGTAACAATTCCTATATTAGCAGAAAGGCAGTGAACCGCTTTTCTACAACTTACACAGTAGTGGGGGCCCTGTAAGTTATAAAATTCTTGAATAATATGATAAATAGGAGGTTTTTTAAATACAAGACTGGATAAAAATTTAACAATGCATTACAGATAATAATTTTTAAAGCAGATAAAGTAACTGATTTTTCAGATTATCATATTTTTTATTATTTTTTTAATTTTACGCTGTACTGCGCACACAGGAGGGTAGGCAGAGGAAACCTAGTGTTAAAACGCTCCGTTCCCCACACACCGCCGAATTTTGGAGGCTTTGCGTGTTGTGGCGCGCAACTCAACGCTGCGTTTTGCCTCGACAACAGAGCGAAGAAATGAAAATATAACTTTTATTAGTTCCCATTGACATACCCGTGTCAAGTTACACGACTTAGTTAATCCTGGTCTCATAGTCTCTCTTCCTTCTTGTTTTTCGTCGTTATCATTTACTTTGCTTGGTTCATGGTTTTCGTTTCCATCTATTTGATCATAAGCGAAATCACTTAGTTCTAATGGATTTTCCTCAGCAAAAATAAAATTTACAGCTACCTGAATTATGAGATTAAATTATTATTTAATAAGTTCTATATAAAAATTAGAAATGCTACAAAGCTTGAATTATTTATGGAAATAAATATTTCATATTTTATTTTCGTTTGATTTTTAAATATCAAAAGAAACGATAAGGAAATATCACATTCAATATGTGTTCATATCTACCATTTGTGAGTTAGAAACTTTGTACGTGACTTAAACTATAATTATTATTTCAAAAATATAAGAGAATTTTTATATTGTTTAGAAAAGAATGTATCTCAGAATTCGATGCAACATAGACGGAAAATTGACAACATCGACAGAAGATAAAATAAGAATAAAAATAAGTAAACTTTAATTTGCATATACACTTATGTATAAAATTAATTGTTTTAAAATAATGAACACACGGCGAAGGAAGTTGACAAATATAAATTATGGGGGTATATTTTTGTATGAAATTATAATAAGTACAAATTTTAGTTCATCATAATTGTCTACGGGAAGTACCCTAGTTGATGTTGTTGTTCTTTAATTATGGCGATCCGAGAAAGTACCTTATAGTACCCTGAATTTAACTTGATTTTTCAAATGAAATTAATGAATTACCTTAACCTGGAGCTAGTTACTAGTTTAATATTAACAAAATTGCGTCCATGAATGTTAATGAGCATAGTACTATTGTACTGTTACATGGAAATAGTTTGTCAATGAAGAGACAAGATGTGGTAAAGTTTATAGAAAACTTGCTTCACTTACATAGTAAAAGTAAATGTGAATCTATTATATGCTCTTTTTCATATACTTCTTGCCTTACAGATAGATAAAATAAATAAACTTGTACCCTCGGTACTAAATTTTACGATCTTCTGAAAGTACTAAATAAACGTTTTTGTCGAGTAATTATTTTATGAACATTTTTTCTATTGTGTTAGTAATAATTGATCTAAATAAAACGACAAATCGCCTAATTCACAAAATTGCAAATATCTAACTAGGAAACTAGAACTACGAAAATTGTATCTTTTGCCAAACACAGTCACAAATCTATCCGTCGACTTATAACCCCCAAATTGGCACTGGAACCCTCGGTGGGCGAGTACGCTTCGCACTTCATGGATTTTTTTATACAATATAGGAAAGAGGACAATTAAAAGAAATGAGACTTGAATAATATTTATTACAGTACCATATTAAATAGACATATAATATATTGAAAATAGTTAATCTTGTTCCAAGTTTCCTGAAAGAGAACAAAATAATTAAAGAAAGTTTTGAATTATGAACTCTAAGCATAAATAGTAAAAATGGCGATGTAACTTTTACACCACTAGCACTGTTTTATTGCACTTACTGAAATTAAATGAAATCAGTAAATTAATAAATATTCTTCGTCATAAGCAGTTTAAAGTCTTTTTTATGTTTGTTGGTAATATCGTATAAATTTATTTAACATTGGCCAATTTTTATCTTCTTTTTCATGTATAATTAGCCAGAGAGTGCTTACTTTCACTCCATTACTACTTCTCCGTTCCACATTTTCCGCCGAATTCTGCAGGCATTGCGTGTTGAGTGGCGGAACTCAAGGCGTACTTTGCTTCGACACCAAAGCATACAAATGAAAATATAAATAAAAATAAATATTGCCTGCTCTTGAGTGGGGTTCGAACCCTCAACCAGTCGTCACAAAACATATAAAATAAAGTAAAAATAAATGCTTGTTGAAAATTTTTATCCAAGTGGTAGTGGATTCTAACCCAAATAGTATGCATTTTTCACATTTTGTGAATATCACGTAATTTAATCATCTATTTTGCTTTCAGTGCCAATAGTTAGCTTTCTTTGTTTGCCATTTGCTTTAGAAGGATACGGTTAGAATTAAGTTTTATTAAAACAATTAGTTCAAAGAGTGATAAGAAATTCAAAAGAGAATTACCATTATATCTAAAAGTATTTAGACATATTAGCATTTACTGCTAGGGGTGGCTGAGCATTTTCCTTCATTGCAGTGGCTTTTATGATCGTGGCACGTGGTAACAATTCCTATAATAGAAGAAACGCAGTGAACCGTTTTTCTACAACTAATACAGTAGTCGTTGCCCTGTAAGTGTAAAGATTATTTTAATTACAAGCGAATTAATAATATTTAACTTGAATGTTGAAGCCATCGTTGCAAAAACAAAAAGCTACCACCGGTTCGGAAGGCAGTTTTGCTGAGAAGAGTCGGCAAGAAACTCAACTCAACTCTTTTCAAAATCAATGATACAATCAATTACATTAGTTAGCAGCTATCCTGCATTACATTCAATAGACATTAATTCCATACATGTTTGTCTTCTAAATATTCTTGAACAGTGTAATAAGCTTTACTTGTCAGAATTTTTTTTACTGATATTTTAAATTTTGGAAGTGGCAAACCTAGAATACACTACGGAATTTTATTATATACACGTATACTCAGATCCATAAAGGATTTATTAACTTTTTGGAGGCGAAAACTTGGTGTAACAAGCTTATCTTTATTTCTCGTTTCTATCGTATGACTGTCGCTATTTTTGTTATGCCAATGTATATTTTGTCGGACAAACAGAATGTTATAATATACAAATTTGGAAGCAACTGTAATAATACCTGCATCTTTGAAAACATCTCGCAGAGAATCTCGAGCTCTTAAATTATAAATATATCTCCCGGCTCTTTTTTGGAGAATAAATATTAAATTGATATCTGCAGCACTGCCCCATAGCAGCATCCCATAAGATAAAATACTATGCAAATAGCTATAGTAGACTAGTCGGGCAGTTTCAACGTCCGTCATTTGTCTTACTTTCTTAATTGCGAACGCGGCAGAGCTGAGTTTATCTGCAAGTGCTTCCAGATGAGCGTTCCACTGGAGTTTGGAATCTATAGTAACACCTAAGAAAATAGCTGATTCCGACACATTAAGAGGTTCTCCTTTAATTATTAGATTAAAATTATGTTTTTTAACATTTGGTAAAGCAAACTTGATGCATTCCGTTTTTTTAGCATTTAACATTAGATTATTAACATCAAACCAACGAAGAATATGCGATAACGCACTATTCACTTCGTCATAGTTTATTTTATTTCTGTCAACTTCAAATATTAAAGAGGTATCATCCGCGAAAAGTACAATATCACAATATGTTCTTCACATAAAAAGGCAGATCGTTAAAATAAGAAGAAATAAAAGGGGACCAAGTATAGATCCTTGTGGAACGCCCATCTTTAGAGATCTAGATGATTTTACATTATTTATGCTAACCTTCTGGATTCTTCGGTTTAGATATGAGGCAATAAGATCAAGAGCAGTATCCTGTATACCATAATGTTTTAGTTTTAACAACAGAGTTACATGGTCTACACAATCAAAGGCTTTGGATAAATCACAAAACACTCCAATAGCATTCTGTGACTTCTCTCATGCGTCATAAATGTGCTTTAGGAGTGCAGCACCCGCATCCGTAGTGGACCTACCTTTGGTGAAACCATATTGCTCACTATGGAAACAGTTGTTAATATTTAAGAAAATTGTGAGCTGGTTAAATATTATTTTTTCAAATATTTTACTTAGAGACGGCAAAACAGAGATCGGTCTGTAATTTCCAGGGTCAGTTCTATCTCCACTTTTGTAAAGCGGCACTATTTTACTATATTTCATTAAATCAGGAAAAGTACCGGATTCTACACAATTGTTAAAAATTATATAGGTATAGGATAGATAAGGAGCAATATTAGGTATAATTGTTTTAAGAACTTTAACAGACATGCCCCATAGGTCACCGGTTTTCTTTAAATTAAGGCTTTTAAAAGTTTTGACTATTTCATCTGGTGACACATTCTTAAACACAAAATTTTGTCTACAACTATTTACATGGATTTTTAGTATTAATTCTGCTTCCGAAGGAGATGATGGCAGTGAACGTGTTACTTCGATAGGTATATCGGAAAAAAAAATTGAAAAGTATTTGCCACTTCTAAATCTGAGTTTAAGATTATATTATTAACTTTTAATTTAATAGGTTCACTGACAGCTCTCCCAGTTACAGTAGTAATAGCATCCCATGTAGCTTTAATCTTATTATTAGAGTTCAAAATTTTTGCTCTTATATGCATAGACTTAGCCTGGACACATACCTTTTTAAATATTTTTGAATAATTTCTAACTTTTAACAAGAACGCCGGATCTTGTTTCCATTGCCTCATATTATATAATTCACATAGTTTATTTCTGCTTCGGTTAACTTCGAGTTTCTATATATTTGTTTAACTTTAAAAATGTTATCAAACTCTGTAGAGAGTAAATTAAAAACTTTACAATATACCTGATTCGGATTTAATCCGGTTATTTCTAAGGTTGCTATTTTTTCACTCACTTGATTATTAAAAAGATTAATTTTATCTTCAGTAATTGGTCTAATTGATATTTGTTTACGTTCTGCGACTGTTTTATCTATTACCGAAAACATTTGACCACAATGATCCGAGCTAAGATTAGTAATAATTTGTTTTTCTACAGTCTCACAATGACAAAAAAACATTATCTATACAAGTAGCGGACGTATTCGTTATACGAGTTGGTTCAGAGAAAATATTCAACAAATTAAAAGATTTAAATAAGTTTAGAAGACGAAGGCTTAATGATGACACCTGTATTATATCTATATTAAAGTCTCCGCATACGATTAAAGATTTACTATTCGAACTCAAGTTATTAAGAACATCCTCCATTTTTTCTTCAAATACTTCAAAACTACCTGAGGGGGGTCGATACACGCATACTATAATATGTCTATTGAATTCAACGCAGGACAATTCAATGGAGCGTTTGTCGGAGAGAGCTACTATATCTGGTCGCGATTTACAACGTATGTCATTTCTCACTAATATAAGGGAACCGCCGCGGATGGCCTTCTCTCTAACGAACGAACTTGACAATGTATAGTTTTCTATATTTACTGTATTGTTGCATCTCGAGATCCAGTGCTCAGTTAGTTATACACATTATATGTATATTAATTTTTTTTAGAAATAATTCAAGTTCCTAGTTGCCTACTAGGCCTTGCATATTCTGATGTACAATGTTAAATTTAAATGACCTAGGCGTTGTCTTATTGTCTAGTTTAAATTGGAACTTACATCATTATACTTTATAGAAGTATTATTAGTACATTTAATTTCTTTCGTTATACCATGTACAACGGGGTTTTGTATATTATATGCTACTAAAGTAGCAATTTGTTTCTTAAAATATAAAGGTAGATACAATGTATCTTCTGTCAACTTACAGCTGTTATAAATAAATTTATTTAAATATAAATAAAAAAATGCGTCGCTATGACGTTCTGTCGTATTATATAATATTAAGTTCAGGTTATATATATATTTATTTCGTTTTTCTGTGAGGGAAGAAGAATATGGAAAAGAGCATATAATAAATTTACATTTAGTTTTACTATGTAAGTCAAGCAAGTTTTCTATACTCTTTATAATATCTTGTTTCCTCACTGACAAACTGACCATGTAATAGTACAAAACTATTGAAAACTAATAAATGTAGTTCTTTTAATACAAAATAAGTAAATTTGCCTGCAAACTTAATTTTGTGAAATTTTAAATGTTGTTTGTTAACTTTTATTACTTCTCGTTGACCTATTGAATAGAATGTAGTGAAGACATACCTGTGTGTAACACGGGATTTTAATAGAGAAGCGAGAAGACATTTCTCCTTCTTGCGTTTTTTCGTCATCATTTACTTTGCTTGGTGGTCCTTGGTTTTCGTTTCCATCTACTTGGTCGTAAGCGATATCTCCTAGTTCTAACGGATTTTCCTTAGCAAAAGTAAAATTTACAGCCACCTGAATTATAAAATTAAATAATTTTAGTTTTATTTTTTTAATAAGTTTTAAAAGTTTTATGTAGAAATGTTACAAAGGTTGTATTATTTATGGTAATAAATAATTCGTAAAATTTATTTTCTTTTAATTTTTTAGCATCAAATGAAATGATAAAAATAATATCACAGTCAATATATGTCCAAGCTACTATTTGTGCGGGTTACAAATTTGTTACAAGATTTATAATATATCTATTATTTAAAATATATAAGAGAAATTTTCTATTAGTTGATCTTTTCAAAGGACTCGAAGGAACATAGACGGAAAATTGAGTACAGAACATGAATAAAAAACCGCCACCAACCAACTTACCAGCGCTGTTAGAACAGCAAATATTACGTTGCCCACAGCCATTATTGGTGTTTAGTAGTGGTCGTTCAGTAAGAGCTGGACTGATCCGGAAAATAGTTATAAGTTGACTTTATATACTTCTAGCACATAATACGATTTATGTTAATTGCATATTTATTATAGGGCTGTGCTGTTTATTATAGGGCTGGGCTTAAAAGTGTTCTATCTATTTATTTATTTATTAGTTGGCTAATAGGTATATTTTGCAAGGAAAGTAGGTCAACTCTACCACCGAGGGTTCCGTACGATTTCAGAATTCTAGATCAACGGGAAGTTCAGTTTATGAATGTTACCAACTTGAATTTGCATAGGCACTCATGTATATTTTTTGTTTTAATATAATGTTAGAAATCAGAAGTGAAACAAATATAAAAAAAAACGTTAATAAAATATAAAACACCTGTTAACACTTCAAAGATGGATGGTAGTTACAACTTAATATTATCTAAGGACTCTAAATGAGGTGAAAGGTCTCAGGCACTGCTCTATGCTTCACTTCCCCACTTGCGACCACAGGTGTAGACTTAAGGGTACCCTATACGATTTATCAACATTCGTCTTCACTGATCCAGTCTAGTGTAATTATAAATGGGAGTTAACCACATTTTTAATTAAAATTACAGTTAATTAATCAAATAAATAATTATCCGAATAATCAAGTCCGCCAACACTAATACTACTAAATTAACTACTAAATTCTGTAACTTCTCAAATATTATATCGGAAAACAACGTGTATCTTTGTAGGTAAACGTTGTTGTTCTATATATACAATATATAATGTGGGATAGTTTAGAGGTTTTATTAGTTTTGTTGTTGTTGTTCTTTAATTATGGCGATCCGAGCGTGCCAGATTTATTAGTTTTATTGATATATAATTTAAAAGAAAATGAGGTATCTCTCAAAAATGAAGAGAAAAAAATTGAATGAGACTGAGATGAGTGAATGAATGAGGTTGAGTAAGAGATTATAACGATATGTACTGCTTAATAATTAATTAAAAATAATTAATAATAACTGCTGCTTTCACCATTCCCACATATACTCTTATTTATATAGTACTAGTATAGACCCGAACGCGGCTACGCCCGCTTGAACTATATTTACCGAATACCGAATATTTATTAAATATATTTATGAAATTATTTTCAGTTTTCAATAGAGAGCTTTTCTTGCTTGCTTGAGAGCTTGCTTTTGAGCTTTTCATTAAGCAAGCTCATTTTGGGTGACGTTTTCTAACAACAAACTTTGTAAATCGTTGCTTAGCAACGGTCGCATAACGACGGTTGTTATTAACATGGCCGAATAAATGTCAAAATTATATGTATGTCAAATTAATAAGTATTTTAATATATTAGTATATATCGAAAATATTAAAATTATGAGAAAAAAAATATCCTATGTTCTTCCCGAGACCCTCAAGTATCTCTATATGAGTATTTTATCACAATTAAATTAGCGATTTGGCCCTGATTGCGTAAAAGACAAACAGACAGACAGAGTTACTTTCAAATTTATAATATAGGTATGGATAATAAAATAATAGCAGTTTCGTATGCCTTATTAAAACAATATAGTATAACGAATCGTGAGGTTGTGATGAATGGCACTGTGTAGAATTAATAAAAGCAAATGGCGACAATAGTACCGGTGAAAAAGACAATACGTATTATATGTAAAAGCTGTATGTTCAATATTTGACTGTAAACGTGACTGAGTGTGGGTTCCATGCCCACTCGAGAAAAGGAAATATTTATTTAAATTTATATTATCATTTCTTCGCTCTGGTGTCGAAAAAAGAAGATTGTCAGAGAGCTGTGTCTCATATACGGAAAC
This sequence comes from Heliconius melpomene melpomene, assembly GCA_000313835.2. Lineage (NCBI taxonomy): Eukaryota > Metazoa > Arthropoda > Insecta > Lepidoptera > Nymphalidae > Heliconius > Heliconius melpomene. The sequence goes on along the minus strand of HE671166.1, from coordinate 677,602 downwards.
ATTTTCGTATTGAATGATAATAAAGAAACGCTGTGTCATAAAAAAAAATCTTAAATTACATAAATACACAAGACTTGTTATTGTATAACGAAACGATTTTAGCGACATATATTATCTATCACTATGTAGATGTTGACTGTCATTATTGCGTTTGTTTATATCGCTTAACAAAAAGAAAATGAAAATAGTGGGTAAACTTGCATATAGTTAACTAAAAACAACATTATTGAATATTAAGAACCAAACAAATAATAGATAAGTGTGGACTAAAGAAAGGAAAAAACATATAACTTAATACTAAAAACCCACTTCACTAAATCTGTGAAACAGAAGCGTAAACAAACAGGTTACTTTTTTACAACTCTGGACGGACGAACAGTTGGCTTGGCTGCAGCAGCTGTCTTGACAGTAGTATGAGCGCATGTACCTTGACTTCGAGGTTCTAAATTGGTGGATATACAATCAAGTTCCGCACAGTGAACTATAGTATGACGCTTACAGTCCGGGCCAATAACTGGTTAGAAATTCAGAGAGAGTAATACCTGTGTTCTTAAGAGTTGATTTTGAGTACCATATTTGATTCCTAAGCGATTGGTCTCTGAACTTGACTAAAATGGGCCTTGACTTCCCTGGGGAGATTTTACCCAGGCGCTGGACTCTAGTGACGTCATCTGCACAGAAATCTGAGACTTTGAGATGTTTGGCCAGCACCTGGGTCACTTGCGATGCAGTGTCCTCATTTCTTTGTTCAGTGACACCATGTACTAACAATATTTTTCTACTACTTCGCATTTCCATGTTGTCATACTGTCTAGTAAGAAGCTGTACCTGAAGTTGAAGCCCCTCCAGAGCATTCAATACAAAAGATCTAAAAGTATTGAACTGGGATGTAATGTTAGTTGTTGGGCTTGCCGTGTTGCTTGCATTGTTTAAACTTTTTTGAAATTCAGCCATTTGAAAATTGAAGTGCTGCGTCAGCTCATCTATCGAGTGCTTAATAGAATCCATGGTAATGCTTGAGAATATTTTAAAAAAGTATGTAATACACAGTTGCTTCAAGGTTACTTGAGGTCACTTGTTTAATTATGCTTTTTGTAGAATGATGGAAATTTTTAAAGGAATCACACTGCTGGCAGGTTAGACAACTTAACTCATTACTTTTATATAGTAAACACTTGTAAAAACTATTTTAAAAATTAATAAACTGTGAGAGCTCTAAAAATCAGCTGTTGTCACTTTTTGCACCTACCCTCGACTACCACGTTGTTGGTACCTATCTTTTCGTAAAGCTCCAACAGTCCCATTTTTATCAATCAATATTCAACGTTTCGGGAAGTCATAGTCTCAATTCTCTAGGCAAGTTCAACGGTGTCTATCGTTCGGTTAAAATATCTATAAAAAAGTCGGTGATACCATATGTCCAACTACTTTAATTATATCTTATATAAAATTCATACCTCAGCGTTAATACGTATTAAATTAATTAAAAAGATAATTTCATTACCTATAAAATACTTTTTCAATTATTAAAATCGGACATTCCATTCAAATTTAAAAATGTCACCGTAGTGGGTGACTCTGCGGGGGTGAGAGGGAAGGTGCATCGATATCTACACTAAAATTATAGAGACAACAGATTTTATTTTTTGTTTCTTTGATTGAATTAAAAAGACTCCGAGTCCAGTAGGACTTGACTTTACTTCTATGGCGTTAAATTGCTATTTCTAAAATAAATTTCTGAGCTATTATTACTTGAGGTCAGTGGTGCAGGTGCACAAATGTGACTGTAAAACCGACTGGTTGTGTGTTCGATCCTCATTCGAGAAGATGAAATAATTATTTAAATTTATATTTCTATTTCTTTGCTATGGTATCGAGGCTAATGCAATGAGGCAATGCGTACAGAATTCGGCGAAAAGCGTGGAATGGAGTATCTTAACACTAGGTTCCCTCTACCTACCCTGCTGTCTGCGGGATAGAGCGTGGAGTTAACTTAATTTGATTTCATTTTCATTTAATTATTTTATCAACATGATTTCTAAGGTGTTAATAACTGATCAAAATAAAATAGTACGGTATTTTTCGACTAATTTACAAAATTGCGAATATTTCGGAAACTAGAACTCCGAAATTTGTACCTATTGCCAAACACAGTCGCAAATAAACTATACGATGACTTACGAGTATAATCCCATAATTGGTACGGAGCCCGCGGTGGGCGATTACGATTAGCACTTGACCGGTTTTTTATATATACAACTAGCGACCCCCTTGCGGCTTCGCCCGCTTTTACTACTGGATTATTCATATAATGTATGTTTGCAAAGCACTTAAGATAATGTGTAAATTAATTAAACCCTAATGCAACCCGCATTTTCGTAGTTTCAATAAGGATTTTCCAATTGTTTTACACAGCAAGGATTTTTTGTAGGTACCGTAATTTTAAATCTGTGCTACTAATCTTTTCAAGTACTTATTAAAATATATTTAAATGACTATTTTTAGATAGTTAAATGACTATTTTTAAACGGAAGAAATTATAAACAAAAACCTACCTACTAATAACTACTACAAAAAATATGAAACCAAATATATCGCGCTGAAATAATACATTCAACTCCAATTATCCAATACGTGCAAATGCATCTAAATCTGCGTTGCTATAAAGGCAGGCGGGTTTTTTTTTTCGAGCTTGTGGTTAATGCTGAATAGGGAATTAACGACACCACAGTGTCCGTCTCTGTCGCTATGTTGACTAATAATTTGTTTATTAAAAACTTCTCATTTAATATAGATATTTTTGATGATGATGATTTGATGATGAAATCTAAATAGTTCTATATCGAAATGCAGGAATAAAAAAATGTAAAAAAATGTCTAACCTAACCTAACCTACCGAAATCCTGCAATTTCTCTCATTTAAATCATTATTTTTTATGAAATCTAAATAGTTCTATTGTATTTGGCAAGACTACGATATCCGTGGCGCTTTGATTTGACTATTGATTCTTGATCTTTGAATAAAAAGAAATCGAAATGCAATAATAAAAAAATGTCTAACCTAACCTAACCTACCGAAATCCTGCAATTTCTCTCATTTAAATTATTCCATTGTATTTATAATATAATGTAAATATTTTATTATATAATGTTTCAAATAATTGTGCGCCGATGAAACAATCTTTTGTTTATTAAAAACTTCTCATTTAATATATATTTTTGATTTATTTTTTAGTTGTTACTGTACAATTTTAGACATGCTCAAACTTGTAACAAATTTGTCATTATTGCTAACGCCATTGTTCTTTATTAGTCATAAGTGATAAGCATACAGTTTGAATATTATCGTTATCACTTCCGGTATTTTAATAGGTTTGTTCCTTTACAAAGAATCTATAAAAGCCAAAAACGTTTCTAGCATACTAACATTTACTGTCTTGCGTTAAATTCATTCGTGTTGAGTTAAATAGTAGTTGAAAATGTGTGTGTGATCATGTTACTAGTGTGTTATTTACTGAAGAACAGGAGATTGAAAGTAATTGCTGGACTGACAAGGAATTGGACGAAATTTGCGAGATTGTTGAATCAGCAGAATGTGCTATGGAAGTTTTCAACGATAAATTCACAAGTATTGAGTCAAAGACTTTTGATTCACAATTTGATGAAGCTTTGTTCAACATAAGTGAAAGTGTGGAAAAGCAATAAGTAATAATGATTATTAATGTTTTTTTTATTTATTTCTTTTTATTTCCTGTTTAAATTTATGAGATGTTGAATTTAAAACTTATTTATTTCTTTGTTAACCAGCTTACAAGTTGGCAGAGGCTTGAAACGCGTAGTTCAAGATAACAATAAAAAAGTGTTGAAAGTGAGACGTCCAAGCGAACCTTCAACTTCGAGGGATTCAGAACCATCAGTTCAACCATTAAACATTGACATGATCAAGTGTGAGGTATGCAAAATACTTGTTAAAAGGAGATATTTAGCAAATCATTACCGAAGCAATATAGCATAAAAATAATGCATTACGCATTCATCACAGTTTTCCAAATGTAACATTAATCGAAAAAGCATTTGGAAAACGTGTTTATACTTACAGAATAACTCCACTCTCCGTTAGTGATAAGCTAGTCAACCTAGTCTAACATTGTTGTAACACATGGTTTAAATAAAAGATAATAAATATAAAACAAGTGCCCGACGGCATGTGGGCCCTTGGTAGATTTATGACTCCGAGAGAAAGTCCTTTCAAAGCATTACGAGAACCCTGCTGCACATGTTGGGGCATATGAACATTTGGATGTCGATGACAATAGGCTCGCCGATTTCCGACTTCCAGGGAATTTCATATAATAACTCCATGAGAAACAAAGCATCGTGGGAAACGAGCCAAAGGGATGGGGACACCCGAATTTGTATTAAAGCCGACCAACCTTAGGGATAAGGCGAATTCCACTACCAGCACTCTTATAGTTAAGAACTAGTTTTAATAATAAATGTATTTTATTTTAATAATAAATGTATTTTATTTTAATAATAAAACAGTTTTTATATACAAAGTTTAAGATATTTTTACTGGCGCCCAACGTGGGGCCTAGCTAAGTGAACAAAACGCGCAATCATAAGTAATTCCGCAAAAAAGTTTCACGAAGTCTCTTAAGACTATGGCTAGGCAACGAAACCATATAAATACGTAAAAATACTGTTATCAGTGGAAGAAAATGATCAAGGAAGCTGCCGTCGTGAGAATTCTGTAAGTACCAAGTAGCATTATCTTTGTCACCATTCCTTCCCATCTGAAACTCCCAACTTTTGTATATAATAGCTATAGGAATACTAGTAGTGTTATTCACTCTCCTTCTGATAGTGAGAGTAGTGAAA
>HE671166.1:639259-660873 GCA_000313835.2 Heliconius melpomene melpomene | reverse complement strand
TTAAACTTAGATATAAGTAAAATAATTTTGTTTACATTTCCGTATTGTAAAAATCAGCCAGAAGCGGAAAATAATTACAGATTTAAGCAAAACTCTACTCTGCACACCATAAGCACATATAATGACAAATTACATTTAATTGACACTAACAAAATAGTTAGTAAAACTTTATTTTTGACTCAAAGTAAATATTATTTTGGTCATAGGTTTAAGAGACAGATAGCTTCTGTGCTATCCTATTATTTTGACTTATCAGCCAAGAACTTGGCTACTACTTCAACTGCGTCTATTGAGCAGACTGACATTCCAATTTATTCTGACATTATGTCTAATAATTTACACTATGTTGACATTTCTCAACATTTAAATTAATTTCTCAGACAACAGAGGTAGCAACCTCTAGCTCTAATTTATTATTAAATATCCCTTTGATCCAGCTAGCTTTACACTTAAATAACAATGATAACGCACACTGCACATCATCACAATATCCATGCAATAATAATAATAAAAATGTTAAGTCTATTAGACTAGTTCATCAGAACATCCGTTGCTTGACGGGGGGCAAGCAGCTAGAGCTGGAATTATTCATGAACTCGGAGAAAATTAGTATTATGTGTATTACTGAACATTGGTTAAAGGTGAATAATAATAATAAAATAATTAATAATAATATAATAATAAAATAATTTATTTCTCCACACAAAGTAAAGTATACAAAAAAAGTTGTGTATATTTAGGTACATAAAAATATTATTTACTATCATGTGAGACTGAAGCTTGTACTAAGCTCAGAGCCTGTATTACTAGTCGCCAGGATCTCACTCGCAGAAATGGATACAAATGCTGGTATGCACCGAAATTATAATTACAGAACAACAGGGGATAGAGAAACGAATACAATATATAAACTACAACAATAGGTACATTAAGTAACAATGTAAATAATTTAGGATTATAGATATTGCAGAATAATGAGTAAGTTGGATGTTGTGCGTGCACGTGTAAGTGTAAAAGTGCGTGTTTGTATATGTGTATGTTTGTATATGTGTGTGTTTGTATATGGTGTGTTTGTATATGTGTGTGTTTGTATATGGTATGTTTGTATATGTGTGTGTTTGTATATGTGTATGTTTGTGTGTGTGGGTGTGTCTGTATGTGAATGTGATTTGTTTTGATTAGGTAGTGATAATTTTTTCAGTGCAGTCATATGATATGCCTAATAACCATTCAGTAAGAAGTTTTTTTGTTTTAAATTTATTGCAGCTGTAGAAAAATAGTTTCGCATTTAACTTATTATAAAGAAAGCTACCCAGAAAGCAATAGAATTTGTGTGAAAAATTACTAATAGAACATCGGTAGTATATATAAAGAGTATCCGCTATCAATTTCGTAAGTTCGAAACGCTCGTCCTAAATCATGACTTTTTTGTAGATCCTCCTACAAAATGGGCTCAATATATCATAATGTTATCGCAAATATCTGCTCGCTGGCTTAGCTGTAAGTTTTTTCATCTCTTTACAATATTAGCTGTGGTATAATATATCTAAAAAAAATATTTTAAATTACTTTTATTATATATTATTAATTATATAATATTATCAAGTTGAAGAGTTTGTTTTGGTTGACCACTCAGGAATTACTGGTTTAAGTTAATAAAATATTTTTAATGTTAAGAGTTCATTTATCGATAAAGGTTGTATGTAAACGCTGAATGTGTCAAAACTCTGAATTATTTATATTTAGCGTATTAGGTAGCATAATAATATAACAACTAGTATAAATTTTAAAAAGTTATAAAATCCTTATCGCACTCCAACGAGGATTCCGTAGTAACAAGAATATATAAAGGTAACTTAATGCAGGTATAGCAACTACACCTAGCCAAAACGTTATTATCATTTTTCACCAAAAAAATTATTAAGAGGAAAATAGACATTTAAAAATATTCAAAAATACTATTCCAATACCAGGACAAGGGATAAATGAATAGGGCTGAGTGAGAAACATTATGGGGATTAAATCCACAATCATTGCGTTTACTGTAAACAAACGACGTACTATATGTTTAAATAAGATTTAAAAATATAATCGATACTGAGGCCAGTCGTGTCGCAGGGGCATAAGCATGCCACTGTAAACGTGACAGGTTGTGGGTTCGATTTCCTTCCGGAAACGAGACAAAATGCGGCATTCAGTTCCGCCACCCAACACATAGAGCCTCCTGGACCCATTAAGAGAATGGAAAATTCTCTTAATGGGTCCGTCCATTTAAAAAAATATCCCATGTCTTAAAACGAGTTCCCAGGTTCCCTCTGCCTACCCTGATATTACGTGAAGTATACAACGTGCAGCTATAAAAATAGTAAATTACGTTATAAAGTTCAAGATGAAAGAAAATACGGCCATATACTCATATGGATGAGAGATGTAGTCCACTCTCATAGTAAATTATACTATTCACAGAAATTCTCTAAGAACATTTTTCATCCAAATGTTTTGTTTGTTCTTTATTATGAATAGTAATGCCATTCAAGAACATTTTCTGTCATAATATAAAACATGGTTTTGATAAAAAAATTCGTGTAAGCAAATATTATGACAGACAAACTTTTATAAGATTTTCTTGTTTTTACTTCGCGATGTGTTCCGCATAATGGAGGGTACATAGAATAAACTTCATGTCAACTGGGAACTCGGAGGAATGAATTATTTTTATTACTTTGCTCTGGTTCTAACACAAAACCAGATGTTGAGTTAAGCTACTCAGCACGAAGCGTTTCGGAAATTAAGTCGAATGTAGGCGAGGTAAGTAAGTAATATACTTCTACTACTAATAAGTCTGCATTATATGTTTTACGTAGGCAAAGCGTGAAGTTAGAAGAAAAGGAATAAGAAAAAGTAATAGTAAGCATTATACCCTAGGAAAAATAATAGAAGTGCAGTAAAAACTTGTATTTTCCACATGTTTATAAAGTAAAATGTGACATCCACTGGCGCAATTAGAGCATGGATGGTTGGAGAGCTCGACTCTACGAAACATATGACAATGTTTATTCGGTTCTTGAACTTGTTAACTTTAAAAATGCTTGCGAACGTTGATTTTGTTGAACTCACAGAAATTGCAAGTTACATTTTATCTATTTATTGCATTAAGGATTATTATTACTTAATTATTTTAACGATATTTTTGATTTCTTTTTTGTAAAATTGAACAAAAATAAAACAAGATCTTGTTAATGAACTTATATTATACCTCCTGAATTCATGTAACGAGAAAGGTCAGTATTAACATTTAGAAAGTTTTTTAGCTAACACCACTACCATGCGGTAGATCAAAAGGTCAGCTTTATACTTGTTTAATAATAATACTCTATTGATATCAATCTAAACAAAAATTTGCCTTATTTCTGCCTACACTGCTATCTTCTAGTAGCAGAGTATGTGTAAAGAACCTTGTGTAGACACTATTTTACACTTTTCTTTAAGTTTTTCCCTTTTTGTGGTAAGATAAATTTTGTATTATAAATAGCTGTTTATCATCAACAAAATAGCTGTACATCAATAACAACGTTGAGAATGGAGCGTCTTATGATTTTCTCTCCTTGTTTTATGTGAAAAATAAGAAATATTGAGTTTTCATTGAATAAAGTGCTTATACGCGTTTGCATTTTGACGTCCAAAATGCAAACGCTGAATCAGCCATGAAATACATCGAATAAAAGTTTTATCGCCTCATAAAATAAAGTTGTGCGAAGTTTGTGTTTCAGAAGTTTGTGCATAGCTCGGACTATTTAAAATAAACTTTTGATGTTTAATTAATTAAATTATAGGTTATTTTCTCATTAGATTGATGTTTATATTATTTATTTGAGAAATATAATCGTAAAGTTTAATTTTACTTACAGATAATTTGATCTAGTGGATTTACGTACATTTATGTTTCACTTTTATTACGCTAAATATTCACATTTTATCTTCTCTTCAACTGTGGCTTCGTCTGTGTGGTCTAATCGAAAATCTAAGAATTGTATATTGCATTGGGTTACAAAGATAAGATTAACCTCAAACCAGTACTTAACGAGTTTGGCTTGTTTAACCAAAGAACGTTTAGATCTACAGAATATTAGCATATGTGGAAATATCTGGAGTAAGATAAGACAATAGTCTTTACCCTCGACATCTCAAAGGTATTCAAAGGTATTATACGAGTATAGTCTTATTGGTGAGCTACCCGCATATCCATACATATTTTTCTGAAACCTGCATCTTTGGGTATGCAGAAGACACCACTCTCACTCGCGTCTCAAATCGTATCTTACTTAGATATACAAATAATGCTCTTTACTGTGCTATTACATATATAGTTATAAATTTGAATAACCACTAAAATAAACTATTCTACGCTCAATGCCTGTGTTTATAGATAAAATTAATAAATTAAAATAATTAAATATTAATTAAAATAATTAAATATTGTGTGACAATAAACATGTTACATATTACGAACGTAATCAAATCTTCATCTTTATTCAATAGTATTAACGCAAAAATATATAAAAGTATTTATTTAGCGAGGAAAGATATTTTCTGCTGAGCAATAATTTCATTCTCCACTCTTCATTTTAATAGATCATTATACGAATTTATATTAGAATATTATAGTGTTACAATGACAAAATTGATATTTGTATTTTGTAAAAAAAATATTAAAATAACAAAGTTTTATATATTTTGCTGGGCTTATCTTGGTCGGATATATGGTGACCGTTTACATTAAAAATATTTTAAGGCCTATTGCCTTTATTAACGGCGCTTTGTCTTGTTAATAACAAAATACGGTAATAATAGCAAGTGACGGTTAGTACTTATAGCCTTTATTCGTCGTATTCAAAAGATGTTTTCAAGGGTCTCTGAAGCCTTTTTAGGCGTTTGCTCGTTTATCATTTACAAGGCGGAATGCTTTACAAAATTATCATTAAAATATCACTCAAATAGTACTAATGTATCTAATTGTAAGGAATGATTATGAGTTTCATTTTTAATTGAGAAATATCATCTATACATAAGACATTTTTTTTATACTTAACTGAGGACTTACTGAATGCTTAGGTTATGATTTAAACGTAATAGTCCTAGGTCAGATACGAGAGATATTAGTTGAAAGTTTTAATACAAATTACTATTTCATGAAATTTACTATGACGATTATTCATTACCGTCTACAAATTCAAATTCTGTAAATATGCACGAGTATAAATTTGCCAGAAATATGTAAACGAATGTTGATATGAAAACCGGAAATATCCGTAAATTAATAATAATTCTTCTAAGGGGTGACCGAACCCCATTTGGAATTAAGATCGCGGTGCAGTAGGAAAACGTCGTCAAGCGAAACTCATCGCCTCATATTCCTTTATCAGAGCGGGGACCGTAAATACTTTAATATAGTCCCCGAGAGGAGGCCAATGTCCAGAAGTGGGCTTTAACAGGCTGAAGAATTAATGGATGAATGGAATATAGTCCCCTACTTTAAAAGAGTGTTTTTTATCATTTATTTTTTTTGACAGTACAATTATCGCAATGTAATTTGTCATCCCACACATCCATCAGCGCTCGAGCCTAACGACGCTCGGTTCGATGTAATTAAACTTTTTCAGGAACACTCGTTACTGAACAACTTTTCTTTCACCTACGCCTTAATTAAAATGAAATTTAAACATAAGGGCTTTTGGAATTGTAAGTGATATGTATTAATTTTTATAATATATTTTCTTTACAAAACGCGACGTTAATTTCTGTCACTCAATAACCAGTGTGTTAATTAAATTCGAATGGTGAACAGAGTGCCACAGCTCTAGCTTTCCTGTTCATCCTGCTATGTCAGAAAAGCAAAGGTGTTCAACGTACTTTGTAATTTTTGTCTCTTTGTAGTTTTGTTTAATAAATTGAAATCTTTTGTATTCTCAACACACTCAATACGCAATGCCTCCAAAATTTGGCGGAAAGTGGCAAACGGAATTGTCTCAATAGTAACAAAGTGTTTTAACACTACATTCCTTGGTTTCCTGTACCTAACATACTATATTCCTAACATATGATATACCCTAAAGCTATATTAGTCAATTATATTAACAAAACTGGATTTCCGCTAACAACTAGACGTACAACTTTACTTCAATTAAACATGTTCGATTTCATTTTATAGAATTCACTTTAATTTTATTTCACAAAATTTTGTACCACACTTCGGTCGTCGCTTCTATTAGTTAGTTCAAATAGAAGTAGAAGAACATATAGATATATTTTTGGTATTTAATAATTTTGATTTTTTTTTGCTTTTTAGCTTCCATTATAATTTTCAGTGACTTATATAGAATGCCTAATTTCAAATCAATCTGCGAAAACATCACAACTTTACACGGTACGGCACAGTTGACAAAGCGGAAGGGTCCGGGTTTGATGCTCTGGTCGTTTAGTATATTGCTGATCGTGGGTGTGACGATTGCTTACGTGTTCGTTATAAGCAAGCGATATACTAATGATCAGATAATCACGCGGGTGAGTTTGACTTTCACGCTGTTCTCCCATACGTGGTAGACAGTAGTAGAGAGTGGGAATAGTAAAATCTATTGTATTTTTTCTTTCCTAACTCGAAAATACAGTGAGCGCTGCTGCTATATGTGTGTATAAAATAGCTTAAAATATACGCAATTAGTTTCATTAATTTATTTTCCTCTATCCGCTTAGATAAATGCAAATTGCAAAGTGAACCAAGTCCCATTTCCGTCGGTCAGCATTTGTAACTTCAATGTCGTGTCATTGAAACGAACGGAGGGCATTACGAAGATACTGTAAGTTCAACTTTTAAATAATTAAAATAGTATTTTTTTTCAATATTTTTTTTTAAGTAAGAGCAGACTAAGAGAAACTTATTTTATATATTATACTAAATTTATTGTTATTTTAATGGAAAAGTTACGAATCACATAAAGTTATTTTGACACGCAGTGGTGGATATCTACATACATATAAACAATGCTTGTCTGTTACAAAAGTACACTGTGTACAATGGTTTGAAATAGAAATATTTTGTCAGTGAGTCGGTTTGACTTACATTATATATCTAGGGTTAAGTAATCTAGGCTAGTCAATTAATTAGCTTAAGAAACATTAAGGCACAGTGGCATAGTCTTTGAATGTACGTGACGGACGCGGGTGCGAATTGTCGAGAGAAGAGTTATATTATATTATATATATTCGTTTTCTCGCTCTGCTATAAAATGAAAATAGAAGGAAAATTATTATGGAATATGTATCTGTAATAAAAATAATTTACCCATTATTTTCACTCAGAATAATGAATGATAAAATATGAAAATTGCTCGTTCAAAACTCCGACAGCCACGTTTCGCTAGTTCCTTTTTGTTATATTATTATATCGAGCTAGAACAGTGTATTATATTTGCTAATTTGAATTGTATTCAAGAAAATAAAAAGAGGCAAGTTCTCGAATAACTCGTACAATCGAAATAGAATGAGCCTAGTGCCTAGATATTCCGTTCCCCAACTACCGCCTCCTTTTAAGAACTTGAGTATTGAGTAGCATTACTCAACGCCGTGTAAGCCGGCCTTATTGGAATTCTGTATAATTTCATTAGTATCACTCTAAATTCTTTTGGTAGAAATAGTAAATATTGACATATTTAACATCAATTATATTATCTGCCGATATAAAATAGAGGGAAGCCGTGGTGGCACAATCGATACACACGATCTCGATTTTGAATTAATATTTCAATCTAATGGATATTTATACTAAAAATATGATTTTGGCGGAAAATGGAGAACAGAAATGTTTTACATTAAGAAATCGGGCACGAAGTGTCTAAACACTAGATACCAGGTATCCCCTGCCTACCTTGCTATATGCGGTATACAGTGTGAAGATAAAAATAGTAAAATAATTGATATCTGTTAAGAGTTCGATCACTACTATTTCAATGAAATAATATCGATTTCCTGGCCTAGTAACACAGACCTACCAAAGTGTCGGGTGCAAAGTGGAGAACATTGATTTTTACCACTATACAACCTCTGCTTGCTGTAATAAAGTAAAGCGAATAACGGGAAGCGAAAGTAAAAAAAAAATACCTTACTTTCTGTCTTTTCACACCGAGCACACAATCACTCTACAGTTATTTATCCCTAAAAGTATTTGTTTTTATTTCAGACGAACACATAACCGAACTAAGGCAGAAATTGAATATTTCTATCAAAGTCTGCCAATGTTAATCCATTATAAGAATATAACGAAAACTAGCGTGGTTTTCTATGAAATAATGAATATTCTGAAACGTCACTACTTCACTGTTGAAACTATTATGGAAGAGGTGAATCGTTGCTACCAGAGTTATTCTTGAATGTTATATTCTTTTTACTTTGAGGTAGAGGGAATTTGGGAACCTAATGCTAACATACTACAAGTATATTAATAATATTTTAATACAAATGTTACTTATTTATTCATTGATTTCGGTACTTAGGTTCATCAAAAATGTGAAGATCTTCTCTTATACTGTACATTCAACAGTAAAGTCAAAAAGTGCTCAGAAATATTTACCCTTATAAAGACTTATGAAGGATATTGCTGTGCTTTCAATTATGCCGCGTTAAATGAAGCCAGCATGGAGTGAGTACTTTTATTAGAAAATTATAATATATTTCTTATAAACCACTTTATTTACGTCTGCATATGCTACGTGTCATAGGGGAACAAAAATAACCTACTGTTGAGACGCTTCGTTCCCCAAGCATCGCCCAATTTCCAGTCCAATTACGTCTTGACACTGCTTCATCTATCCCTCTTTTTTACTATTTATTCTGCTCATTCAGTATTTGCTAACTGGCCGAACCAATTGGCTATCAGTCTAATAACATACAGCGAGAAGATAAAAGGGATAACCGAACCGTAGTAAACTATACAATATATCTATCAATCCCCGCGTTACACCAAAGAAACACGGAAAACCATTAATATATGCTACGATTTTTTATATATTTTTCCAGAGAGTTCGTTAAAGATGATGACTTTGAATATTACATCGATCCGAGTGACGTGGATGAGAGCGCAAGGGGCATCCTCGTCACGTCCGATTCCGGAAGGTACTTGTTGTTGTATAAGCAAACACACGTTACCTTACTTACTTTTTTCTATACCTACTTGTGTTACAATTATCTTATGTGAGTCTGTGACACAATTATCTTGAATATTCGACGGTGTCGTGGCAGATGGCGGGCAGGTCGAAATTATAGCAAAAATCAAATATAGGTATACAGTTAAAGATGTAATTTAATTAACGCCAATAATTAAAAAATTAAAAAGGTGTGCTTTTCAATGAAATTTTATATAGATAATAAAATACTCACACGTTATTTTTTTAATACTTACAGTGGATCCGGCTTGAGCGTGATATTCAACGTGGAACCGAATGACTACGCAAATTTTACATCAATACCGTATTACGGGGCGAAGGTTAAAATTACATTTAAATGATAATCATATTTCTTAAAGTCTCTTACATTTTTTTCTTTTAATATGATAAATACTAATAAAAATATATATACTTATCACAAAATAACAAATTCATTTCATCAGATTCTTATAAACGATCCTGATGATTACCCAGAAATAACTGTACTTTATCATTATGCTGTTATCGGAGAATCTTTGGACATTAAAATCGATCCAATGATATTCCAAACTGAGGAAGACATTAGAAACGTGGCTATTGACAAAAGGGTCTGTATATTTCACGACGAAATCGCTCTCATTCATACAAATAGATATAGTACGGAGATATGTTTAACTGAATGCAAAATGAGGACCTACGCGAAGTACTGCGGGTGTGTACCGTACAAATATCCGAGAGGTAAGTTTGGAAATAAATCTATACCAATTTATATTTAACAGACAACCGGATCTCATAATCAGAACGAACCAACTGTCATCAAGCCACCCATATAGTGTATTCTTCCAATATTTCATATTTTCATTTTGTCACACTGATCACAGACAATGTGCGGCGTTGAATTCCGCTACACAACACGCAATGTCTTAAGATTTCGCAGGTTACTGACGTCCTCTACCCCTAGATAACCGTTGATCAGTCGATCGCGTTACACTCTGTATGCAATATACATGTTTTTTCAAATGACCATCAAACTCACAACCATTGGTTATCAGAAACTGTCTCACTGCTCCACGATGCTCATTCAATACAAATCTTCGTCATTATTTAATATAAACCGTAAAATGTATTTACAAAGCAAAACAAACAGCGTAATGGACGCCAGACACTGAAGAGACAAGGGGTTAGACCGTCAAGCCGACGCGACACGACGTGAACGTATTATTCGTATTTCGTAAACCTTTTAATAAATGTAACACTTACATATTTGTATACAACTTGAAATCTGAGTGGAACTAGGTTTTATATACAAATTTTATGTTCAGAAAAATGTTTTACATCAACATTTTGAAACTGAAGGAAATAAAATGAATGAATGCTATTTACATTTCTTTATTGCTTAAAATATAATATGTATACATACTACTATTAACCCCGGTTTTATGTTTTTTCAATTACATTTTATATTGAATAACTCCAAGTGTCAAAACACTTAGTTTTTAGTTTCATATCTGTTTTAAGCATGTTTGGATGGAATTCTTTCACAATTTAAAAGAAAAAAAGTAGTGAAAAACACATATGTTATCCTGAACTCTATTTACTCTGTAGACCAAAATTGAGTTTTTGAAGAATAAATGTATTGAGTGTAACATTATTTTAATTGTTCCAGAAAAGGCGACACGTATTTGCAACTTCGAAGACTTGGCTTGTCTTAATAGGATAAGAGGTGAGATTAACGGAGTCCAAGTATTTTTAGAATAAAATGTTTGTTTTTTTGTTTAGGCGACATATTTAATACAACTTATCTAACAACTACTTAACTACTTAACTTATAGCATTTTTAGGGTTCCGTACTTAAAACGGAAAAAAGTATCCCTAGAGTCCTTTGTTCTCTGTGAATATCATTTAGCTGTCCATCTATAAAGTATCAGTAATATGAAGTTGAAATTAACATCAAATATTCAAACATATGATCTCTTGGGGCGTGAAATCGGTTATGAAATTTGGCCAGAAGTGGAGAATTTACTATAGAAATAAAAAAAGTGAAAATTATTATATTTGTAGTTAATTTCATAAAATAAATTGTAGATACGGACAACAATTTGATTCTATAAGTTTTCTTTTTCTTTGTTTTGAAGTATGTACGGAACTTTAAAAAAATATATTGCATTTATTAATATGACCGTTTATTTTATAATTGTAGCTTATAAAATAAACGGTGGTATGGAGTGCAAGCCCGAGTGTCATATTGAATGCAGAGATCAGAAGTACAGCATCACGACTAATACTATGCCACTGATGGCCCACCTCTATCCACGAAATGTTACGTAAGTTTAAATTTTATTATCCCCGTGTTATCCTATATTTTGTAGAATAGGTAAAGTAAACCTATCGTTACAGTACTCAATCCTTCACTTTTCCCAAATTTTGAGACATAATGTGTTAAGTAGAGTTACGTTTTTAGTCAGATGCTGTCTGTTACGCGAACGGTAGAAAGGACATTCTATATTACATAAAATATTAATTAATAACAATAAAAGGATAAAATAAAAAAGAAGACGGAACTAAATTTACTATAATAGCGTCATCGTGTAAAAATATACAGTTTTATTTTAAAGAAGGAAGGATAATTTTTGATATTAGCTGGTCCAGGAGATAACAAATTATTGCTAATTCCTGTCTACAGTGAGACAGGAATTAGAAATTTCGAGACATTACATGTTGAGTGACGGAACTTAACGCTTCATTTTGTCGTGTAACTAGAGCTGAGAAATTATGATAAATAATTCCCGAGAAGGGGAATCAAACCCACAAGTATATTTTTTATAGTCAGATGCTGTTTCTCTACCCCACAGCGGTCATATAATCCGTAGGCTTTATTTTTTTTCACAAGACAAGTTGGGAGAGTTTCCAAATGTCGGACGACGTTTATAAATAAAAGTACTGTTTCATATAGGAATTTCTTTTTGAAATAGTGCCTTTGAGTTATGTTGAAAGAGCTAGAAAATCTATAAAGCTGAGTAAAGCTGTATAAAGCTGAGTTCTAAAAGTAATAAAAATAATGGTTTGTGAACGTTAAGCTGTGAATGCCATATTTATACTTTTTTTAGTAAGCCTATAATAAATAATTACAATTTGACCAAAAGTGGCGTGTTTAGCAAATTTGAATTGATTTTAATTATTTTTCCCTTTTCAAGTTATGGGCGTACACAATAAATTAATTATTTAAAAAAATCGCATAATTGTAATGTGAAAGAATGTTCCCTATTAAACCTTTGAAAAGAAGAACTACTATTGTACATATAATACCAATTCTTCGTTATTTATTCGTTCAATTCGCGTTAATTCGTTATTCGTAAAGTTTAACGCTAAAAACTTTTATATGGCTGAACAGCTCATCTTCGGTTCGCTTCTATTTACAAATAAAATTGTACGTACTTTTCAATTCTAATTTCAGTCGAGTGCTTTGTAAGGGAATACCGTTTAATTTGTTCATCTTTTAGATATGACACCAAGTAATTGTATTACTTTGTCAAGGGAAGCTTTACGGTAATTACTAGTTTCAATTTTTGTTAAGGCCGTCGTGGCGGAATGAGAAAACGTTTGCCAGGTTGTGAATTCGGTGGAACCGAATATTGGGAGTATTATTTCTTTTTCACCTTGATGCTGTATCCCCAAAAGATATGCACAAAGGGTAGTCAAAAGGAATCTGATTCCCACTTCTCGCCGAGTTTTCGTGATATTGCGAATTTATGGAAAAAGACAAGACAAGGCAAACGAGCGTACTAGTCACCTGATGCCGCCCACAACCTCGTGCAACACTAGAGGAGCTACAGGTACAGGTTGCCGGTCTTGAAATGGAGATAGATTCCCTAGAACATTTCCTATCATAAGTGCGGTAGCGAACGTACAGCGAGAAGACGTCTCTACGCTCTTCGGCAGAAAGTGACGATGAGTGTCTTAACACTAGGTTCCCTCTGCCTACCCTGCTTTGTGCGGGATACAGCGTGAAGCTGAAACTGCTTACTATACTTTACTATAATGCCCAAAATAAAAAAAATAATAGTATACTATAATTTGCAATCGGGACATATTCTTCAACTACATACATATTCAAAAGGGGACGCGTTGAGCCCCCTCACTCGTGTCTTAGTGTCCTGCTATGAGGCTTAAAGTAATATGAAATTTAACTTTGTAGAATAATTTTCGATGTTAGCATATAATTTAATGTAATTTCGTTATCATTTATCTAACTAATCTAATATACAAATATAAGCTACTGTGAGCATAACCTTTGGTTAGACAGTTAATATCCGGAGAAAGGTTGGACCTGGGCCAGAAGGATTTAGCATATTAAAGTTGTCAGTAGATATAATTGATCTATGTATAACACAAATATTAGTAAACTAAAGTATTTATCTTTTAAATTTGATCTTCCAATAAAGTATACAATGTAGAAAATCATAATGACTTCATACGCATGATACATAATCTCTATATATAATAAAACAGTAAAAATATTTTGTCGGTACATTTAGTATTTTTGACTGAAATGGATAGAGGGACACTTAAAAAGAAAAATAGAAAGCAAAAATATATTTTTTTAATTTCTTGTCTGTCTGTATGTATGGTCACGCTAATCTCCGAAATTACTGAAACACCATTGCTTTGTTTTAACTCAACTTAAAAGTCAATTGTGTTTATTACATGAATAATCATGTAGTTCACGCGGGCGAAGCCGCAGGGGGCCGCTAGTACACAATAAGATCATAAAAGATAAAAAAATAAATTATAAGCATAATTGGACATAGGTTCAAGTCCTTGGTTGATTTGAAATCGCCATTAAAATAGAAGCAATATTATAGAGACAAAAATAAAATAACTGAACGATTTTACAAAATGTTTCAGCCACGGAAGGAACGTCAGTGAGTTGGCTGCTCTCCGAGTGTACCATGCAAAGTCTACGTGTAATTGCTACAAGAAAATGCTGTTGATTGACTTTAATTACTTTATTGGTAATATATTTTTATATTTTGTAATATAAAAGTAATGAGAAGAAGAAGTATTCAAATATTGTTTTTATCCAACTATTAAACTTTTTGCTTAACATGAGTTTTTTATAATATAATTGAAACAATGCTTCAGAATATACTTTTATTAAATTAGTGAATCAATTTTACATTTTTAAATATAAATTATTATAAAAAAGATACATTTAAAAATATAAAAAAACCACTCTTCCGAGGGCGGGACAAGGGTCCAAGCCATCGGTGGCTAGGGCTCCAGAGAGAGGAACTTCCGCACAATACGTGCCGTCTCAAGTGCCGTGCCTTCTGTATCCGGTTCTTGATCCAACAGCTAAGCGATAGCCTCTTAAGGTGTTGGTCGAGGCTTTTCGCTATTAAACCGTTAACCGAAACCACTATCGGCACAATGATAGTCGCATTGACATCCCACATGGCGGTAATCTCATGGGCTAGGTCCAAATATTTAGATAAAAAAACAATGCTTTATTAATAAGGACCAATTATGTCTTCACATCAGGTTCTCTCTGCCTACTCTGCTATTGAAGAACTAAAACAAAATACTATTTTCCAGCGACATACGGCGGTGTATTTTCGCTCAGCTTCGGGGCCTCAATAATAACGGTATTCGAAATATTTTTTTTGCTACTTTCGTTCATAGTAAGATTAGTTTCGAAATATATAGAAAATAAACGAAATAAAGTGTGAGATCTGTTGTTTTTCTGTATCACTTACCTATGTTTGTCATGTTGTATGTTTGCCTGTTCGCCTGTCTATCTGTTTTTATGTTTATCTGGATCAGTTGAACCGATTTTTATAGGAATCATACTGAAAGAAGAGGAATTTTGGAACTCTCAGAAATCTCACGGGATTGGAATTGACACAGGCGTTTGCCATGCGCCTTTCTTAATCTATATATATAAAAGGACTCGTCTTCACTGACTGAGATAAGACGCACGCACAGCCGTAATCGCTCATGGTAGAAACGTGAAATTTGGACAGATGTTTACTTTTGTAATCTGGACATCTACTAAGAAGGGATTTTGAAAAATTTTAACCCTAAAGGGATGAAATAGGGGTTGAAATTTTGTATGGAAAAAATTAAATCTGCACCGATTTTTATAAAATTGTAAATTCAAACTCTTAAAAATATTTAATTGAACACGTATTTCACGGTTTTTTAGAATTTACCGCTTAAGAGTGCCAATAAGGGGTTGAAAGTTTGTATCGAAAAATCTTTAAATCACTACCGATTTTTATAAAATTTGAAATTTAGACTCTTCAAAATATATCATTGAACACAGGTTTATATTAATTCATTCCCTAAGGGTGTAAATATGGAGTTGAAAATTTGTACGGAAAAATCTATCAATCGCCACCGATTTTTATTAAAATTTAAATACAGGCTCTTAAAAATGTTTCATTGAACATGTGTTTCGTGGTTTCTTAGAATTCATCCCTAAGGGTGCAAATAAGCGGGCGAAGCTGCGCGCGCCCATTAGTATATATATACGTGTAATTAATTCGTTGCTATCAATGAATGTCATTTTTCACCAAAATAACCATAAACATACACAATACCTCCATTGAAAAATAGTTTTACATATATCTTGGAAGGAACTAAATTCAGAATTTTTCAAACAGTCGAGGTAAAAAACGTAAGGGGTGACTCATCGGGCGTAGCTTTCGTGAGACGAATAATAGATGGGCAAGCTTAGATATTCGTCCTATTTTACTTAGCTCATTGACTTTTGGTAAAGCTGCTAGCGACCTGCTCAAAGTTTTGCCCGTTTGACTATAGGAATATTTATTTAATACACTGAATTGTGTTTGTTTTATAAATGCTCAACGCACTTTAGTAATTTTTAATAAGATTTTTCAATATGTTGGCGTTACATTGTTCTAATTTAATACATGTAGTTGGTGAAGTACCTGCTATAATACCGTCGTGGCGCAACGGCACAAAGGTGTGACTGAAGTGTGTTCGATCCCCACACGAGGAAGTCAAATATTTATTTACGTTTATATTTCCATTCTGGTTTCGAGGCAAAGTGCGGCGGTGACTTCTGCCACTCAACACGCAATGTCTTCAGAAATCGGCAGAAATTGGGTAACGGAGTGTCTTTACACGAGGTTCCCTCTGCCTGTCCTGCTGTACAGCGTGAAGATGACTTTTTTTACATTATATTAACTAATACAATACTTTTATAATTTCAGTGGTAAAAAATTACTAATTTATACAAAAATAGTAGTAAAATAAATTAAAATAGAAAACCAACTCACATAAAAATATGGTAACAATGTTAAATAGACATCACAAAGGTTCATTAACTTACTGAATAAAATCCGTATAAAAGTTTGTGGCGTAAAAATAAATTGTGGACGCCTCATTGTAATTTCTAAAAGTTTGTTGCGATAATAAGGTTACTCGTACCTTACTTTATAATATACTTTTAACTTATACTTTAATATAAAAGTAGGAAGAAATTATTGTTAATAAAAAGCAAAGATAAAACCAACCAAAACTGTCAACCCGAGGAATGAAGAATTCATTATTTTAATATCGGTATTTCCGGTATTGGTCAGTTAAGCCACTTCTTGGGTGGCGGGTAGTGGATAATGGAGAGTCTTAACTCTAGATCCCCTCGTAGGTAATGATAACTTTATTTCCAGACAGTTTCTGCCATTTTACGCCCGAATTTAAAACAAAGTGCATTGAATGGGGATTTAAAAATGAAGTTTGTTATATCGGGCAGGAAAATGGACATAATTTAAGTATATAAATTTTCCGGAATAAAGATAGAACCCCCCATCGTCGCGTTTACAATCAGACGTGTTGGTTTCATTCTGATTGCATAAACCAATGTCTTGTAAAATATTGTTATTTGTGTGTTTTCCATACAACCTGACATCGGAGAGGTGAATTGTGCTGGACTGGCACGCTCAATACGCCACAAACGAAGAACTGAACTGAAGAGTAGTAAAAGAACGGATTGATATTTCACTAGTTTCCGTACATTATATCATAAAATAAATCTCAAGGGTTTTGTTTTTGCTCCAAAGTCAATTATTTGTCAAATGTTATCGTCGTTTTTACTAGCCAATTTCCTTCGTGTTTTCTCCACTTAACTTAACACAAAGGAAATTAATTGCGCTCAACCGGTACAATTGAAATGCCATCGCTAAATAAATTAAGATTTTACGTACAATCATTGTCTGTTGGCCCCGAAATTCGAAAATTACAATTTAACCACTAAAATCGTTAGATTTGTAGGATATTCTATTCCTAATATAACAAAGGAGAAAACTAAATTCAATCTTAGAATAATTAATCTGTTCAGTATTAATAACTATAATGAAATAGATTTAAAGCCGTTTTCAATTTCAATTCAATATATCCCCCAGCTGCCATTATTCCATTCAAATAGATAATTTGGTATAATCCAACATGTATGGGAAAGTCTGTGAAATACGAATGTTAATAGGATTACAAAAACCTAACCACACAAAGTAACAAGTAAAGGACTTGTTTATTTTCGTTTGGTAGTTAAAGTACGTTGAGGTTCGTAACTTAATATACTACTTAATATACTCTCGAATTTGATTGGAAAGTTCAGAAAGGAGTGTTTTGACACTAAGTCATTTCGGCCTATATTACAATAAGGGAAGCGTGGAATTCGAAAAAGAATCAAAATCAAACAATAAAGTCTACAATTATCACCCAATTCCCCACCCACCAAGTAACATAATATGATTCGAAATAATTACCTCAAAAACATATCTCTTGAGACACGCTAATTAATCCTCCAAAGATCCAAGTATATGCTTTATATATCAGCAATTTTCTAGAAGTCTTCATGCTCACAAAAGAGACACAAAGCGAGTATTTTTTTAATTATGAATACGGTAATGCTATTGTGCTCCCACGTGTTGGATGTCACATTATTTTATTTTCTGTAATTTATTTTTAGAAATATATAGAAATTTTACAAAAAGTGACAACAAAATTTAACGAAAAAATAGAACATTTAATAATTAATCTTAATTAAAAAAAAAAAAAAACAATGTCAGGAAAAATTTTCACTGTTGATATAAATTAATAAATAATTTAGAAAAAGTACAAAACCATAAGAAAATTGGATACAAAAATATGATCTGGATTACTAGAATTAAAACAAATATTGGTAAAAGATGGCACAAGAGTAAAAAATAGTGACGGATGCCAGGAGGACAAGTGCACTCCCAACACCACGGGCGGAGATGTTGCCCTTCGAATTCGCAACCGTCGTCATCAGAAGACGACTATCGCACTGCGCCTTCGACTGCGGGTTCGGAGGAAGGAATGTCAGAGTCGGAAGGGCCGGCTTTAAGACCACGCCGGCGCGCCGACATCCCACCATCGGAGGGTTTGGAGCCAGGAGTGTCGAGGATGCTCAACAAGGCTCCCGCTACCGGTGGTAAAGTGCCTCGCATGAGATGGTCTCAACAGCTGAATGAGAGTGTCATGCGTGCGTACTATAGGGCAACAGAGGGGGGAACTAACCTCACTGCGTATCGTTCAAGGTTACTGTCTATGTTTCAGGAGCTTGAACCAACAGCGACCGTTACTGCACAGCGACTGTCGGACAGGGTGCGGATCATTCAGCGACGTCATCTGCTGGATGAATCCGTACTGGAAAGGCTACGCTTGAGCTTTCAGCAGGTCAATACTACCAACAACAACAGTTGCGACATCCGGTCACAGTTCCAGCACGCCAACATTGAGTCGCAAGGTAATATTGAGTTGTCTGTGAGTGCCCAGGATGATGAGCGATTGAGGAGAAGCTTGAAAGATGCTATTTTGGAATATGGTTCCATTCCGGTAAATCTCAGACCAAAATTGCCTCGTTTGCCTATGCATAGACGTAACATAGCACTAGTGAGGATTCTAGATCAACATTTGCCAAGTCATTTTAACAACTGTAACGATCTTACTGATACGCATTCATTGTTGTATTGTGGTGCTGTAGCTGTATGTCGTGTTGCTGGTGTACAGTTCCCAAATAAAGGGGGTACCAAGGCTTCAAAGCATACGGTGCCGACACTGAAAAGCGTATCAATCTGACTAGAATCCTCATTGGCAAGCTAATAAGTTTCAAGTCGGGTAATCGTCGACCGAGGGTCATGCGGTTTGTGGCGGAAGCATTTGCTGGAACAAATTTAAAGCCCAGTGAGTATATGGCTAACGTCACAAACCGTATTGACTTTCTGAAACAGAAACTCTATGCATTGGCAAAACGCATTAGAAGATATAGAGAACGATGGGATCGATACAATCAGAATAGTGCCTTTCAAAAGAACCAACGGAGTGTATACAGGAAATGGGAACGTTCTGGGGATAGTGTGGTTAATTGCGAGATCCCGAATCCAGATGCTAGTGCTGGTTTTTGGCGTAGTATATGGTCGGCTCCTGTTGAACACACTGAGGGTGAATGGTTTTGTGATATTGTGAAAAATTGACGAAAATATTATACCAATGCCATCAATAAAAATAAGCGAAAATTGAACGTGAGGTGTGCTATTGTTATGCTAGTAATTGGAAAATGTCCCGGGCTAGATGGGTTGCATAATTTCTGGCTGAAGTGGTTTCGCAGTTCACATTCTGTTTTCGCAACACAATTCCAGGATGCCCTTGACTCTGGATCGTTACCAACATTTCTGACAACAGGTGTGACATTCCTGTCATACAAATCCGGATGTACCACGGAGCCTAAAAACTATCGCCCAATAACATGCTTA
Organism: Heliconius melpomene melpomene; assembly: GCA_000313835.2. Lineage (NCBI taxonomy): Eukaryota > Metazoa > Arthropoda > Insecta > Lepidoptera > Nymphalidae > Heliconius > Heliconius melpomene. Next base: position 640,880 of record HE671166.1, on the reverse strand, counting down.
CCTACCATCTATAAGCTCCTTACATCTATTCTGAATAAAAAAATCACAGGACATATTGTTCTTAACAAAATTTTGGCACCGACTCAGAATGGATGTAAGGCTGGTGGCCGTGGTACAAAGAAACTTCTTCTCATTGACACAACTATAAGCCAACAGGTAAGGCGGAACAGGAAAAATCTCACTACTGCTTGGATAGACTATAAGAAGGCATATGATTCAGTGCCACATACTTGGCTCTTGAAGGTCTTGGAGTTATATAAGATTGATATTACTTTGAGATCATTTTTGGAGGCTTGTATGGGACAATGGGTCACTGTCCTTCGTCATCTAGGGGAGTGTGATATTCCTGCAACGTCTGAACCGATAAGGATAAAGAGGGGTATATTTCAGGGTGACAGCCTGAGTCCTTTATGGTTTTGCCTAGCTCTGAATCCTCTTAGCACTTTGTTAGAGGATTCAGGTTTAGGCTTTCGTCTTCGCCGGGGGGGTAAGGTCATATCTCACTTGCTGTACATGGATGATCTGAAATTATTTGCGTCAAAACGTTCTGATCTTATGCGGCTGCTAAAGGTAACTCAAACCTTTAGTAGTGATATAGGAATGGAATTTGGCGTCGATAAATGTGCTAGCATGCATGTAGTGCGGGGGAGTGTGATCAGATCTGATAATATTTGCATTTCAGATTCTGTTTCCTTCAGAACTCTTGGTGAAGGTGAGACTTATAAATATCTTGGAATGTCTGAAGCATTGGGTATTGATGAGCGGAGCATAAAGCAATTGGTGAAGGAGCGTTTCTTTAGCCGCCTGAAAAAAGTGCTTGGCAGCCTTTTATCTGGTGGCAACAAGGTGCGTGCTTTCAACGGTTGGGTTATGCCGCTTTTAGCCTATACTTTTGGCATTGTAAGATGGACACAGACTGAGTTAGACTCCGTAGATCGCCAAAAACGTAAATTGTTGACGACATACCGAATGCACCATCCGCGTTCGTCTGTAATGAGACTGTATATCCCGCGTAAGTGTGGAGGTCGTGGCTTTTTGATGTCAAGAACCTCCATAACCACGAGGTATGCAGTCTTAGAGAATATTTTCTCAAGATTGACGTGGATATGCACAAGGATGTGGTAACAGTTGACAAAGGCCTTACTCCTCTTTCCTTGGGCAAAGAGAACTGGCGTCGGCCTGTAGTATTAACTACTTCTGATTGCATGGCTGTATGGAAGAGCAAGGAGCTGCATGGTAGATTCCATAGAGCCCTAGTGGGCCAGGACGTGGATACTGTTTCATCATTATCTTGGTTACAGTTCGGGGATCTTTTCGGAGAAACTGAAGGTTTTGTCTGTGCAATTATGGACGAAGTTATCAAGACACGGAACTACCAGAGACATATTATGAAAGATGGCACTATCGACATCTGCCGGGCGTGTCATCGACCTGGGGAGTCCCTCAGACATATTGTCTCTGGTTGTTCTCATCTTGCTAATGGCGAGTATTTGCATAGACACAATCAAGTAGCCAAGATAATACACCAGCAACTTGCTCTTCAATATGGCCTTGTAGAATTGGAGGTTGCCTTACTACAGGTACAATCCCATGTCTGTTCTTGAAAATAGCTGTGCTTTGC
>HE671166.1:0-29180 GCA_000313835.2 Heliconius melpomene melpomene | reverse complement strand
ATCAATCAATATTAAAAATGAATTTTGTTATCTGTACAAAGACACCCCGCTCACGCCGCACCGATTACCGGGGATTCCCATAGAATCGGTGCGGCGCGTACATTCTGCGCAATAGTAGTTGGGTCGGACTATAGCTGAATGCTATTTACTAAACCATATAAATACAACGGGTTATGGGCCCAGACCACGTCGTAACAATAATAAAGAAGATTGCATCAATCGTAGAAAATTAGAAATACTGGCGAGATTAAAACAGCGTTACTTCACGCGACGCTTCGGCGTTGGTATTGAAATTTGGAGGTTAAGTTGCCGGGAAGGAATAAAAAAGAAAAACAAGCAAAATAAACAATCACAATGGAAGGGAAACAGCACAGTAATAAAACTGGAAGGAGTAAAAAATTGGAATGCTTGGAAGTTCCAAACCATAATACTACTACGGGGGGAAATTGTGTCATCATCATCTGCATTTATTGTAAAAAGAAATGCTACAATTAAAAGAAATATTAAATGTTTCAAGTGTAATAATATGGGTCATTATCGAGCTGAATGTAATGTGGACAGAAAATGTAATATTTATTGTTAAAAAAAGTGAAAAAAATAATGCTATTATTGTAATAATTTTGTAAACATGTTAAAAATGAGTGTTAGTTTAAAACGGGAACATAAAAAATGTGTTTGTAGTGCAACAGAAGTAAAATTAAAAACCTAATAGAAATAATTCAATAAAAGTGTGTGTAAAGTGTATTCCTAAGTGTTGCGTTAATTTAACATCAGCTCGCCGCCGTTGCCTACATACCTACGCTAGTTGCTGCGACTCGATTTCTTGAATGAAGCGTGTGCGACGTTGCCGCTTTGACAGGTAAGTGTGTGAGTGATAATATAACACTTTACAAATGGCGTTTTTTTTTAAAACGATTATTTTATTATTTATTTTGTTTGAAAAAATAACTTTTTCATTTTTGGGAATTATTTTTTTCTGAATTATATTAGGCTTTTATAGAGTAGTTAAAACTGTGGTTTCATTTAAAGTGGTGCCGTCAATTCCACCCTGTATATAAAAGGACTTGTCCTCACTGACTGAGGTAAGACGCACGCACAGCCGTAACCGCTGATGGTAGAAACGTGGAATTTGGACAGATGTTTACTTTCGTATTCTTTGAAAAAGATTATATAGAAGGGATTTTGAAAAATTTTAACCCTAAAGGGGTAAAATAGGGGTTCAAAGTTTGTATGGAAAAAAATTTAAATCGGCACTGATTTTTATAAAATTTGAAATTTAGATTTTTAAAAGTATTTAATTGAACACGTATTTCATCGTTTTCTAGAATTCTCCCCCTAAGGGTGCAAATAAGGGGTTGAAAGTTTGTATAGAATTTTTTTAAATCGGCACAAATTTTTATAAAATTTGAAATTCAGACTCTTAAAAGTATTTAATTGAACACATGTTTCGTGGTTTTCTAGAATTTTTCCCCTAAGGGTGCAAATAAGGGGTTGAAAGTTTGTATGGAAAAATCTTTAAAACGCCACCGATTATTATGAAATTTGAAATTTAGACTCTTAAAAATATTTAATTGAACATGTGTTTCATAGTTTTCTAGAATTCACCCCCTGAGGGTGCAAATAAGGGATGGAAATTTTGTATGGAAAAATCTTTAAATCGCCACCGATTTTTATAAAATTTGAAATTTAGACTCTTAAAAATATTTAATTGAAAATATGTTTCGTGGTTTATTAGAATTCACCCCTAATTAAGCAAGCGAAGCTGCGCGCGTCCGCTAGTATAATATATTTGTTGTTTAAGTTTTACTTAATTTATGTTGTCAGGATGATTTCAATGCTCCTATTAAATGGGTACCAATGACATCTGTAAGTATATAACTCAATGAAAAACTTTGATTATTTTTAATGAATTAATAACAATTTTTGCTACGGATACTATAAGCGTATAGTAAAACAGCAACTACTTTAAACACGATGAGTGTGGGTTCGATATTCAGTTGGGGGAATAAAATATTTTCATTTTCCCTCGTTGGTGTAGAAACAAAGTGTAGAGTTGCGTCTTTCAATACGCAATGTCTCGAAAATTAGGCGTAGTGGAGGCCGAGTGACTTAACCTGAGGTTCCTTGAGCCTACCCGTATGGGGTAAAAAAAATGTGAATCAATTTTTTTAAGGATAGGATATTTTTTGTCTGTGGGAATATTGTTATGGATATTTTCTCTGCACACAACATATTTTTTTCAAAATGTACAAAATTTGAGAAATTTCGAATAGCTGAGTAACATTTTGGCTTAAAAATTTAAAGAAAACAAAATATGTTTGTATTATAAAGTAAAGAATACCCCCCACACGCAACTTGCATGACATTATAAAGTGGCGTTTATTACTTCATTTTGCAGAATGAGACAAGTGATGGATTGGCTAAAGTTACGGTAATGTGATTATAAGTATAACTTTAATATCCTTATTGAAACCGCCCCGGCACAGTGTATGACTGCAAAGTTGACGGTTATAGGTTTGTTTCCCACTTGGGGTAATAAATTATTTTTATATCTTCGATCCGTAACACTCTCGATGTTCTAAATTCTATCGTAAAGCAGAGTTTTTTGACACTACCAGGTTTTCGTCGCTTTAGTAAGGAGACAAATTGCAGCGCTTGAATTCTGTAGTTCTATATCTTCCACCAACCGTGCTGTACAGGAGAAAGCGTAAATCTGAAAAATAAAATAAAACCTCAAGCATTTTAAGAGATTGTTAACTTTGTATGAAAGGGCCAACAAATAAAACATATTCAACGTCTTTACAATAGGTTTATATATAGAAGAATTGAAGATAATATTTATAATATATTACATATTATATTTGCAATAACATTGTCGTACGAATCTTTTATTCTTCTTTTTAGGATCCAAAGAACGGGAGAAATCGTGAATACATCATTAATGTAAGTACCTATTCATATAATTTTATTAATAGCAATAACAACCATTCAATTTAATCATTTCAATGGTATATAATTATTATATTGACTCGTATTTTTCCGCTTCATGCCGTATCCCGCATATATCAGAGTAGGTAGTGAGAAAGTAGTGTTAAAACACTCCGTTCCCCACTTTCCGCCGAATTTTCAGGGCGTTCCGTGTACCGTGAGTGGCGACGACACAATGTCAATACCAAGCATGGAATCGCTTTGCCTCGTGACCAGAGCAGGGGAATGAAAATATATCGTATTCCATTTCCTTGAGTGGGAAGTGAATCCACAACCTGTCACGCTTACCACCGCTGGCCTCATTTTTTTTACTTGGCTTGAATTTTTCAACGCAGAGCTAAAATATTATTAAACACTTTAATATTTTTTTCAGGGCACTGTATTTGTTCCTATAATAGATTACAGCCTGGAACGTATAGGTTTTACAGTAAGTTAACACATTTCCATGTCTATAATATAAGTATTTTTTAGTTACAAAAAAAAACTTATTGATAAAAGATAGACAAATCAAGTTTTACAGTATGTATTTTAATAATAAAATGTTATATAATAAACATTTTGCCATTCAGCAATTTATCAAAATATGTCAAAATATCTCAAAAAACTTAAAATTCCCTTAAAATCTCTACACTTAAATATAATTTTATATATTTCAGACACAGTCTCCAGCACCTGCTCTCACAACAGAGGTCGCAATACTTCGTTCAGTAGTACAAAATATGAATTTTGAAAATGTACGCCAAGGAGATTGGTTGGCGTACGAATCGGTGTTGGGTAAAAATGTTGCAAGAAATAATGATAATGAGGTAAATGAGATTACTCATTTTTGTTTAACGATTATTTTACCATTTTTTTATAACTTATACAGCCGACATACATATATTGTCAGTTGGCTTTGAGTGGAAACCTGCTAAATTTTTTCATTTCGTCGTCCTGAAAAAAAATGACAAAACTAAAAAAAAATCAAAAACAGAATATAAATCAATTTTTGGTGATGTTTTGTATATAAGTATAAGCCGACGATATGTTGTGGAAATTGGAGCTGCCACCACTTCCTTAAATACGTGTAATTTTAAAAAAATGGTCATAAACGAGAAAACGAGGCTTTTCTCGTCCGCGTGACGTATTACCTCATTACCACCAGCGCGATGAAATGTAATCTTGACGTTTCACTCGCTCGCCGAAGCGGAAACCGTATGCCACTTTGCACAATTTATGCTATTTACCCCTTTTTTGGGGTCCGTGATTCGTACGTCAAAAAAAAGAGTAGTATTTAATCATTGTTGTCCGTCCGTCTGTTAATCTATTCGTCTGTCAAGTCTTTTACTCATGAACTAGTGGTGGAACTAAGCTGAAAGTAGCATCAATTGCTCAGGCTAACAGTCTCTTGGTATATATTTTATTCATTTCTTACTTTTTTTGGGTATTAATATTAAATTTTGGTACTTACTTTTTTAAACGTATTGTTATAATTTTAAATATAATAGACACCTTCGTAAGTTTTTACATGTTTGACAATCGTTTGGGATGAAGTGACACTATGAGTCATTTCTTGATTCCGGATATAGCGTATAAGCTGAAATAGTATGATTCTACCACAGGGCGTATAAAGGTTTAATTGCAATATACAATAAGGTATTAAGAGAAGGTTAAATTGCATAAAAGTAAAAAAAATAACCAAACAATTTTAACAAACAATAGTTTACATTAGAAAATCATTAAGTTATTTATTATATATACAATTTAATCTATAGTACCTATAACATTTTTAATAGATACGAGTACTACATATATATTTTACTTTTTATTTTACTTTAGACCAAGTTATAAAAAGTTTATCTTCATTTAATATTCAAGGGCTGTTATAGTATTTTTTCTAACTTTACATCAAAAAGACCGTAAAAAACTTTTCCTAACAAAAATCAAGAGTAGTTTTTGAATACATAACAGATAAAAGATAATGTTCAAACTGTTGGGCGAGAAAAACGAAACATTGTATATACTACGGTTATTAACGTATCGTCTATATAAGAAATATTTTTTTATAACTTTTTACATGTTTTCTGCACATAGCAGGGTAGGCAAAGGGAACCTGGGAACCTAGTATTACGACACTCCGTTCCCATTAAGAGCATTTTCCATTCTAGGCGTAAATTTAACTACATAATAAAGTTTTCACTACATCCTTTCGCCTATCAAAATAAACCAAGAAAACTTGAGCTAATTTTAGAAAAATGTTTTCTCCTTTCACCTTACATAATGACAAACTTGAACAATAAACTGAGGTGTACCAAAATATTTAACCTAAAGTAGGGTAACGAGTGAAGTAAAATTTTGTAATATTCTAAATATTTTTTTAGTGCCGCGGTGAGGGCTGCCAGGCGCGGGTAAGTAATTTACTTATTTTTTTTATTAAAAGAAATTCTGTCGTAGTACAGTCAGGAAGCTTCTGACTTTAAAAAATATGATTACAGGTTTGATTTCTATTAAATATTTTATAAGCACACAAAATATTGAACAGTATGGAGACACTCAGAATCAGTTTCTGTCTAATTTTATTTTTGTAATTTCAGTGCAGAAAATCAGGATGTGACACCTACGTAAGTACAATGAATCTTATGAACCTTTTTTTCATTTGTAAATATTGCAAAAAAATAACAAATATTCTTTGGCATTTCAGTGTTCAGGTGATACGTGTAGAGCGGGGGTAATTATATTAGTTTGTTATCATTGGTACACTGTAACGTAACAAATATTTATTTTATTAACTTTATAATCGTATATTACGTTTATTTTTTGCAGTGCGTGGGTTATGCGTGTAACAGCTTTGTAAGTATTACCAAGTAACCTTTAAAGTAGTACTATAGACTTATACAGGGTGGAATTGCCAGCACCACTTTAAATGAAACCACAGTTTTAACTACTCTATAAAAGTCTAATATAATTCGGAAAAATAATTCCCAAAAATGAAAAAGTTATTTTTTCAAACAAAATAAATAATATAATTATTTTGCCATTTGTAAAGTATAACATAAGCACGCACACACTACCTGTCAAAGCGGCAACGTCGTACACGTATGTGTGCGTCACACGAAATACAGGAATGGATAAAAATCGTGAAATTAAAAAAAAATCCTATGTCCAAACTGTTGAGGTACCTTGATTAATTTCTTAGGTGTGGGTTTGAAATATATTACCCTATATGCAGTTTGAATAAAAGAAGCGCTGCCTCTTCCACCCTGTATACCAGTTTTCCAATTGATAAGTGGAAGAATAATATAGTTAAATATATTATATATATTTTTCTTGTTTTAAGTGTTCAGGACCTGGATGCTTCTCAATGGTATAATTTTTATTTTATTTTTTATTTACATTGTATTCCACATACGCGCGGTAGGCAGAGGGTATCTAGTGCCATGACACTCCGTAGTAGAGTTATTTTCTGGGAAAATTAAAATAACTCATTCCCCCGAGTGGAAGTCGAACCCACAACGATCGAATTTACAATCTTACGTTGTGCTGGGCTACGATGGTCGTTTTACTTTAAATTAAATTTCTTTTAGAAACATTAAACAATCCCCATGCTTAGCGTCACTATGGTTACTTTTATTTTGTTACAATTTGAACGGAGCTTACGAATGTAGCTTGTAGACACCCAGCTTAGCTAAAGCGCTCGAAAATGCCATCGAGATAAAAAGTAAGCTGCAAGGATTTTATTTGTTCAAAAGGTTTTACATTTGTCAAAATGTTTCTTAATCGTTCGAGTGCAGTTGAGTAAAATATATATTAACATATGTCCAAATATTTAATAGCCGTAGAACCCACGACCGTCGTGCTTATAATCACACGCTGTGTCACTGTGCTATGACCGCCTCAAAATATACAGAATAAATTAATGGAAACGAGTTATTTTTCAGTGTATTGGAGAACGATGTAGTTCAAAGGTAAAAATATTATTTTAATAAAAATGGTAAAACTAATACTGTTTTACTAGAGCGGAGGAATGAAATTATTTATTCTCCCAAATCGGAATTGAACCCACAATCATCGGTTATAACAAAATATGAATACATATTTATATTTTAGAAGTCTAGAAAGCTCACAGTATTTTAACGTATTCTGACTTTTACTGTATGCAGACTAAAAGTCGTATAACAAAATCGTAATAAAAATATAGCAAATTTTAAATGGACGCTCTTTGGGAATTACTCAAGCATTTCAGCTCCATTAACCTACAGATATCTTATTACATAAGAAGAAAATGCTTACTTATATTATTTTTAATTCCATTTTGTTTATTATTTTTCAGTGCGAAGGTCTGTCTTGCGATGCCAGAGTAAGTAAATTTAATAAAAATATACGTATCTATATAAAATACGTATATTTGTATTGATTTAGTTAAAATTAATTTCGTCACTCAATATTCAATATCTCTGGAATTCGGCAAAAAGTAGGGAACGCAAGTGTCTTAATAGGAACAGAAAAATAAAACACTATTAAGAAATTTTGAAAACCTGCAAAGAAAACTAATTTGTATGCTTAGAGCTTAAAACGTAAAAAAAATGTTATGCGGAAAAAGAAAAGCTTTATCTCAAACTTTATTAGAGCTATAAACAATGAAGTTTCGAACGGACGTTTAAACTTCTCATTTCTTAATGAAAATATAATGGCGTGTATGTTATTTCTCTTCTGCCTTTTATTGTTCATTAACTAATGTTTCTTTGAAGCATTATTTTTAATATAATTTCACAGTAGTGTAGTTTCTCTCTTTTATTCTTCAAATTAAAGATTGGAAGGGGCGTAAGTGTGTGACTGTAAACGTAACTGGTTGTGGGTTTGATCTCCACTCGAGGATATTAAATATTTATTTAATTTTATATTTTAATTTCTTCGCTCTGGTGTCTTGGTAAAGCGCGGTGTTAAGTTCCGCCACTCAATACTCGAGATAAAAAAAAAATACTAAAGTTCTTGATGTTATTTTAAATTGAAAACCACAAAGTAATAAAAGATTCGACAATTTCACAACAAAGCTTCTAAAACAAGGAAAAAAATATATGAAATAAATTGAACAGACAAGAGAAATAGAATGTTAGCTTCAACATATTCATGACTTTTGAATATGTTGTATTCTAATTCTAACTGGGTCGTATGTAGAATTGATATATAATTTTTCAGTGCCACGGGGAAGGCTGCGAGGCTAGCGTACGTATCATTTTATGTCTGACTATACATAACTCGTATTTGCAAAACATAATTAAAATGTATGAATTCTACTTCTTTAGTTGACTTAGGCATGAGTAAAATGAAAAATACTTTCTAATATTCTCAACTAAAGAGAATAGGCTTATTCTTTTCTAATATTGTCTATTAAAGAGAAAAGATCCATGATGGTATTGTTGTGGCAGTAGCACAAGATCGGACTGTAAACACGATGGTCGTGGGTACGGATCCCATTCGAGAAATAATTATATTGAAATTATAAATTACCTATTATTTTCATTTTCATTATGATGATGTGTACAGATTTACCAGTCGATGCCAAAGATTGCGCAATTTGGCGAAAATGATAATTCATATAATTATGTAAGGTTGTTAATGCAATAAAACTCAGTAATCTTCCACAGTTTTTATTGTAGTTATAATGTTTAGATCGGAGTATTTTAGCACTAGGTCCTCTCTATAAAAAAAATAACAAAACAAATTTCTATCAAGATAAAGTGCATCGTTAAGTTTCACTCAACACGTATTGTCTCAAAAAGTTGGCACTAGGTTCCGATATCTGCCTACCCTACGATACGAAGCTGAAAGAAAATCTAGAACAGGAAGTCAGGAGTCAGGAAGTGACATTGTCTTCAGTCGTGCTAAATTTAGGACATACGTGCAAATGGTTGAGCATTTCGTTCGTTCGCTTGTATATTTTACTATTTTTGTATATTTTAATATTTTCCTTAAGGTTAACACAAAATAGTAGTTAGTAAAATTTTAGGTTTAAAGATATTTATTTCTCAAAAAAGACTTTACAGTCACTTACATGAGATTTGTGTAATTAATGTTTACAAATTTAAAAAGTCAGTCTTAATACTTGCAAAATATTCTTCATTCTTGCTTCTTCTTGCTTAATTTAACTTAGTACAATAAGGTAGAAATTTATATAATATTAATTACTAGAGGGTAGAAATGTTATTTTAGTATAAAGTTGTAGTTACAATGAGTTATTTTATAATATTTTTATAGTAACATTCTATATTTGTATTTAAGATAGTTTATGAAATTATATTAAGATAATTTAGATTTAATAAGTATTTAAAGTATAAAGAGTTAATACCAGCAAGCCATTATGATAGAAATTATATATAACAAATTTTATAAATATTCCGAATAATTTGTATGAATATGTTTAAATAATTTAGATTTAAAAACATTATGCGAGCTAGCATTTCTTATGTCGTGGGGTAATTTGTTATATAGTAGGGCCCCGTCAAATGTAATGTTTTTCTGGGCAAATTTAGTCCGGACCTTGGGTATAACAAGTAAGCTGCCTCGGCGAGTACTACGATTACATATTTGTGAGTTTTTAATAAAAAAAATTTAAATAAAAATTTTAATATATACTTAATACTTACGAATATAATGTTTCAGTGTCGTAGTCTGTCCTGTTCGTTCAATGTAAATGGTAAAGGCCATATGAGTGGAGGCGCCTGGCGTGATCATTACCCTGACTATAATAATATGAATAGAGCTAATTATTAATAAAGTTATTACCAATTTGCTAGTTGTTTTATTAATAAATTTATTATATTAGGCCATCGTGGCGCAGTGGGACATGACTATATATCAAATGCGATGGTTGTGAGTTCGATCTCCATAATAGGGAATGAGTTATTTTCATTTTTCCGCTGTGTAAAGCGAAATGCGGCGATGAAATCTGTCGATTGACAGATCAAAACACTCCTTTCTTCTCTTCTCTCCTTGTTAATCAACAAGATTTTTTCCGACATTTTAGTTATGACGGACAGGGGACAAAGGAGTGTCTTGATTTGGAGCTCAAAAAAGGAGGACAGTAAAAAATATGTTTAAAGATATTTAAAATTTCACATATTTTATGTAGTAAACAATGGTACCTTTGTCCTCAATACTCAACGTTTTACTTAGCTTAACAAATCTGAAAAGTATTTTATTTTATTTCTTATATTTAACCCTGGAGAGCTATAATCACTTAAATTTGGTTAGAACAACAAGAATGTTATAAAAATAAAAATATTTATACACTTCTGATGTTCCAGGCAATTTATCATAATGTTTTCTTTCGTGCCACTTGTACCGGGATGTCTCACCTTCCAGCGAGATTTTTACTGCTAAACTGTCGCAAAAGATGAATTACCTTATGTATAGGGTGACAACCATTTTTTGCTAATTTATATTTTAAATATGTCCTTAGGTTCCGTCAGGGCAGGCGGAGTCAAATATTAAGACACTCTGTCCCCTACATTCTGTACATTTTTAAAGACATTATGCGTTGAATGGTGAACTCAACACAATGTCTTGTCACCAGATTTATAACTATTGTTAGTTAACTATTAATAAACTAAAAAAATGTTACTTACGTTTTGAGAAAAAAATACAGTATTGAAAAAAGATTTATAAATATAATCGTTACCAGAGCGAAGAAATTGAAATATATTTTTTTTTTCTCGAGTGGAGTCGAACCCTCAACTACGCCTCGACGGGCCTATTCAGTAATATTATTCAATCTCATTTAAATATTTAACATTCTATCGAAACACGTTATCGATTTTTTACATAGTAATAATAATATAATCCGGACATTCCCATACGAGACAAAATTATAAGCTTCTTATTTCCTATTCAAGGTCGCGACGCTTGAGGTGAAATTGAGGCATCATTAATCATAAACCTCTGTATAATATACAATTATTATATTCAATCACCTTCAATAACAACAAGTGGAAAAGGCTACAGGCATAAATAGAGAAGGGGATGATGTAAAAATTACATAAGTAATTAAAGAAATAAAATAATAAATATGCCGTAGTGGTGTAGTGGGATTTCTGACTGAAAATGACAAGGTTATAGATAAAGATCTTGAAATGTCTCGAAAATTGGATGGAAAATGAGAAATGGAGTTTGTTAAAACTAGGATTAAATTAAAAACAAGATGCAAATTGTATGTGCTTGGGCATAGTGGATACTTGTAATGTTTAAAAGGATTGAGAGAAGGCTTAATTTTTTTAGTGTTTCAATATGGATGAATTTCCATAAATATAAAAAATAATTCGATTTTATTCTTTTTTCTATGTAATTACCTAAAACGATTTTGGTGAACACACTGTAATTACACTCGAGATATTAACTAACAAACAAAATGCCAAGATGTGATGAGATGAAGTTTGAAGGGGTCTTCGAGTGGAAGTTCTTGTCTTAATAGTTTAAGTTCTATTGTTTCGCTTTCCATAACGTAACTTGACTGACTATGCAAGCCCAAAATACTTCAGCAGAAGAGTAGGGTACACGGAGACAGTGACTAACAAAACGCCAACCAAGCTAATATGGGAAAAATGAGCGAGTATATTGAAAAGCATTTTTCTTGAAACACGCTTGAATCAAAATCATATTTGTTTACAAATTCACAGAAACAAGGAAAGGATTTATGTCAAATATGTACTCGTACATGCATAATATATTGGAGATAGAGCCCTTTGTGGAATAATGAAATAAAGGAATTATTTATTTGTTAAGAGGTCACTGTATTTTTCTTCTATATATTTTATAGGAAGCGGTAACAAATCAACAAAAATAAATAAAACATTTTGATGAAGAGTGATAGTTTTTTATATTTAAAAATCAATTTGATAAAAAAACAAAATTTTCGTTTTATAAAATATGGAGAACGGAGTGTCCTTAACACTAGGTATCCTATATGCGGGATACACCGTGAAGTTAAAATTCCAACAATATGGTTATTCCAATAGTTTTCAGTATTATTTGTTTTCGGGATTGAAACATAAATTCGCTGCAAGCTGCAACATACGAGTATAAATCCAGTAGTTCCGATACAAAGTCGTAACTTGGCGCTTTCGGTTGTTCACATAAATTTCTTGCATCGTTAGCTTACTTGTCGTCATACAAGAAACTATATATGTATTCTAGTTTTACTAGAATTGTATTATTTGTCATCTTGTTAGTTGTGGGTTATAATATTATATATTTAATGTATATTTTCCTTTATATTCTTTCATTAGGCAGAGTAGGCAGAGCCTAGTGTCAGGGCACTCTTTTCTACACTTTCCTCTGAATTCGAAACGTTGTGTGTAACTAAACGCCGCGCTTTGAGAAATTTTATCAGAATTGGCAAATAAAAAATGCCTCAAGTGGGAATCGTATCTACAACTGTCATGTTTATAGCCTTTCAGTACCACGTTGGTCCCTATATCAATATATAAGACTAGCGGACCCGGACGCGGCTACGCCTGCTTGAAATATAAGAATATAATTTCTATAGAAATATAATTTCAATCTAGATGAAATGCTGAAAAGCGACTATTATATTTATTTTCATAAGGATGAATATCAAAATGTCGCGGTAACGGTTGCGTAGCGACGCGACGGTTGTTATTAATATGGCAGAATAAATTGCATGTCAAATTAGAAAGTACTTTAAAATATATTAGTTTATATGTGTACTGTAATGTTATATAGCCTATAGCACTTCTGAAGAATGCAGCTTTCATACAAAACAAAAACAAAGTAAATCGGACCAGTAGATCCAGAGATCTTAGCGTTCAAACAAACAAACAAACAAACAAACAAACAAACAAACAAACAAACAAACAAACAAACAAACAAACAAACTCTTCCGCTTTATTATATTAGTATAGATTTTTATGAAAAACACCTTATTAAACAATGTTTTGGCATAAGAGGCTCTTTAGTTTGTAATAAATAAGTTTTATTACATATCCCGTGCGTTTTACTGCTGTTACAATAGCAATATGAGGGTTGTATATAACATTTTCTTATAAGCATTTGTGTAAGTACATTTTATGTATAGGTAAATTTGTCGTTTTTGGGCCTTGCTTTTTTTCCTAATTTTCCTAATCAAAAAGTAAAGGAAAGTAAAGGAGAACAAGTCAAGTAAAGGATTTGGGAATACTTTAAGGAGGGTTCAGTTCTAACTGTTTGAATATCATCAAATCTGGTCTTATGGTCGAAGATTTGAAAGATGCATTTTTTTTCCTTTTCCTGATACTGTTGATCGAACGAGTGAGTTTTGATCAGGTTGTATAGGATGTACAGACTGGCAGAAGTAGACCGTACAAAAGCCCATAAAATTTCACGATGCGTCTCGACCGCCACTGGCCGAGGCCACAGGTGTATGAAAACATACAAATAATATATTATTATTCGTTATGTTTAACATTTTAAAATGAAATACAATTCCGCTTCATTGATTAATTGGTTAGCGATAGTGATATTTTCAACCACAACACGATTTACATATTCGTATGTAAATAAGCTGTAGCGTCCGTAAAGTTAATTAAAATTGAAGCATTAAAATATATTAAAATGATGACAATTTTCATTAACTTTATAATAATATGGTATATTAAAAACGCAGTTGTTCCCATATAGTTACACACGGTAGGTAGGTTGGTGGTTATGAGTTCGACCCTTATTTGAAGAAATTAATTAGTTTCATTTCCCATCTGTGGTAGAAGTGAGTTCTGAGTTAAGTTCCACCAGATAACACACAAATGTCTCTGAAGTGAAAATTGGAGATTTGAGTGTTTTGTTACTATATTATCTCTGCTTGCTCTGCTATATTCGAAAAAATATCGAAAAAAAATAAATATAAGTACTAGAATCAAATCTACTACTCTAAGAACTTAGTAAATAGAATGTACATTCAGTTATTCAGTAAATAAATGGGATATACGAAAGATGTCCATTAATTGCAGCAGCAATATACTAAACTCTGTGGATATCGGAAACACATTATGGTAATGTTGATTATACCGATATGTGTATGAATGTACGCTTTGTACGTACGTACATAGTTATATGAGGAATTCTGAATGTGTGGTATTTTGGTAAATGTATGTGTATTTATATTAAGTGGAATTTAATAAACATTTTTTATTAAATTAAGATTTGGGTTTGAGGTTGACAGTTTGTGAGGTCGATTCCCACTCGAGGAAATGGAATATTTAATATTTTCATGTCTTCGCTCTAGTGTCGAGGAAAAGCGCGACGTTGAGTTCTGCCACTCAACACGTTATGCCTCTAGAATTCGTAGGAATGTGGGGAGCAGAGTGCCTTAACTCTAGGTTCCCCCTGTCTACGCTGTTACATGTATGATACCGCGTGAAGATGAAACAAAAGCTTCTTTAAAATGGGAGGATAATGGGAAAATTATGTTTTTAAGTAGAATTTTTGATAAATGTGTATAGCACTAGAAAAATGTGTTTATTTAAAATTAGTCTCACCGGTATATTTAACTATAACTTTTAAAATGCATTTTATCTTTAAGAGAGCGAAATTTACCTACCGCAACGCATTTTATCTTTAAAAGGACTTTGATATTTTTTAATTATTATAAATTTGTGTTCAATTGTGGAAATTGAATCCATAATTATCTTATACACGCATATAAAGACATCACGTATACTTGTAAAATGTTGACTTTGTATGTGTGTCATTTATAGTTTCATTGGTATCGAATACAACATTTTTTGAAGACGAAGCGATATTTTTTCCTTTCCTTTGATAAATTAACTTAATTCTTTTTTATAAATGGCCTCTTTTGTTCGTTGAAAAGAAGAAATCCCTACTTACCCTTATTATTCTTTTCCACAATTACGTTTGCCGTAGTATGTGATTATTATCCGATTAAATAGAAGGTATTCTACATATTATCTATATATATAAAAGGACTTGTCCTCACTGACTGAGGTAAGACGCACGCACAGCCGTAACCGCTGTGCGTAGAAACTTTAAATTTAGACAAAAGTTTACTTTCGTAATCTGGACATCCACTGAGAAGGGATTTTGAAAAATTTTAACCCTAAGGGGGTGAAATAGGGGTTCAAAGTTTGTATGGAAAAAAATTTAAATCGGCACCGATTTTTATAAAATTTGTAATTTAGATTTTTAAAAGTATTTAATTGAACACGTGTTTCATCGTTTTCTAGAATTCTCCCCCTAAGGGTGCAAATAAGGGGTTGAAAGTTTGTATAGGTTTTTTTTAAATCGTCACCAATTTTTATAAAATTTGAAATTCAGACTCTTAAACGTATATAATTAAACACATGTTTCATGGTTTTCTAGAATTCACCCCCTAAGGGTGCAAATAAGGGGTTGAAAGTTTGTATGGGAAAATTCTTAAATCGCCACCGATTTTTATAAAATTTGATATTTAGACTCTTAAAAATATTTAATTGAACATGTGTTTCATGGTTTTCTAGAATTCACCCCCTAAAGGTGCAAATAAGAGGTTCAAAATTTGTATGGAAAAATCTTTAAATCGCCACCGATTTTTATAAAATTTGAAATTTAGACTCTTAAAAATATTTCATTGAACACATGTTTCATGGGTTATTAGAATTCACCCTTAAATACGCAAGCGAAGCTGCGCGCGTCCGCTAGTAATAAATATTTTGACATAATTGAGAAATATGATTCTCACGTTAGAGTTGAGTCTAGACTAGACGTTTAAATGTTAAAATTAGAGTGTGTTGACTTGGCCTGGTTAAATAAAGTTTTAAAACTTCATGCTTTATCTCGCTCAAAGAGAACTCAGTGTGAAGATTTCCGTTTCCGTATTCCGTTCAAATTGGTATACTAAAACTACGTTTTATATAAGTGTGGCATTCATTGAATTTCGTCACCTTAAACTTATTTCTGTGTTTGGACGGACTTTTTTAACAAAATTGTCTTTGCCTAGAAAAAACTTGAAGAAAAACAAACATAAAAACGTTTGATGATAAAACAATTTCTATATAAGTTACAATTTACATGTGTTCCTTTTTGGGTCGATGCTTTATTAGCATAATAGATTTCCGATAGTCATTGCGGTGAAATGCAGTTCTAACTGTTGATATACTCGTATCTATATAAAATGTCTATTCATTTGTATAATGTTATTTATCGTCGTATATTCTATCGTCATGTAATTTCATTTCATTGCTGTCAAACAACGTTATGCAAATTTAAAGTAGAGGAAAACAGGGATAAATTATCTATTGTACGCTAAGATTAAAATATGAAATAAACTGTTCATATGTTTTTTTAAATAATTTATACACATATAGCACGATTGCCTTATTAAATAATATTCATAATCCTCATTAAACATCGTTTATTCATTGATAATTAATTTCAACAAATACGTACAATTGATATTATCCTAACTAATTTAATTGATTCAATATTATTATGTTCCACTTAAATTCTACACTAGCAAATATAGTGTGTTATAATATGGATGAAAAAAATTAAAACAAAAGGTTACTAAATTGTTTTAAAGAGCCCAATAATAGTTTAATGAAATTAAAAAAAAAATGTCGTTGATTGCTTCCGTCGAATTTTTAACGAAATGACCTAACATTATATATGTTATATATTAATCCGGTCTAAATAAGAAAAACGCTTATAGTAATAGACGACAGTAGCCTGCTACTAAGACTTAAATTAAAATATTTTCAGATATTTCAATCAAAACATATTACTCAAGTAACCCCGCTCTCCCCTAGAGCATGTCTAAAGACGGCGAGGTAAGTACAGAGTGCCTGAGTGAGGAGGATTTACATTGCAAAGCTGTGATAGCAATAATCGTTATAGTGATATAGAGATGTTAAAGTGATGTACCTATATAATGTCTCTATGTACACAATTCCAATGCTTTTATAGTGTATATACATATGTATATGTGTGTATATATAGTAACTTTGTTTGTTATAATATACATATAACAGTGTAGCGGCACAAGGCTTAACACTATATGTAACGGTTTGATCCCACTTGGGAGAATGACGTGAAAAAATTGAATTTTGTAATAAGATATATCTTTGAAAAAGGGAGGACCATTTTTTAAACTAGAGAACGGAAGTCTCTTAATAAGAACGGAGTGTCTTAACAGTAGCTGCCTTGTTGAAAAAGTATTCATTATGTTATTTAAATAAAAAAGTGTATTGTGTTTTCCATAGCACAAGACAAATAAGCTGTATTTTGAAGGCTTTTAGTTTCAAAGGTAAATTTTCATACGAACCAAATCACAAACGACCTGAAAAGGCTCAAAAAAGATTAGATCTCGCCTATTTTATGAACCACTGTAATCGTATTTCAGCAAGCATATTGCGTTTTAAATCTTAAAACACCTACTATTCAAAAAAAAATACTTTCTAAATATCACTTTACTTGTTTAATTCAAATTTTTACAAAACTTATTCACTTTTATGCTGATCAATCACTATAACAAATCTATGGATAAATATAGCTATTTTATGATATAAGATATTAAATACAAACAATCAATCTTTATATTTACTTGCTAAAATAATGTATTAACTTTACGCTTCATTCCGTAAATAGCAGGATAGTAAGAGCAATCCGTTCTCGGAGAGTTATAACACTCTAAGTACGTAGCGAACGTCCCACGCTGGTCACAATTTGCAAGCTTATAATATCTTTTAATCGTGATAGTAAAATTCTCATTGCCCACAAATGATGTACTTAGGTTAATAAACTTAGGTAAAGGTATATATGGGTATAGAGAAGGTTTCAAATACCTGACACATCACGGTCCTACCCAAACCATAAATGACTGGGGTTTGAAATTTGTAGAGAGTTAAAATTGCACTTTAGGTGTAGATTAATAAATAATTTCAGCTTAGAAGGTGTGTAATTTTTTGCTTTGGTCTTCCGTTACTCCAAATATCAGAACAAAATGAAAATAAATATAATCTTTTCCCAGATTGCGCTTACATTTATGTGGCGAAACTCAACGCCGCGCTTTGCCTCGACACCACAGCGTAGAAATGAAAATATTAAATATTTCATAAGTTTCTTTTGTAAGCACCGAAAATTTAATTTACCTTTTAAATTTCCTAAGAGTAAAAACAATATTAGTATTGTTAAGTATGTTAAAAGTATTTCAACCTACACTTGCTTTTCAATATGAGATAAGGTGACACCCACATATACTTTATAGTTTAATTAAATTAAGGAAGCCTTTAATGGGGCTTTAATTGTTGTCTAAGAATTAACATGTGATTCTTTCATTTCAATTAAAAAATATTTTACGAACCATATATATAATATACTAATTCCATAATTAAGAAGCTTATATATAACTTTAACTTTGTGGGTAAATACACTCATTTTGGTTTAAATGAATTACAAATATCTATAAGTAAAGGTTATTATTGTGTGATATACGCTTTATTACGCTAATTCCAAATTTTCGATCATTTCCTTTATGTATACTGTTATTTCTTGCTACATAATTTTTGGAAGCATCCTATAGATTTTATTACGCGGTGAATGTCATACAATATGTAGTAAATTTGTTTTTACGTTGGTACCTTTTTTTGTCACTTAACCCCCAAATTCGACGAAAAATGTGTAACGGAGTGTCTTAACGTGTTCCCATCTTCTATCCTGCTACGTGCGGGATACAGCGTGAAGCTGATTTTAATATGATTTAAATAATATATATATATATTTAGTAATTTTCCTTCAAATGGCTAGCTCGTACACAGTAAAGCTCGCACGCTATTACAGAATAACTGATGCGTTGGAAGCCTCTCAAAAGAGCGCTTTGACGGACGAGAATATGTAATATAATTTTAAATGAACGTATTATATGTATGTATGATGAAATTTGGAAATATCTTTTTGTAAGGGATGTTAGTGGGTTCGATGCATGTTCGAGGGGATGAATTGTTTTTATTCCAAGAAAACTGCGGCGTTGAGTCCCGCTTCGCAATGTTTCGTGATCAGGTGAAAAGAGGAGGACGAAGTGTCTGCACATTAAATCCTTTTTGTCAATGCGTTAATGAAAGATCCATGATTTTCAGCAGATTCCTTTCAGATCAATTTTTATATTATATTTATATAATAACAATGTCATACAATTAATCTAATTCGAGTGAATAGTGTGACTGTAATGCGAAAATTGTGGGTTCTATTCTCATTCGGAGGAAATTATTATTACTTTTTAATATTTTCATTTCTTCACTCAGTAACAGGGCATAAACGCAGAATTGAGTTCCACGAAGAAAGTGAGGAACGGAGTGTCATAACACTATATTAACTCTACCTACCCTTGCTATATGCATGATACAGCATAAAGCTAAAAAAAAATACATATTATATATGTCGCCGCGATCCTTATTGTGGGTACATAATAATATTGTCGATATACTTATTTAAATTCCTTTTACGAACAATGATTTCATTGTAATGTAGTTACTTTGAATTCTACTATTTTATGCCATTATTATGAGTTTAATTATGTTTTTAAATATTACATTGAATTTAGAAATAAAATAAGAGTGAATAAATACTGTGAATATTAAATAATAAATTAATAGTTTTGTATTTGTCACCTACCGATCACGCCACTTTAGGCGCGTCATCGTTTACCATAGAATGACTCATAGTCAACGTTATATAAAGGGCCGCACGGGCATTGTACGCTGGGTCGAGGCTCTACCACGGCTCGGAGCACTACTTGTGCTCCACCGCTGGCTAACCTCGACCATCTTAATTATAAATGTAGTTAAGACTTATTTATAATTAACTACTTGGAGTCGGGGCTCTGGTGTGGTCAGATGCGCTACTCGTGCTCTGCCACATAACCTCGACTATTCGGATAATTGATTATTTAGCTAATCAATTATTATTGTAGTTACGAATGTCGTTAAGACCTATTTGTAGCTATACTAGGCTGGAGCAGTGAAAGGCGAGCGTTAGTTACTGTAAAGGGGCCCCTGAAGCCTACAATTGTGGTCACAAGTCCACGGCACTGCTCCGAGCTTCACACATCATTTAAAGAGTAAGAAAACCTAACATTATTTATTTACCCACCTATATTGTTATTTATTACACTTACAATTATAGCCCTTCATAATTGGTTTACTTTGAAATCGTCCAGTTAAGCTTTCAGTTCTTATTTGGTTTATTTATTTACTCAAGATTTATTTATTTGTTCACTTCACTATTTATGTCAAAATTACCTTGCTAAAAGTATTTGTACATGTGTTATGTGTTCACATACGAGTGGAACCAAAGGCCAGGACGTGGTCGAAGGTTCTACTCGTTTATTTTTTATGCCTATTACCCCCCTTCTCCGACATATAGTATATTAATTAAATGTAAATTTACATGAGTAAATTAAGAATAATTCAAAAAGTCCATTATAGCTAAATAATTGTATGTCGTACTCGTATTTTTAATCTGTCTGCCGTACGCTGAGTGGCGCTGACGCCTGTGGAGGAAATTAAACCGTTACGAGAAAGTGCGCTTTACACTATACGACTCGAAACGTTTCTTCGTATTATATTTTAACTTAAAAACTTTGTCCATTTAGTCAAATGAAAATAACTAAAAGTGATTGATGTGTGATGTCAAATATTTTATGTGTAATTTTCTACAGTCGTGGTTTAAATATGGATATAATAATTAATAGGAACAGCGTTTTTGTCCAATTATTATTGAAACTTATATTATTTGAATATTACAGTTTATATATAGGTTAAGTTACAATCAATTGAACTGAGAGGCCAGTCGTGGCACAGTAAGAACGACAAGTTGTGGATTCGATTCCCACCCGAGGAAACTCCTCGCTCTAGTAATAAGTCAAAGCGCAGAATTGAGGTCAGTTAAGTAAGTAAGTTAATTGGGGAACGGTCTTAATGAGTATCTTCAACACCAGGTTCCCTCTGCCTACTCTTTTGTTTGCGGGATACGGCGAAAATCTAAAAAAGTAAAATAAAAAGAAACCGCATACTATAAAAGACCTACAGTCTTCGTCAAATAGAGCGACTAGCACTCACAGGGAGTGACACGACCGAACTACAATGCGTGGAACCATTCCAATTAACACTGTGATAGACTATTAGAGTTGATTTAAGGTTAAGTTCAGTTTCTTAGAATAAGATCATGTTAAATAAGGTTTTGAACTCAAAATGTATACTTTTACATATCATATTTGCACTTTTATAGGTACATAGGTATTTCAAATTCATCTAAGTAAACAAACAGATAGAGAAAATTCTAATTTCTATGTAAATCTTGAAATATTTACTACCAAATTAATAATTTTATAGATACGGCAAAAATGCTCTAGAAGCGAAACATACATATGTGTAGCTCAAATTATTATTTACTTGATTTTTTTTTATATTGCCCATTGTTTCGGTCGTACAAGAGAATCTTGTTTTCCCAAGTCTTGATATTCCTTTTATTAATTTCTATCTATTTAGAGAGGAACAATTGAAAAGGAAAAATGAATATTATTAATTTCCTCGAGTGGGAATCTACCGACGGTCACGATGGCTTCAACATATATTTGAATATAAAAAATAAAACCGTTTAAAAATATATAAAGACATCGTTCTTCCATACTTGTAGGGCATCGGAAGTTTATTTAACATATCTCACGTTAATAATTTAGATAAAATTTTAAAACATAAATCAGCTTCATACTGTATCCCGCGCACAGCAGGATAGGCAGAGGGAACCTAGTGTTAAGACACTCCGTTACCCACTTTCTGCCAAATTCTGGAGGCATTGCGTGTTGAGTTGCGGAACTCAACCCCGTGCTTTTATATATAAAATATATAAGAATATAGGCAAATAACATTTTATTAGAAATATATCCTTTAAACTAACATTTTCATTGTAGAATACGCCATATATTTAGGCAGAAAAGAAAATTGATTTGTTCTTAAAAACGGGCCTCAAGTTGACAGTTCAATTATAATCAAATATCAATCGGGAGAATAATAGGAGATGAGAATAATACTTAGTTTGTTTTATTTTTGCTCTCAACACGTTATATATTCGGGCATAAATCGGAAAATAATATCTAAATACCAGGTTCCCTCTGTTTGCCCTGCCACAAGTGGCATAAAACATGAAGCTTTCAGGACAGTCGTTGTCAGAGGCACAAGCGTGTCACTGTAGGCGCGACTGGTTGTAGGTTCGATAGAACCACTCGAAGTAGTAAAATATTTAATATTTTCATTTCCTTGCTCTGTTGTCTAGGCAAAACGCTGAGTCGAGTTCCGCCACTCAACACGCAATGCCTCCATAATTAAACGGGAAAAGGGGAGCAGAGTGTCTTAACACTTGGTTCCCTCTGGCTACTACCTAAAAAAACATTAACACTAATAGTACACACTGTACCACGATAGCGTAAAATATATCTTAATTTCGTCAAGTATACATAACTGGCCATACATGGCTGGTATGGCCGCTAGCCCGTCGCGTCGGCATGTCAATTATGCCGCTTTGTCGTAATCGGTATCCGTCAATAATGAAATGGAGCAAAATTTGTAAATAGCTTGGAAATGTTATTACAAAGGAAATCTTCAGTTATTGGAATAATTATAGGTTGGTTTTTATAATTGTAAAAACATAAGAAAATCTGACAAGTCTGTACCTATAAATTGTAGATGATCTTAGGACCCAGGTACGCTCGGAACGCCTTATTAGAAAGAACAGAACAGAACAGATCTTAGGAATGTCATGATTAATCCGGTTAAAGAATCGGAATTCTTTTACCGGTATGTTTATTATCCCGTTCTGGTAACAAGACCAAGCGAGTTTCGCCACAAGATAAAGTGATTTTACACTAAGTTCTCTCTACTTACTTTAATAATATATGGAATACAGCATGAAGCTATTTAATTTGATTTAATAAAGTACGTCTCGATTTACATACATGTACGTATATACGTGAATTCTAGTTAATACTATCATTATTTACTATTTCCCAAGATCTTCCATCAATTAAGGAGGCTTGCTTGGAGCTTGTCTCTCAATTGTGTTGCGGTTACATTGAAATTAGTTCACACAATGGCTGTAGCCAATATATTAGAAGACTGTTCTATGAGAATATATACTAGTTAATCAATGTGGCATTGTCTGCCAATATGCCATTTTATTCGTTTCATTTGATTTACTTGGTGGCGGTAGTAATTAAAGAGAAGTTGATGTAAAGACTCTGTTCACCATTTTCAGTCCAAATTCAATACATTACTCATCAATATTTACCTTGTTACCAAAAGGAGGAAATGAAAATAGTAAAAATCCAATTTTCTCGAATGGGAATAGAACCCATAACCTCTCGCATTTACAGCCGCACGCTTTTTTCTCTGCGCAATGACCGGCCTCTACTTATGTTGTTTATTATAAAAAGAAATCTATTAATAAATTAATGTATCATTCGGCTATAGCGTGGGAGGGTGATAAGTACAAAGCCATAAATATATATATAAAACACAGCCACACCCAAAATTCATTACTTAGCAACCACTAGCGTATTCTGGGATTATTTACTTAGAAAATTTACTAAAACCCAAACCTTTATCAAAAATGACATGCACAGAACAAATCTGTTTGAATTATCGTCTAAAAGGCCGAAACAAAGTCAGGGGTTATAGGCGCCCTTGTTTTCATTAAAGCCGTAAAAATGTTATTAGTATAGATTATTAAAATTCGCCATCATGGGAAAAATATGCGTCTCTGATGGCAGACACCACAGTTGTAGGTTCGATACTCACTCGATGTAGATTTTTTCAGCTTTAGAATTTTTCTCCGATTGGCAGAAAATAATCGACATATTGCGAATAGCGGAATTTGATGATGTGCTTAGGCTACCAGCTCTGGTAGTTTTCCCGCTCGGGAAAATGGAAAATCTGCAACCCTCCCGGTTTAGACAAACTCTCGTCTTCGTTGTTCCACCTATATCCATAATATATCTATTTAATAACGTCTTAAATACAGTCTCGTAACAAAAAGTGCTGTCTTTAATCAAATTGAACTACAGTGTTGCTAGTTAATTCATTATTGTAGGTAATTTAAAAGATAGTTAGCTACTTCCATAATCCATTTATTTTATGCTGGCGAAGCCGCAGACAAAAGCTAGTATGAAATATAGACTAAAATCACGAATGTATATTATCAAAATACCCAGAATAGCTAAAGATATTTTAGAGGTCCAAAGTTATTGGATGCGTGAAATGTTTCCATGAATTTATTGGTGATTGTTTGATGATCAAATACCAATATATTTCGTACATAGAATTATTCATTACAGCTAAAGACCCTTTGCCCTTTGGTGGTTTCCCTTTATTTTTACGGATGAGTGATTTGAAAATTTCTTAGAAAAACTCAATCGTAATACGTAATTACGATAGTTGTAGGTTCGATCTCTACTCGGGTAAATGATTAGGTATATTATATATTTTTTCTCCGCTTTGGTAATAATGGAGGAGCGAGGCGTTTCACCAATAAACAAGGAAAGTCTCGAAATACGGGTGGAATGTGGGTGATGGAGTGTCCTAACACTAGGTTACTCTACTACAAGCGGGTAATAGTATAGATCTGGAAGAATTACCACACGCGTAACAAGTAAGTGTTTTGCAAAATGTTTTTTTGTGAAATGTCTATGCCTCCATTATCTATTTTCCACTCAAATAGAAATAGTTGAGTTGATTGAAAAATGCATTTCATTAACCACCAGGAAAATATATATTTTTACAACATACCCTACATAGAGGAAGAAGAAGATACCCTATACCCATACCTAAAGGGAGTTTTTAAAAAGACAACCACTTAAAAAAGTCTTTATTCGAATTCGCAAAAAACATTTATAATAACATACAATACTTTTAAAGAAGCTTGATAACTGACGAACGGAAAAAAAAGAAAAGCCATTATGAAGAATTCTTACTTAAATAAATTCCTAGAAATGTTGAACATTCATACAATTTTTAACATTTAATTGTCTCGTCTTTTCAACGAAATAACCAGATGCGAAACATTATTTAGTTTCAAAGCCAACGTAGTACAGGAGGCGGTGTGTTTTAGGTGTATTAAATAAAATATTTTACTCCATATGAAAAAAAGCTAATAAGTAACTTCAGCAATAACAAAATGTTATTTTTACTTCATAAAACAACAAAATTAAATTTAATAATATTCGCTGGTCTCCTGCCTAGTTTTAAGACAATCTGTTCCCCACTTTTTGCCGAATTTTGAAGGCATTTGGCGAAACTCAACGCCGCGTTCTGCTACCAGAGCTAAGAAATGAAAATATTAAATAATTAATTCCTCTGAGTGAAAATGAAACCCACAACTGGCCTCAATGACTGGTTTTTTTTTAATAAAGTAATGCAAAATATTTTTTTATAATGCAACAAAGACTTAAATGATATTTAATTCAAACCATTGGCTCCTAAAACACTCGCTTAATACAACATTTCAAGAAATGTTTTCAAAGGAAATTATAAATGAGTTCTACCAGTATACTTAAGTTAACGGATTACTACACTTTCAAAGCAATCTCGGTGTCAGTTAATAACTCTGAGTGACACTTTATAGTTAGATATAAGCACTCAAAGATTAAGATAGTTTTAAATGTTATTTTGCAATGTGTTTTATTAATGTACTATTTAAGTTATTCTTAATTAAGTTGTGGAAGGATTAGTAACTTAACGCCGTGTTTATATGGTGTAGTTCAACTTTAAAAAGTAATTATAATAAGTTTAAAATATAAACACGATAGTTTTTAGGTTCGATTCTTATTCGAGGATGCGGATAAAAAAAATATCCGCATTTTACATTTTCCTGGTATTACAAAACACATCGTTAAGTTCCATGCAATGTCTTGATAATTCAATGAAAGCGGAGAACAATGTCTTAACACTATATCTTTTTGCCTACCCTGCAATACGGGAAAAAACGTGAAGCTACGAACTTAGTTTTGAAGGTAACAAAAGTTTTCTGAATGAAAAAATTATCAAACTTCCGTGTGTCTACAACAATGCGGTGAAAGTATTGAAAGCTGACAACCTAACTTTTCTGCACGGAACTGAAATATAGGAAAAAAGTGTACAAAAGACATAAAATATTTTAGTAGTGGAAATAAAGAAGAATGTACTTTATAAATACAATATTTCAATTTAAATTTCAATCTGGATAGTTAAAAAATATTTTTTTTATTCGATTCATTATTAAATCATATGGTAAAATTAAAAATACTTACAAGTCTGTTTTAAACAAAAGCAAACATGGGTGACTCTCAGAGAACTTGAAAAATTGGCACACAGACTTTAAAATATCATATATTTATGTAGATTAAGACCAAGGACTGGCTTGGACTTGGCTGTACCAATGGGTTTTTTTTAAATCTTCCTCATATTTAAACAATATTTCATATATAAAAGAAGAAAAGCACCCAAATTAGGAAACAACTACAAAAGAGCTATGATTTTTATGGATAATCATCTATATATATAAAAGGACTTGTCCTCACTAACTGAGGTAAGACGCACGCATAGCCGTAATCGCTGATGGTAGAAACGTGAAATTTGGACAGACGTTTACTTTCGTAATCTGGACATCCACTAAGAAGGGATTTTGAAAAATTTTAACCCTAAAGGGGAGAAATAGGGGTTGAAAGTTTGTATGGAAAAAATTTAAATCGGCACCGATTTTTATAAAATTTGAAATTTAGATTTTTAAAAGCATTTAATTGAATACGTGTTTCATCGTTTTCTAGAATTCTCTCCCTAAGGATGCAAATAAGGGGTTGAAAGTTTGTATGAAAACATCTTTAAAACGCCACCGATTATTATAAAATTTGAAATTTTGACTCTTAAAATTATTTAATTAAACATGTGTTTCATGGTTCTTTAGAATTCACCCCGTAAGGGTGCAAATAAGGGGTTGAAAGTTTGTATGGAAAAATCTTTAAATCGCCACCGATTTTAATAAAATTTGAAATTTAGACTCTTAAAAATATTTCATTGAACACATGTTTCATGGGTTATTAGAATTCACCCTTAAATACGCAAGCGAAGCTGCGCGCGTCCGCTAGTCTTTAATAATGGACGATGCCAATAAAGCCCACCCTTCGCTTTACGGTGTAATGAAAGAGGCGCGGCGTGGTGGTTCCAGTAATTGAATACCGTTATTGTCTTGAGACGAAGCCGTAAATTGATTGACGTATGTACGAGAAGTTATGGGTTTCAATGGTTTTTTGTATGGGTTAGCTGTTTATTTTATGTTTGTGTAGAATTTTTTCTATTAAATGTTTGAGCTTGAGGTGGAAAATACTTACATATACGATGTGGCAAGGAATGGTATCTCTGGGAACTTGATTTCTGTCCTAGAAACTCAACTCTACACTTCTCCTTCTAAAGCAAGAGAAATAAGTGTTCATTGTTAAGCATGAAAATTAAAATTATAGTCAGACTCTGTGAAAAATACTTACGTAGGTAGGTATATGTTAAATTTTGCACAAAAGTGAAATTTGGGATCATATTGATTACGCACACCCAAACATTTTTTAATGAGAACTTGAAACTTGAGTGGACTGAACCTTGAAAAATGGGGAAAAGAAATGTCTTAATAGGAACGGAGTGACTTAACACTAAGTTCCCAGGTTCCCTCCGCCTACCCTGCTATGCGCAGGATATACCGTTAACTAGAAACTTAAAATACAAAGGCAGGCCCCAATATTAAGAATAGATTAAAATCGATCATAATATCCCCAACCTATCACCCACTAAACATGATATCCCTTGTGAAGTTTTACCATTCTCACGCTGTGAATGGTTTTCCTTCACCACTAACTGCCTATTAATGATTTGACGATGTTCTGGAGACGTTAATTGGGTGTTATGTTACCCTCGTTCCAAGATAAAAGCATCTTAATGTGGTTTCGAGAGCAATTTATTGAAGGTTAGATATTGCTTATTGGCACAGGTCAATGGCAATGCTGAATTGCTATATGCCACTTCATGCCTTTTGATTGAACTTTAGGGTTGATAATTACGAGTTTTTTACTTTCATATGTACTGAGAATTGGAAGTTGTCAATTTAAAGTAAGTTAGATGCAACCCTTACGACCTTTTTCAGAAGTATCTGATGACATTAACTATATCGGTCATTTGCAATGTAGAAATTAAATATGTTAATTGTAATTAATAATTAATCATATTTAATAAAGTTACGTTAAAATGTTAATAAGCTTCATGCTTTTTTAACTTTTTGTGATACACTTTGTGTGAGGTAACATAAATAATAATCATATTTACCCTGTGACAGAAAGTAAAATATTAAGGGTAATATTTACACTAAGTAGCCCCACTTTACAAGCAACGACAGAGAAAAGCAGAGAAGGAGTTACTTAAAACAAAGTTATCTCCATCTACATAAAACGTGAAAGCGAAAAAAAACTTTTACGTTTATTCCTATAATAAAAGTAGTGTTAGCATATACATACGAGTATGTCTATATATGTAGATGTCGATTTGACCAACTTGTTGAGCATCGGGTGGAGATGTTAAGACAGGCGTAATATTTATTTATTGCTTGGTTCTGGATATCGGAGGAAAACAATATTATATTGATTAATATACTTAGTGTTGTATTTATAGATTTTTGTCAATAGTTCTTATATTGTAAGCTACTCGTTTGATCTTTCTGTTTCACGCTTTTTCCCGTATACAGAAACTCAACGCCGCGTTCTGCTACCAGAGCTAAGAAATGAAAATATTAAATAATTAATTCCTCTGAGTGAAAATGAAACCCACAACTGGCCTCAATGACTGGTTTTTTTTTAATAAAGTAATGCAAAATATTTTTTTATAATGCAACAAAGACTTAAATGATATTTAATTCAAACCATTGGCTCCTAAAACACTCGCTTAATACAACATTTCAAGAAATGTTTTCAAAGGAAATTATAAATGAGTTCTACCAGTATACTTAAGTTAACGGATTACTACACTTTCAAAGCAATCTCGGTGTCAGTTAATAACTCTGAGTGACACTTTATAGTTAGATATAAGCACTCAAAGATTAAGATAGTTTTAAATGTTATTTTGCAATGTGTTTTATTAATGTACTATTTAAGTTATTCTTAATTAAGTTGTGGA
>HE671165.1:102490-144441 GCA_000313835.2 Heliconius melpomene melpomene | reverse complement strand
GAAAAAAAAACTGTCTGAATCCAGTGAGTTAATTGTTCACAGCAGTGAGTAAATGTTTTTTCAATTGGGATTTAAAAGACATTAGGGAAGGACTTCTTTGGATAGGGATGGGGAGATCGTTCCAAAGTGATGCGGCGTACACTGTGGATGATTTCTGGAGGAATTTGGTATTGCTCCTAGGTATGTCGAGCGCCGGAACAACGCACGACCGCCTAGAACGTGAAGGACGAGGGAAAATGTTGAAGCGGGAACGTAGGTAAACAGGAAAATTGTGGTAATTAAGGATATAATAAGGCAAAGCGCGGCGTTATACGCTATGCCCCAAAAATTCGGCGGAAAGTGGGAAACAGAAGTGTCTTAATAAAGAACGGAGTGACTTAACACTAGGTTCCCAGTTTCTCCCCAACCTGCTGTATGCAAGATATAATGCAATGCTAAAAAATATTTTTGCATTGTTGATATAATACTCTGGTGACAAGACAAAGCGCGGCGTTAAGTCGCGTCATTCAACTTTAAAATTGTTGTTGATTAATAATAATAAAATAATCTCGAAAATTGAGCGGAAAGAGGGAGAAGTGTCTACACGTCAAGTCAGGTCGTGTCAGGCAAAGCTAAAGAAAAACTATGTGTAGAAAAGGTGACACTCAAGAGGAGGATTACCAAAAAAAGGAATAAAACATCTATACGTTACATTTAATACAATAATATTGCACTAATTTTACATTTACTATAACATTCACTCTTTTTTCTTAGTCAATAAAGCTTTAGTGAGTCCAGCGACGGGCGCCTCGACTAGAACCCAGAGTCCAGCTCCACATAAAAATGAGAAGAAGATCGATGCACTAAGCAGAATTAGCTGAAAACAAAACGAATTATTAAAAAGTTAATCTATTCAATTCATTTGGAAGCCAGTCGTGGCGCACCCTTGTGTCCATAAACGTGTGACTTTAAACGTGGGTTCAATTCCCATTCGAGGAAATGAAATATGTAATATTTTCATTTCCTCGCTCTGGCAAAGAACGTCTCAAGAATTCCTCCTTCCTGCCTCAAAAAAAATATAGCCAAACAGTTTTTTACGATAAAATGTAAAAGTTTAACAGCAAATTTAGTTTGCATGAAACATTGGCTTTATTAGGTACTTGCTACTTATTATTTTTTCTAACTTAAGAAAATCTTTTAAAAAGTCACAACTTACTACATTATAATCCGAAATAGTTAAAGTCGTAGTTTGACTTCCTATGTAAGTCCTTTGGAATATAGTGTGCAGTAAGAACGCACAATATGACACTCTGCCCATCCAAGAGAATCCTCGCCACTCCACTATGCCTCGGTAAACAGCTGAAAAGAACGTATATGAAATAAAAGTGATTTTAGTACTTAGTTGTCATCCACTACATGGATTCTACATAGATTCTGGAGGCATTGCGTGTTGAAGCCAAAGCGAATAAATTGAAATAAATAAATCACTTCCCCTTGTGGGAATCGAACCTACAACCAATCGGTTTTACAGTCACACTTTGTACCTCTGCGCCACTACTAGCCTCAATGAAGAATAAAGTGAAACATACTTACATTCTAATTTGAATACAACACTAAGTATAAACATAACAACACACAACTGGAACAAGGGTTTGTATAGACACGCGTAAGTAACTGTCACTAGAGCTGATGGTGTGTAGTCGTCGATGTAGAAGAAACCGCCAGATAGAATGATCGCCACGGCCAATGGGAACAGCGACCACACGACGATACGATATTTCTGAAAATTAAAATATTTAAGTAACCTTTGTTTAATAAAATAATTTTAAAAATACAAAGAAAGAAATCTGCTACAAAAATTTTAAATCGTAAAATTTTATATTTTACCGTAATATAAAAATTGATACAAATCTGAATAAGTTCTGAAGTCTAACATATCATAAATTGACTCAAAATTGTGCTTTTACAGTATTGTACTAACCTTATATTTAGACATATCCTTTTCCTCAGTTTGCCACTTGTAGCAAAGGAAGCCCGCGGCGAGCCCTAGCACGTAAGTGGAGAGATTTGTATGTCCTCTGATGTAGACTAGATTAAATGTATCGTCGTGGACGTAAAGAGAACGATATGATCTGAAAAATAGGTTATTTTAAATCAGAGATTCTAGAGTTTTATCCATGCTCCAATAGATAATAAGATTCAGGTTTTTGATTAATAGCAGGTTAGGCAGAGGGAACCTAATGCGAAAACACTCGGTTCCCCATTTTAGAAATACAAAACACCGCCTCGTCTTCCATAACAGGGAAATTTAAAACATTTAAATATGATTATTCTCAATGCAACACGACGGCTTAACGGCAACAATAAAAAAATATTTCCTTACTCGGGAGATTGTATGACAACCGCATTTAAGTTGTCGAAGTAAGTATGAGCGCTTGTTATCACTATAGACGCTAAAAGAAGCGTTATGAGAGTGAACTTCCTGTAGCGTGGATTTTGGATGAGCACAAACAGGGTAATGGCTAAAATAAAAAGTTGGGTATCTGCTGCTAAATACCTGATGAAAAGAAAAGATAATTTAAATTTAGAGGCAAAATGTGGCGTTGAATTTCGCCACTCAATACGCATTGCTTCACAAGAATTTGGCAGAACATGAGAAACGGAAGTGGAAGTGTTTCTTAATCGAAATATAGTGTCTTAAGCCTAGTATAAGGTTGCCAGATTCCCTTCGACTTTCAAGGTCAAATTCGAATATTTTGAAGTTGTGAATTATGTATGCAGAGGTAGGTCATCGACGAAAAGTAGGACATGAGCATTAAACTGTAAATGCAACAATTTTCCCGTTCTGGTTAACTGGTGATAATTCAGCGAAGAGTAAGGAGTGGAGGGGTAACCATGTTCAATTTGCCTTCCTACGCTTTGTCTGCTATGTGCTGAGCTTTATACAAAATCTAATAAAAGAGCAGAAAAAAGAGCGGAAGCAGGAGACCTTTTACACTACTCTCCGTTCTTCTTGCCTATCGTGTTATATTTGGAATAATAGGTAAAAGTAAAAAAAATAAATAAAACTTACCATCCTTGAGGAAAACAGACATCATTTGGATAAATATAATTATTGAAATAGAATACGTTCGCCCACCAGTACTGCCTGCATACGTTAGATTCGTATGTCACTATCAAGTCCCAGAGAGGGCCAGTGTTCAAATGCCTCACCCAAGTGCAAATAGATGCTATTATGAAGAAGTAGGTGGGAGTTAGCCTGAAACAATTTTGAAAATAAGTACATAATTAAAATTGTTGCAATTTTTATTAAGGATATAAAATTATTCCCGATTATCCGTAACTAGCGGACTCGGACGCGGCTACGCCTGCTTGAAATATAAGAATATAATTTTTATAGAAATATAATTTCAATCTAGATGAAATGCTAAAAGTGACTATTATATTTATTTTCATAAGGATGAATATCAAAATGACGCGGTAACGAACGCGGTCGCGTAGCGACGACGGTTGTTATTAACATGGCAGAATAAATTGCATGTCAAATTAGAAAGTATTTTAATTTATCACTATATATGTGTAATGTAATATTATATAGCCTATAGCACTTCTGAAGAATGCAGCTTTCATACAAAACAAAAACAAAGTAAATCGGTCCAGTAGATCCAGAGATCTTAGCGTTCAAACAAACAAACAAACAAACAAACAAACAAACAAACAAACAAACAAACAAACAAACTCTTCCGCTTTATTATATTAGTATAGATAGATTTTCGATTATATTCGGTTTCCTGTAGCAGAAGGCTTTTACTATTAAGTTTCCGCATTAAAAATTACAGATAATCTTTTTTTGCGCTGAATTCCGCACACAGCAGGTTAGACAGAGGGAACTAGTTAAGACAATACGTTCCCCAATTTTCTGCCGTGTCCTGGAGGCACTGCGTTGTGAATTGTAGTAGTAGGAGTAAGAAAGTGTTTTTTAAGCGTTTGTTAAAAGTAAGATATTCTTTAATAATTTCTTACTTACCTAATCCATCTAAATATAATGCCTGTCGGTATATGCGACCACGTCACCTCGCGCTTCTCGGCGAGGACCTGCAAGTTGAACGCCAGCAAGAAACTGGACATTACGAAGAAAGTGTGAGTGACCAAACTGCCGTTGTAGAGGATTTGCTTCAGAGGATCATCGTAAGCCTGAAAATTATACAAAGTTTAAAATGTATTTAGGATCTGAGTCGATTTGGATATATATTTTTTTCAGTTTTCAGTCTATATAAATAGTAAAGATATAACTTATAAAAAAAAGTTACCCTTTCCAAGTATAATGGATTTTCAACATATGTAACAGACATGACGAGTGCGGTGTGTGAGAAGATGACGCATATCATTGTCATTGATCTGAAATATAAATATTAATTGCATTTTTTATATTTTTTATATTTTATTTGCTTTTCTAAATTATTAACTATGAAAGGGTATTATTCCTCTTCTAAAACTAGGCTTAAAAATAAGACATAAGAGATAGAGAGGTAAAAATTAATACATATTAATTTAATGGCCCTCTCATCTCCTCTCCTCTCCTCTCTCATATGGGTGGTATAGGTACTTGTGACTGTGATTGGAATTTGCAAGTCTTTCATGATATTCATTCAACTCATTTCATTCATCAATTTCAGAACCATAACAATTAGAAAATATCAGAAATCGCTGTCCTATTTATGCACGACAATCTATGCTATTCATTATAATTTATTGGGCTATTATAGTTCTTCATCGGATATTCCAGATTATTAATTTTTATGTATGTTCCGATCATTAGGTTCCCACGTCCCTCTATCTATTTTGCTATGTACGGGGTAGAGCGTGAAGGAAAAAAATAAAAATAAAAGTGAATAAATACCTTAGTCCATTAAATAATTTCAGTCTTTCAAATCTTGGGTCAGATCCTCTTCCACCAGGCGCCACTAGTTTGGCCCAATTTCTTTTTAGCGAAAACGCTAATAAATATGGATTGCCTGTAAAAAAAACAAAAGAAAGATTGAGAAAAACAGAATTAGAAAAATTCTATAGGCATGTTAGTCATTCTTTTGTTGTTTGACTGTAGTAGAAATTACTAAAAGACGTATCTTTAGACGAACAAGCTAGTTCTTTTATGTTTTTTAGCTTTATGCTGTATCCGCCATACAGCACGCAGAGGGAACCAAGACATTTTCCTTTCCAACTTTCCGCCGAATTCTGGCGAGATTTTGTGTTGAGTGGCGTGAGTAAACGCTGCGTTGACTGTATAACTAATATGTGTTAAGGTTAAAAACCAAACATTTTAATATTTTAATACTTAAATTATTCGACCGATTACGATGAAAGTGTTTAAGCATGTTTTACAATAGCGAAGCAGCGAGTCTAATAAATCTATTAACATTACCTTACGTGAGATTTTAATCTGTGATTGGTATCATCAATTAAAACCTTATTATTTGTTATCTATAAGATATATCATATTTAAGTATATAAGTAAGGTAGGCAGTGACTTAGTGAGGCCATCGTGGCGCCGCGGCACTGCGTCTGCCTGGACACGCGACAAGTCTGGGTGCGACTTTCCGACGGAGAAATGAATTATTCTTAAAAGTGGCTTCAACTACTGCCATTTTGCTTGTAAGGTTTCGAAGAAAGGATGTAAAGTGAAGAATGAGTCTCCTACTTCTTCTCTGACAACCCTGCTAAATTAGACTAATATATTATTTTCTTTAGTGACGAAAATTGAAATTCAACATAAAGTCAACAAAATAATTGTACTTGTTTACATTGTAATTAATATGCGTGACGTATGATTTTGCATTTCCAAGATTACAAACATTAACTTTATAATTGTTGTATAATATTTTATTGCGAGCATTTATTATGGTGTTTTTAGATTATTATCATAAAAGCAAAAACATAATTTAAGATAGAACTTCTTGCGGCGTTGTGGCTGTGTGACTGTACGCGATAAGTTGTGGGTTCGATACCCACTCGAGGGAGTGAAATATTTCATATTTTAATTTCGTACCTCTGTTATCGGGGCAAAACGCGGCGTTGAGTTGCGCCACTCAACATGCTATGCCTTCAGAATTCGGCGGAAAATACGGAATGGAGGGTTTTAACACTAGGTTTCTTATGCCTACTCAGTGTGTGTGTACTTCACCATGTATCCCGATACATGGTGCAGTTAGAAGAAGAGAACTCTGTAATTAAGTTTAAAAATTCGTAAAAGTTGACTAATAAAGTTGTCATCAGCACAGTGAGACGTGTTATCGTATAAGTGACGGTTTTATGTAGGATCTTCTTCTTGAGGAAATAGAATTATTTTTATTTTCCCTCTTCTTAAACAAAGTGGTGGACGTATCACCACTCGACACGCACTAACACTAGGCTGCCGATCATGGTATACCTATGCAGAACAGCTAAAAAAATAATTCTGCCTAAACCAACCCTGGATTCGAATCTAGAATCATTTACAATCATTCAAAATGAACACGCAATACATCCTTGCATACAATAATAACCAATATTGTACTTATTAATTACCTTTTTTATTATCCTCTTCGCAAATAATAATGTCGTAAAAGCTACCAATTATATTAAGTATTAGTATTATAGCGCAAATGGCCGCCATCGCGAAATCTGTCGCATCCAAAACAATTTTCTCATCATATCTCTTACAATAATGGAATTTTGCTAATTTCGCTTCTATTTTGTATTTTTCCCATACAGTTTCGTTGACGCATTCTTCAAGGCGTCTCTTTAGGTCCGGTGTTGTTTCCAATGTATGGTTTAGGTGGGTGGTGCATCTGGTGGCGCAGGTACCTCTGTGTATGACTGTGTGATTGAAGTGCTTTATTTTGTGATCTGAATATTCCTGTAAATCGTTATAGAAAAAAATATATATACAATTAAAAATATTTTAAATAAGATAGTCGTCGGCGTAGATACACACACTTATATACAGGGTGTCCCAGGAGTCAACGATAAAACGAAAACAGGTGATAGACCAAGTCGTGACAGTTATGAGAAAAATATAAAAAAAAAACTGTGTCATATATTTTTCATATTATATTGATTTAAAAAAATATCGGAAAAACCGACACCCTGTGAGGATTTTTCAAGTCCTAAGACTACAAATATTACTCTTTTTATTTTTTTCCTGTAATGTAATCATGAGTAACCCTTCTATGTATTACAGTTTAAGATTGAAACATACCTGCATCGGTTTTCAATAAAATGTCAAAGACCGAGTATATGGCCTGCGAGAGCTCGGACTCGAGCACTATCATTATAAGTCCTGGGCCAGCCCCTAAGTCGAAAAAGTTTTGGACGGTGTCCTGCGATCACAGACCACACCAGTGACCTCCCGCCACTTAGCCCAGGCAACGCTTATCCGACCATGGAGATCGTGATCGATGCCTCCAGACTCGTGCATGTCGGATCTAAGATACCTGAACTTTTTCGACTTAGGGGAGGGCCCAGGACCTATAAGGATAGTGCTCGAGTCCACGATCTCGCAGGCCATATACTCGGTCTTTGATACATTGCCAATATGCATTTCATTCATGGAGAGTGGTTATGTAATGCTAATGCTGCAGCTAGAATGTATCGGAAAAGATACCAAAACGCTGAACGTCATCCCGATTATCGTGTATTTCGATTTTTCTCTCTTCAACAAAGAAGTAATCCAGCAAGTATTGTACCATTTCGAAATCCAGATTAAATGCGCCAACTTTTAAGGTTACTTGCAAAAACAGTGTAGTACATTTTTTTTATAGTACAGTCAGTTAAAGTTGGGTGTAGTTATGTTGCCTCATGGTGTGAGAACAGTACCGGTAAACGCCTAATCAGCGTTCGGCGTATGTAACGCGAATCCCCTCATGCCATGGGAAACAAACGTAGTGTTTTAGTTTTAATTATTATATATTTTACTCTTTAGTCGATTAGAGCATGCACTTCTGCTCGGTCGATTCACTAGTTAAGTTAATTTTAAGTTAGTTATAAGAACATATACCTTTGTTCTTATTTTAATTAAAGTAAATTTAAATTTAACTTTCTTAGTTATTTTTAAAAGCCCACTCGCGCTCCCGTAAACATGTCTGTGTACTAAATATTTTGAATTTAATGTTTGGCAAAAACACGGCATTTTATTGAAAACCGATGCAGGTATGTTTCAATCTTAAACTGTAATACATAGAAGGGTTACTCATGATTAGATTACAGAAAAAAAAAAAAAAAAGAGTAATATTTGTAGTCTTAGGACTTGAAAAATCATCACAGGGTGTCGGTTTTTCCGATATTTTTTTAAATCAATATAATATGAAAAATATATGACACAGATTTTTTTTTATATTTTTCTCATAACTGTCATGACTTGGTCTATCACCTGTTTTCGTTTTATCGTTGACTCCTGGGACACCCTGTATATGTAGTTAATAAAAACAACGCAAAATTTTCTTTTTTCATCGAACTGATCTCCATTTCCAAATTCTTCGCATTTCAACTCCGTGCTTTGCCTCATTATCAAAGCGCAGAAATGAAAATATGAAATATTTTTTTCCTCAGAGTGTAAATATCAGACATTAGTGCCCTCGCCACGACGGCCTTATAATTTTTCAGTTTTAATTTTTTTTTGCAAAAAATTTAAAGTGAGCACCATATTATTTTGGACAGAGCAAGGGTTCCCAGTTCCCCCGAAATTTCGAGGCATTGTTGACTCAACGCCGCGCTCTGCCTCATTACCAGAGCGAGGAAATGGAAATATTAAAATTTGTTTTTTCTACGAGTATAATACGCTTTTTTATGTTTTAAGCTTTTTTATGTCTAAAGTTGTTTTTATTTATGTAGTATACTTTACGGTTTACATGCATTTTATCAGTTTTACAATCATTTGCCAAAATAAAAACTAGATTTATTGTAAATTTTTGCAAATTTTATGAATTAGCAATAATTAACCATGTACCCTAGCAGTAGTTTATTCAAAACTACAGATTATAGAACAATTTTATTCAGATTAAAAAATATATTTTTATAGTGTAAGAATATTTTTTGGTTTTTTTAGAGGCCTAGGAAGAGGCCTTTCTAGAGGAAGCATAAGTGAACAGGCGCAGAAAGTAAATCAAGAAACATTTAATTTCCTCCAGCGGGGATTCGAACTCACAACCTGTGCCATTTACAGTCATACTATGTGCCGCTTCGCCACGACTGGCCTCATGAAAACATTTCAATATTTCTTTTTCTATGAGTAGAAATCGAAAACAAATTATCGCTTTAACAATGTCTGACTGTCTCTCTGCCTGAAATATTCTTACAATGTAATTGAAAGAAGGAGTCATTTTCCATCATTAGCAAATTCCTTAATATTTCAAAAAATGTATAAACATTTTATTGAACAAGTCTAACGAGGACTTTACGCGATGGTGAAAACTTATACATTTTTATTTACTGCATAAACACCAATGAATAAAGTAACCTTGTTGAGGTTACAGAAACATATAATTTTCCAAGAGGTTGATAAGGTCTGGTTCAGTGTTGACGAGTGTTTATTAAATATAATTATATTGTTTTTATAATTATGCAAAAAGAAATATTTATACAAATTATATATAAAAGAAACTCCGATGCAGTTGTGAGCACAAGCGTGCGTCTTTAAACGTGATGATTGTGGTTTCGATTCCCAGTCGAGAGCGTGAAATATTTAATTATTTCTATTAATAATTTCTTCGATGTGGTAATCAGGCAAAGCACGGTGTTAAGTACCGCCACTAAAGATGCAATGTCTTAAACATTAAAAATGTGGATACCCTAAGTGTCTCAATGGCGATCGGAGTATCCTAGCACTAGGTTCCCAGCTTCCCTCTGTCTACCCTGCTATGTGCAGGTTACAGTGTAATGCTAAAAAAATAAACTCCTTAGATAGATTCACGGTGCGGATGACCATCGCAATGCATGTCGAGGAGTTCAAATTGTTTATTTATCTGAGACTGACTTATTATTAAAAATATTTCTTTTACCATCACGCTGTATCCCGCACATAGCGTGGTAGGAAGAGGGAACCTGCCTATTCTGTTCTAGAGGACTGAAGCCGCTTATTTTATCTATTCAAGAATCACGCGTGTAGTTTACAAGGATATTCACTTATAAATATAAGCTTGAACTCTTAACACCAATCTTTACAATAGCACTAATAATTATAATATGTGATATAATCACTTAAATGACAACATGTTTAAATATTTTTCTCTCTAAACGGTGATAATTAAAGAAATATATTTTTTTAGTTAATATGCAAATAAACTAAAGCCGTTAAAATTTATATATTTTTAAATATTCATGTTTAATGTTTTAAATAAACATATTTTAAAGTAAAAATTTATATAAAATGTAAATGTGCCGTCAAAGTATAAAAAAAATTAAAACAAATTAAAAATTTTAATAGATACTTTTTTAACTTAACGCTATGTCCTGCACATAGCAGGTTCCCAGGTTGCCTCTCTCAGATACGTCGACTTTACCATTAGTACTTCTTAATATATATCGTAGCATACAATAAAACACTAACTATTAAGTGCGGAAATCAACGCCGTGCTTTTGCCTCGACACCAGAGCGAAGAAATGAGAATATGAAATACAAACGCCACGATCACGACTGGCCTCAAGATTGGCTATGCCAAGCTTTCGTTATCAACTACCCTGATTCTACCAATTCTTGATGTTCTGTTCTCAGTTTATGGCGTTGATATCATGAAGGGGGGTGTATGATCCAATTCTTGTTTTTTTTGCTGTTATTTTAAAATTGACTTGTAAATACGTCGACGTAATAAAAAAACCAGTTTAAAAACAAAATATAAAAATACTTCACCTTTATAAAATTTAATAGTTCAGAGTAGTCTTTGCTGTGGAGTTCGTAATCTGCCAAACAGTACACGCCGCCAGGCTCCATACATTTATCATAGTCGTCCATGGCGAAGAGCGGGGGCATTTTGAAATACTCAGTTTCTGTAATAAGAGTGGGTTAGAATTTTGAGCGAAAAAAACTATTAACGCTTCTAAAACACTAAAATTCATACGGAAACTTAATCTATTTTTATTTATGTGCTTGTTAAAGTCTATTTGAATGAAAAATATTTTAAATTAATGTATATGTACTTCTATACTTATGTATGTTATAAAGCTGAAGAGTTTCAAGGCGATTATCTCAGGAACTGTAGGTTCGAATTAAGAAAATATTTTTTCTTGTTTCTTAGCCTATTTATCGAGGAAAGCTGTATTATATAACACCACGATCAAAAGGAGTGGACTAACACTAAAAAATATTACATTTAATATAATGCACACAGCTTATAATTCGTTTCTTCGCTATGGCAAAGGTTCAAACATTAAAATGATCTCGTTTCTGACAACTTACCTATGATATGGAAAAAGGCTTAATTCAAACATTTCCGTTTGTAATTTGCGGTCACAATTATTAACTTTTTGTTTATAAATTAGATTTTGTTGATGTTGGCTTAATGTATATTTTATAGCTTCACGCTGTATCCCACACATAGCAGACGTACAGAGTAAATAGGGGAATCCTGGGAACCTAGTGTTCCCATTAAGATATTTTCATTTCCCAAATTCTGTGCTCGCACTTAGCGCTGTGCTTTGCCTCGTTACCAGATCCTACTTAATGCGTTATTAGAATTTGGTAACGAGGTAGATACGTACATCAATATAATGAAGTATTTGAATAACTTTAGATTAATTTTCATTTCTAGCCCCCGGTATGACATAACGCGGTCCAACGTTCCATTAATAAATAAGAAATTGAAGAATCGGAGGGAACACTGGGTCCTGTTTGCCTCCTTAAAAAAAATGAAACGAAGAATTTTATCTAGAAATCGACACAACCAGACCAACACTTGTCAATCAATGTGCACCATAGTAGGTTTCAATGCTTTCTCGGCTGTTAAAATTTTTATTTTGTGGTATAATTACCATTCTGTATGCTACACTGTAAAGCGCAATCGCAATCCTTAATGCAGTACTATTTGATAACACAAAATAAAATTTAGTACGTATAGGCCAAGGAGTTCCGCCAGCCCCCATGCCTTTAGACTTCAGCAGAAGTGTCTTATCAATAGTTTTCTAGGCTCCTTCTGCCTATCTTGCTAAGTGAGGGATACAGCGTGAAGCAAAGTAAAAATATCTATCTATCTATTTAAAGGCTTCTTCTCATTCTTCTCCGTTTAATATTCTTTCACATTATTTCCGCCAATATAAATTTGACCATATAAAAGGTAAAATGGTCATAACAATACGATCTAGATAACACTGACAATAAGGAAAATGTTTATGTCGGTATTATAATAAACGCAAAGAATTTAAATAGCCTTCTTAAAAATTTTGGAAACATGTTCGTACTATACTTAAGTACTGAGAAAATAAGAGTTTTATATAAAAGACATCAACTGTTGAAATCGGTAAGTCGGAAGTAAATAGATGTTTGATTTTCACGGTTATTATTCAATGCAAGGCGACGCCGTCGTGACGCAGCTCGCAGGGCCAGAAGGGTGTGATTGTAATACGACGGTTATGGGTTTGATCCCCACTCGAGGGAATGAATTATTATTTATATTTATTAGGCTTTTGATACCCGCTAAATATAACGAAATATAACAATTATATTATAACCTATTTCTCATAATCCGTCGACGATTGTCTCTACATCACTTTCAGTTTCTGAGAATTTTTTGGGCTAACAGACATGGTATCAGTACAAATCTATTTTTAGGGTTTAAAAATATGTGTTGTTGATACATACATATCAAACTCTCATTTTTTCACTTTGCCCACAATTTTTGGGGCATTGCATGTTTAATGGGGAACTCAACACCACCCGATTCCTCCTACAATGAAGAAGACTTACCCAGGGATTCAATATCTTTCAAGGAATCTTAATGTAGTAGTAGAGTTGTTAAAATGTTACCGAAAAAATCTATATTTTCTTCAAATTTATATTTTGGTACGTAACTAAACTAAGTTTTGAGAGCTTGCACCCAACACTCAAAAAGGCCTAAATTTGCGAAATTAGCTTCTAAGGAAGGCCACT
The DNA here is from genome assembly GCA_000313835.2 of Heliconius melpomene melpomene. Taxonomy (NCBI): domain Eukaryota; kingdom Metazoa; phylum Arthropoda; class Insecta; order Lepidoptera; family Nymphalidae; genus Heliconius; species Heliconius melpomene. The sequence continues at coordinate 131,348 of HE671165.1, read as the reverse complement.
TGTAACTTGTCACTGGACATTACATTGACCTACAGTTCAAGTATACACTTTAAGGAAATGACTTAATAGCACGTATTGTAGACTATACAGGTATAATAATTGTTATTATGGAGCAGTGGAACAGTTTTCGACTTATTGATATGTTTGAGTTCGATTCCTGGTTGTGGAATGGTAATATTTAATTTACAATGGTGAGTTCCACTCAACACGCTATGTGTTAAAAATTTAGCAAGCAGAGTGGCTTAGCACTACTTTCTACGTCTCAGTGTGTTAACGCTAGGTTTTCTCTACCTACCCTGCTATATACGAGATACGGTGTTAGAAAAAAAAATGATGTAATGAATAATAATTATTATATTAGTGTCTTATTTTATATTATTATTTATTAAGGTCATGTACCTTAATAAATAAAAATAAATAATAATTATTAAAAATTAAAGTTTAAGAAAAAACAGATTAAAATGTACAATTTTTTATATAAATTATTATTGATTTATTTTCGTAATTCCCAAATATAATGATTATTTAATCTAAAGGATATTTTGTTTATACCCATATACTTATTTCCTTTACAGAATTTAGTTTTTTATATATTTCTAGAAATAGAGGCTTCGGATATCAAAACTTAAAATTATTGACCTAACTTACTCATCTCTTACTTAGGCATATTTAAAATTAGATTTCGCCTGTGGTCCCTAGATTAGCGCCTTCGCTCGCGTGGGTGCTGAGCGAGTTACATGATAAAGCCTATAGCCTCGATATAAGGATAGTACAACGCAAAAAGGATCTTTAAAATGGGTTTTTCTTCAAAACCCTAGTTTAGTGCGGTCACCAAATAAATTCTTAGGCTTTTCAATATTGCTATTATTAGTATGGAAGTATAGATAAAAGAAGATATGTAGTTAATTTTTTGATTTAAGTACATTTAAAATGAATCTATTTTGATCGGATTATTCGCGCATATGAAAATATAATTTAGAAAACTCTCCACTTACGATGTAGATTGGCTACTTGAGACCACGGACTAGATGCAGTAAACAGTTCTAAACGTCGTTAACATACTTTCCGTCGTTCTGTTTCCTACTTTCCGCCGAATTCTTGATTAATTTGAGTGGCGAAACTCAACACCACGTTTCGCTACCACGGAGCGAAGAAATAATAATATATAACAATTAATTTCCTCTAGTAGGAATCGAACTCAAAACAATTCACGCAGACGCAAGCTTGTGCCCATCCGCCGCGACTGGTCTCATTGGTTTTTATACTGATGAGTGGCAAAGATTCTTTTGAGAAACTATCTCATTTACAAAAACTATTATTCAAATTGTAAGAATAAAAATCCGGATGTTAGATATACTTCAGACATGTCAAGTCGATATTGTTATCATCTATTGAGGTTAACATCAAAGACAAAAGCGGATATTGGATCCCAAACAAAATTAAAATTGTAATATCGTGATACGTATCGTTTTACTGCGGCATTTATACGACAATTATTAGCAACGATTATTAAATTATTAAATATGTTTATAATTTGAACCAGTGTTCCTTAAGATCAACGCGTTCAACAAAGCTTTTTAGATTTATAATGTTGGCGTTGACTTTATATCCCAGGTGCAGGATAGGTGCAGGATCTAAGTAAACATATAGAAACATCTTAACCTATATGTATTAATAAAATATTATTAATTAAAAAATGGTCCTCAATAAAAACATTAAAAACTTTTAACTTACCATTAACTTTATAAATGACAGCTGAACTTCCATCGAAGATAAATAAAAAAAGGATTACTTTCAACATTGTCCCATACATGATGTACGCACGTCCAGTTACAATGGAGTATATCACGCTTTGCAAGTAACAGTTAAGTTACTATTGTATATCCTTATTACCATCAGCTGTAGGGTGGCCATGAATTTTATAGGAAACTATCGTGGCGCACTTGTAAAATATGTATGTACCGTGGTTGTTAGTTCGACTTTTTGAGTCAGTGTTATTAGTCGTATTAGTGTCGTAGTTTCGTAAAATATTTTCGTTTTAATATGATTTAGTTTGTTTTTAGGTTCCACTATTCAAATTCAAATTTGAGATATTTCTTATTTATATACATTTTTACAAGAATTTCTGAATCTTCAAGTGAACATAAAGCTAAAGCTAAGCTTAGCTTTAGCTTTATGTTCTCTCATCATTCGCAAGCTAGCTAGCTTGCGAATGATGAGAGATCGAGAAACGAGACAAAAAAATAAAAATCTTTGTTTTGAGTACTATAAGTATAATATAGTAAAGACATCCATCAATTTCAATTATATTATATACATAGTTTAATCAATCAACTTCACTCTCAGTTAGAGGGAATCGAGTGTTAAAACACTCCCTGCGTTAACACCAGAGCGAAGAAATGAAAATTAATTTAACGCGCATTTATACATCGCATAAAATATTTTTCTGCCCGTTTCTATGCGATCATTGTTCTTTCAATTATTCCAATTTATTGCACAAATGTGTTTTTTATAAGTTGCATTTTAAATATAATATCTTATAATTGTTGTTCTAATGTAATAATTATACAAATTATTTTCTCATAAAATTTTGTCTATTAGTAAAACCATCTCAACATCTGTTATTTACTATCAAAAATCTACGGCGTACATCGGTGGGATGTAACTTTATATTAAACTTTAAAGATAAACAACCCAAGTACAGGCTTAGATAATGCTATACCTATAACACTTAATTTCTAGAAATAAGGAGAAAAAAACCGAATGTCTTCTGCTTATAGCAAGAAAAAAACAAAATATTAGTAAGAATTATTGTCGCCCTACAATTATACTATTGGAATATTATATGATTTAATCGCGTGTAACAGATCACAAGTAAGTATGAAGATGAAGTTATTTAATAAAGTCATTATATTTTATTTTTTTAAGCACTTCTATATGTATATAGAAAATTAAAGTGCGCGATAGATTTTTATTAAACTTTTTCTAACAGCACAAGTGATTTAAGAGGAAAATCACGAACGAATGGTATATTAAAATACTATTCTCATACATTAGGTACGTTTCAGATCAACAAGTAATTAATTTGAGTCGAGTGGAATCCTCTCTCTCCGCTCATACGTAATAAGGTGTTGAGGATTCTTTTCAACGATAGCCAGATGAGACGCAATATAGGTTTTATAATATTTTCTTCCTCAGAAGAAAAATGTGAAGACAATGTCTAAAACCTCCATGCACACGTTCATAGGTTGTCGCAGCCTTACCCACGTGGCTGCTCAAGCTCCCAACTATGATTACATCGGTAGACGGTATAGCTAGTAGGACCTCTTCCAGCGTTGTCAGATTTCTCTTGGTGAAAAGCAGAATTTTTAAACATTTTCAGTAAAAAAGGGGAATAAATTTAATAATCAGGATTTAAAAATATTATATTGCATTAATTTAATATTAAAGTTTTCAATGGTAGTAGATATGAATTTAAAATGTTTTTTATCTGAAAAACGTCGCAATAACTTAAACGACGATATTTTGGTTTCCCATATTATGTAAGGCAGTTATGACTTCAGAATAATTATAGGTATCTTGCGATAATACATCAATCATCATTATTTCTATGAAATTGTTACTTACTAATTAAAATTAATAATAAAAAATGATTGGCAAAACATTTACTATTCATCACTATCAATTATGCAAGCAAAATCCTTTATAAAAAATATAGCAGCAGAATTTGATTTAATGAAAAATTGCTATATATTTTCGGGTAGGAGAAGCTCCGTTGATACTTCTCACTATATCCAGTCGGCAGAGGGTTAAGGCGTAGTACAGTGTAGTTGTGGGTTCGATTGCCACTCGAGGAAGCGAATTATTTAATATTTTCATTTGTTCCTCTGGCTTCGAGACAAAACGTAGCTTTGAGTTAGTTCACAGCCATTACAAATTTATACTTATTGTTCTCTTCATACAAAATGAGTGCTCTATGTACTCAAATTTAAATTAGTTAATTTTTATAAGTGGTACTTCCAATTGATCTACAGTCTTAAAATTGGAACGAAAAGCGCGGGGCGAGTCCTACTCATAGTTTTTATACCGAAATGCATCATCGATAAGAAATAGAACCTTTATGCAAGTGTCGAATTTCACCGTAATATATATAGACTAGCGGACGCGCGCAGCTTCGCTTGCCTATTTAAGGGTGAATTCTAATAACCCATGAAACATGTGTTCAATGAAATATTTTTAAGTCTAAATTTCAAATTTTATAAAAATCGGTGGCGATTTAAAGATGAAAAATCTTTAAACTTTCAACTCCTTATTTGCACCCTTAGGGGGTGAATTCTAGAAAACCATGAAACTTGTGTTTAACTATATACGTTTGAGTGTCTGAATTCCTAATTTTACGAAAATTGGTGACGATTTAAAAAAAACCTATACAAACTTTCAACCCCTTATTTGCACCCTTAGGGGGAGAATTCCAGAAAACGATGAAATACGTGTTCAATTAAATACTTTTAAAAATCTAAATTTCAAATTTTATAAAAATCGGTGCCGATTTAATTTTTTTTCTATACAAACTTTGAACCCCTATTTCACCCCTTTAGGGTTAAAATTTTTCAAAATCCCTTCTTAGTGGATGTCCAGATTACGAAAGTAAACTTTTGTCCAAATTTCACGTTTCTACCATCAGCGGTTAAGGCTGTGCGTGCGTCTTACCTCAGTCAGTGAGGACAAGTCCTTTTATATATATAGATTAATTAAACTGTCATTGTAAAACTTAATAATCCGGAAGATAAAAAAAAAGCCTGAGCCTAGGTCTGAGGCTTCAGATTGACAAATGTAAGTTTGTTTAAAATAAACTAAAATTGTAAGGTTATAAAAGGTATTCACGGCTTCGCCCGCGTACCACCTATAATATTTTTATTATGCTGCATTTGCAAACGGATGGATACATTCTATCATGAACACTACGTGGTATATATGATAGGACGTCATAGGCGGCGAGGGCGATTATCTATATATATAAAATCGAAAGGTCACTCACTCATCACGAAATCTCAGAAACTACATGTGCTAGGAATCTCAAATTTTGCATACGAGTTATTTATAGGACGTAGGTGCTCGCTAAGACGGGAATTTTCAATATTCGACTTCTAAGGGATTGTTTTTGTGGTTGAAAGTTTGTATGGAACTTCGTTACTACAAATGCTAGGAGTCTCAAATTATGCATGGACGTCACTTATAGGACGTAGGTACTCATGGAGACAGAAATTAACAATAACGTAGTTCACGCAGGCGAAGCCGCGGGCGGGCCGCTAGTCTATAATATAGGTACTATAAACATAATTATATTATTCAGATATTTTCATGTCTTTCACATCTTGTTTTCACATACTGCTTATTTTCATAATTGTAGATCTACACTAATATTTTGCATAATATTTAAAAAGTTTGTATTCTTTACAGCTCGTTACCTCCGCTAGTCTCAAGATAAATCATTGTCTTGACAGACAGATAATAAAGTAATACTGTTAGAGTTCCGTTTTTTTATGCGGTACTCTAAAAACACACAAAATAAAAAATAAGCATTGTTACGAAACAAGCAGCAATCAGACATAAATACACTAAATATAAATATTTACTACTCACAGGTAAGATATCGATAAAATGAACAGAGGAATGTTACCAACGTGATAATCAGAAATAAATCATCATAATATCATAAGTCGGATATATTTTATTTAATATTAAATATTTTTATTTCTTTCGGCTTTATGCTGTAGGTATCTCTCGCATAGCAGAGATAAGCTTCGTATAATATTAGTATAGTATATAGTAATAGTGATAATTATAAGGATCTATAATTGAAAGCCTTTTATTTAGTCTTTAAATAATTATTTTCACTATTTATATTAAATTTAATAATGACACCCCAGAATATAAAGTAAAATAAATAGTGTTACCAAAATTATGCTCCATAAACACAAATTCAATTTCAAACAGGAAGTATTAAATATTTCATTTCTTCGAGTGGGAATCAAACCCACAACCTACCGCGTTCACCGTCAGACGTTTATGCTTATGCTTATGCCTTCATCACGACTGGTCTTACTACTCTATGGGAAGGGTCTATGGGAAGTGTATTCTATTAAATACTGTTGTCTATAGGTAAGTACATATTATAAAAATGTAACTCATCGCTGTCTGTTAATGGAAGATATTTGAGAAACATTATTATTGGGGACAACTATAAAACAATAATTTTTTTAACTCAGAAAAACTCACTTACAAAAACTCAGAAAAAAACTTAACTGATTCAAGCAAGTTGTCAATGTTGTATTTAGGTAAGTTTCTCTTAACATTTGATATCGATTTTTAAATGAAAATATTATAGAAAATTTTATATTTTATTCTAAAAAAAATTGCTATGATGTAATTGTTTTGATGATAATTAAAAAATAACAGTATTCAATATTTTGAAACAAAAGAAGTGAGAAAGGCGTGGGCTATATTTTGAAAATCTATCATGTAGAGCCATCAAAATAAGACTGATTTATCGAATTCTTTAAATTTACTTTCCCACGCAGTCAAAGTCGCAGAAATGTTAATATAGATTTTAAACCACTCCCCAAGCTAAACAATCATTTACTATGCCCCTAAATCTTTTAGCGTATAACTCGTTAGCTTCAACAGCAAAGGCTTCCACTTGTATTTCTTGGTCCATTTTGGGAGCTGATCCCGCTTCCACTGTCACTATGGGGAGAACCACCACCCCGAGTAACAAACCATATGAGAGTAACTGTAAATATAATGAAAAAAATATTAATATCAACATCTGAATATAGGCCGGCGTGATACAGTGGGACAGAGCGTGTAGGTTCAATTGTCATTCGGGGAGTATATTAATTTTATTTTACTTTGGTAACAAGGTAAAGCGTGGCGTTATGATCCGCCGCCATGTCTGGAAATTTTGCATTAGGGGAATTGGAAATGACTGGGGAATAGCCTTTTTAATACCTAGTATTCTCTACCTACCCTTATATGCCGGGAAGAGCGCGAAGTTTTAAAAAATATATCCAATATCATATGTATGTTTATTTATACCAATGTAAAGCCAATTACGCTAAACAATAATTCTAGGTGACTTCCTAGGTGTGTCGTATTCAAATCAAATGATCAACTTACCTCTTTGACGTCATCATCGAATTTGTTTCTAGGATAAACTTCAACGGCATCTATAGACAATCTTTCCAGCGCTTGTTCTAAATTCTTGTAGTAGTGGTCAAGTAGTTCATTGAAGTGCTCCTTCCTGAATTCCTCATCAGAGCCCAGGAAGATGAAGTACAAGAGGTCAGCCACTGGGTTGCCAGCGTGCACCGTTTGATAGTCCACTGTGATTGTGTTTAAAGAATTGCCCTAAAAAAATTTTTTTTATTCTTATTGGGGTAAAAATATAATAATATGAAATGTTTTTAACAATTTTAGCCCCTGACATTGCAGCTGTGGCCTTGTAGTTCTCAAATGGATTTTAATTAATTATTTTTAAAAGGTGACTTATTTGAGAGCCGAGTTATTTGATCGTCTCTCAAATAACAATAAGATTAGTGACTAGCAATAGCTTTTCTTTGTCTTTCTATACATACACTATATGTAAAATCAACGAACTATAATCAACAAAAGTTCATTGCCAGATACTTAGCACGATTTTAACCTAACCTGCAAGACTCTTCTAATATCTATAATTTCCGTGTGTACTTAAAATTAAAGAATATCCAGTCAAGTTAAAAAAGCAATGTGTTGTTTTAATCGCACGAACCATTTTTAACTTCACTGGTCACTCTGGCGCGAGTCTTGATAATGCTTATCAATGGTTGTGGGTTCGATTCCTGATTAAGGGAATGATCTTCGTTTATATATACTCAAAATATTATCTTCTTACAGCTTAAGACAATTGTAAACTGTCATTAGAACCACTTAAAAATTACATAAATAAGTTTTCCCGTTTTTGGCAATTTCGAGGTATGGAAATAATATAATAATATTTAATCGAAACCACACGGCTCCTGCTTAAGTAAGTGAAATAGACGTAAAACTAATACACATAAGTAAACTCACCTCTTTACAAAACAAAAGGTTACTCATTCTATAGTCTCCGTGAGCAATTACTGGTTTACCAATCACTCTGTTATACGTCTGGAGATTGAAGTTAGTCTGAATGAATTTACCCACCGACTCCTTTTGCTCATCTTTAATGACATCCAATGATCTTTTGATCATCTTCTCAAATATAGCTTTGGATAATTCGTCTATTTCGTCGGTGGCATCACCTCCGACTTTGTAAGGCATATTTGCTGTTAACTTATCAAATTCTTCCGGTTCATACTTAGCAAAGGCAAAGGATAAAGCGTGAAATTTTGCCAAATTTTCAACAGCCTTGCTACCATGAGCCCAGTCCATAGACAAGAATCTGTTATACGGATTGTATCCTTTCTCTGCTAAATTCTCCATAACAACAATTTCGTTACTAAATTCGGCGTTGCATCCGTAGCATTTTGGGAATGTGTATCTGTGTTCTTCCGGTACATTCAGTTTTTCTTCTAAGTCCCTGTATATATTTACCAGTCTACCATAAACGAACCTCTCTGTGTCGAAGAGCCAGTCGGCATTCATGTGCTTCCGCATTTTCTCGTTCACGATACACACTTTGGCGAATAATTTGAGCTCATCTTTATTTGGAGAAGTTACATTTACTAGGAAAAGAGCTGATGTAAAATTTCCACCACCAGCCGGTATAGCTTCTATATTAGTTTCTCGCGGTATATAATTTATTTCATCCAATATTTTATTGAGATACTTACGGAGAGTTTGCTCTGCGTCCGCCATGGCTCAGTACTAATTTACAACTGGTTGTATTGAAACCTGAACGAGCAATCAAAGTAGTTATCTTATATTGATACAGTCATTGGGTGTTACGTTTATAGACGACACAGGCGATATTTGTATGTCATAAGTACGTTCATGTTTGAATATGAATAACAAACAAGAAATTTGAGTTTTCCCGGGTGGATATCAATGGTCCCAAGATTTATTTCATTGTAAGGAAGTAACTTACAGTATCAAATAATGAATAAATACTTTATTGTTTACCAAGATTTTAACTTACAAGTTATACGTTTCTATATTTGAAGATAACACATTTTCATAAAAATATTTGGGTTTTAAGAAATTTTCATTATCAATCGTTTATTTCATTATAATAGACCGAGAGATTTTTTCCTGTAAAAAAATATATAGTTATTTATAGCGCCGTTCTAATAAAAGTTCTGAAATTTTAAAGAAATGAAGAAAGGATGGACTGCAAGATCAGAGTAAATGGTAACATCTGAATGGTTTGTTTGGGAAGAATGTTTAGTAGAGACGGAAGTTACGAAATAAATATAGAAATGCGTATTGCTGCCGGTAAGAGAGTTCGCGGTGCCTTAGCTGCATTGCAAGTTAAAGTAAAAACCTTCGATAAAAACATATTACTCTCATCATACAGACACAGACAATTTAATGTACATGTTCCAAAGCAGCATCATGAAAGCTCCATCTCAGTTGCTCATCATACTGGGAACTCGCAGTCAATTCGATCACTTGTGCGTGCGTACTATTATACTATTTCATGTGCAAATCTTTCAATGGTATCGGAAATCATGTTGAGGATCCCACCGATGGTGGCGGTCTATCCGAATCATCCCTATGTATGAATCCCTATGTGCGAAATGCAATATTCCTCCTTCATCAATGAGCATTATTTCTTTATTTTTTTTTATTTTCTGTTTCAAAATTTTCCATTTTCTTATCGTATTTGTACTTTCAGAAATTTGTGTAATTCATTTATATTTGTGACGAATTTTGGATGATCTTGATGTTATCGATTGCTAGATTATTTATTGTTTTTTTAAATATTATCAGTTGATAAAACACCTGTTTAACTTAATTAGTTGTTGCTAGCTGATGCAAGTCTTTGTTATCGATTTGGCATGTGCCATTTTACTTGAGGAAAAACTTTATTTATTGAACGATTTCGATAAAAAGTCGTTACCAGAGCGAAGAAATGAAAATTACTCAAATAATTCATTCGTTCGTTTGTTGTGGGTTTCATTAGCAATTGGAAAAATAAATAATTTCCACTTAGCATGCAATGTATGTAAAAAAAACTGGAAAGTGGGGATCGGAGTGTTTGGTACTAGATTCTTTGCTATTTGCAAAGAAACCTACTTTCATATTTCTGATTACTTTATATTACATTGTAGCGCTGTTTTCGTATCAAGCGAAATAAGCAGAGAGACTCTTGGTTCTCGATTTTCCTTTTATTTCCAGACATGATAATTGGCGGAATTTAAAGCCGAATTTTGTCCATTCAGATCCAGTAAGCAATATAGTTTAAATATTCTACGAATCGAAATCAAGATTACGTCCAGCGTGAACAGTCACACACTTATCTTCAAAAGCTGATTATCTACATCAATTCATAAACAATGATAATGCGCGCGCGCACATATTGTTTATATGTTATATATACTATTTATTATATTATATCTTTTATTCTAGAAGCTATATTTCCACTTGAGGAAATGCATTATTTAATTAGAGGCAGATGACAGATATGAATGTGGGATCACGTGTATGAAAGCTTCCAAATAGCCAGAAGCAGGCCAGCAGGTATTATATTAGTTTGTCTTATCATTTAAATATTGATGTAGTCATTGACATATTATCTAATGTTTCAAAATTATGCACGTGATATTGAAGTATAAAAATTGATTATATTAATTAAAATATAAATTCATGGGTTTCTATCCTATGGTGCCCAAAGAAAACCGTAAAAAAATCTAAATGTGTAAAATAAAAAAAGGTGAATTATCCCGCTAACTTATAAAATAACATAGCTTATAACATAACATAAGGAAACACTTCAAGGGAAGTTTCGTTTATGGGATCCGGTTGAAATTGAAGAAGTCAGTTTTTTTTTCGTTAAAAATTATAATTGAGTATAGCTTGCTAATAACCAAACGAAGTACAGTATTTTTAATAATAATACTTAATTAATTGACTTTATTAAAAAAACCTTTAGACATTAAACATTCTCGAGATATTATATGATTAATAAAACATGTTAAAATAAATGTGTTTTGTTCAAATTAATTATCTACAGGTACTGTAGGTAAGATATATAAAAAAAATGTTATTAGAGGCCTTTATTAATATAATAGAACAACAAACAATGAATTTTATTTTTTTTGTCAGATTGTCTGTGCGTTTGTTCTCGCTAATATGAGATTAGCTTAACCGATTTAAATGCGGTTTTCACTATTGGATTCTCACAAACTGCCGTTAACTTATTATATAGTTTTATTGCAATAGGTTCATAAATAAAAAAAAAATATATCAGTTTAAAGTATTTATTACGACAAGCAAACATATAAGCATGAACGTAATTCAAATTCTAAATATTCTTTATTCAAATAGACTCATATAAGCACTTTTGAATGGTAATTTACTTTATTTGTATTTATTTAATTTACTATACTTATTATTTAAATAATTGTGCAGTTCAACCGAGCAAAGCCGCGAGTGTCGCTAGTAAGGTATTAAAATAAGTATTAAAAAAAAATGACGTAACACAAATGAATAAAAAAAAGGAAAATCAATATAAGTCTTTGAATTTATTGTTTTTGTAATATCAATTTTATATATTTATGAGGATTAAAACAATATCGAATAATCACTTTAAAAAATAATGACTATTTATTTTTATTAAAAAAATACGTACTGTTTTGGTTATTTATTTTGTGTGCATATTATTAAAATGACAATATATTCTATATATTAAAAATAATTGGCTGTAGTTTTATATATGTACATGCGACTACAGTAAACACGACAGTTGTTAGTTCGATTCCTAATCAGATTCCTCGCTCGTTGAAAACAGGGTCAACTCTAGACTTCCACTGACTATCCTGATGTACCTGATGTATGTGAGATACAACATGATAATAAAAGGGTTAACAGGTTCCATTCAATATGGGATATACAGCATAAATAAGCTAAGATAATAATAATATACTTTTTTGCACATTTCCTCTTATTCATTTTTGTGCTGCTTAGGTCATACTGGCAGTTGATAAGGTTATAGAAAATCGTCAAATTAAAATTAACAAAAGACACATATATAAAACATATACCAATTATTAATTCAAAGTTTCGATGCGCTTCAAAATATTATGTACAGATTTTTCATATTGTTGAAAATATGAAAAATCTATCTATAGTTTTATACAATACCTGTATATAGAATGAAAGGCAGAGGGAACCCGCAAACTTAGCGTTAAGATAGTCCTTAAATACAAAGCCCTAAAAGTCAAGAAACGGATATAAATAAAAGTAAATAAAATGTATTAATATTCATTTACAAAGTTATTGCTCGTCGACCTCGATATGTAAGTTTTACATAAGTACAGTACAGTATTATATGTTATATAGCAAAATAAAAATTTAATATCGCACATAAAAGTAAGATATTACTAAGTATTTAAATAAATTTATAATTATAACATGTGGTCAGTCCTCGTTGCTTGCCATTTGAATATACAGGTGTACACCAACGGATTTTGGTGCTGACTTTTTAAAAAAAATTAATAAAGCTTAAACTTTATTTTCATTGATTTTTTTTATATAAAAATAATTATCTTCATTTTTTAAAATATTTTAATGTAAAATAAAAAATATATATTGCAATTAAAAATGCATCAGTTTATTTTTTATATTTTTTTATTGTTGATGTGTGATAGATGTTATGGAGTGATACATCATTTAAATGGTGAGTCATTTTGTTTATAAATAACTAAGCTATAAATAAAAAAATAATTTGTATTTTGGAACTGAGACAGATTAATGAAAAATGGTCACTCAGTTTTTTTGTTTGAAGTCGGCGATAACGGCGGAAAATAAAATAATAAGAGAATTTATAAATAAAAGGAGGATATATAAAATTGACTGATTGATTCCACTGAAAAAAGCGTGAAACTGAAAAAAAAATATGGGATCCGGGCATAAACTTCATATAGACTTCATTTCATATAGTTGTAGATTCAAAGCAAATTGAGTATTATTTATTGTATTTAGCAACAATGATTGATAAATAATCCAGAATATTATTGGGTAATGTTGCTTAAGTCCACTGATAGGGTTCACTCTATCACGGATTTCTTCCAGACATATTTGTAGGTGTGGGAGAAAATTAAAATTTTGCAGGTCTTAAAGTACAAAAGCTAAATGTGTCTGGAGGTGGTTGATGATTCATAAATACAAGTTATTCTTTTTTAAGTTGGGTAAGATAGGCCGCAGTATTAGTTGACGGAATGTGGAGAATATTAAAAGAAGTCTAATATTAGGTTCTACTTGCTACTTGCTAGCCCTGCTATTTGTTTTCCAGCTTCACGCTAATGCGCAATGCACAGCAGGTTAGGTAGGGATAGTCTAGCATGAAGATACTTCGTTTTACTTGTGGTCGTGCAGATGTTGTCGGTTTACGGCTGGAAGGGGGAACGGAGGTTCCGTCTGCCTACCCTGCTATCTGCGGGATACAGCGTGGAGCGGATTTTTTTTATTTGATTTTTAATTATAACCTATTGAATAAAATTCATTTCAACAGAAACTGAATATGAAAAATTGCCGAATCTATTCGAATTGGAAAACTATGAATTATGTCTTGAAAATCCGGAAGCCGTTTATTGTGTAGCGAGCGTGGAGTTATATGGGGATTTAAATAGTACAATATACAATACCATACGAGTAAGTACAAATCATTTAAGTTTAAGTTTCTTGCTAGCAATTTAGTACAAATAATAGTTTAGTACTGGTACAGAAAGATATATCAAAGATGAAATTTATTTATATATTTTTTATTGCTTTACCATATTTTCTTATTGCAGGAATATTCAAAGCAAAGGTTCAAACACTTCAATTACTCTACCATCGATAGAGGGATTTGTGTTACAAAAACGTGTGAGAAATACATCCGAAAGTCTAAGTTAGATTTAAAAGTGGATCTCGAACACATCCTTGAGAAATGCCTCAATGAAATTATGAAAGAAAAATATGGTTTGAGTTCCAAGATATACAGGTTGAATTGTGATGAAGCGGCGGAAAAACAAATAAGTATTGATAATTTGGATTATACAGTGGCCATATTATTCGCTATTTTACTTATTATCGTTGTATCCGGAAGTTTCTATGACTTACGATATAGCTGTACAGCTGATGGAAAGAGAAGTGGAGGTGAGTTTTTTTTCTTTATGTACATACATAAACAAAATAAAAATACTGCGTAGTTGCATGGTCACTAAAATTGATATCTCAGATTTGAAGAATATCAGCGGGGCTTTTTTCTTCAAATGAAATGCTTAAATATAATATTTGTCCCACATGGGCATCAAACCCACCCAAGGAGGTGGAAAACATATTTAAATGTATGAAAAGGCAATAGAGTAATTGCATTGCATATCATTGTATTATATTTCCAGAAAATAAACAAAATAATGCGCTACTTTGCTTTTCTGTGTTCCGTAACACGGAGAGATTGATGAGGGAATCCGATATCGATGAAAGACTTCTAGAATTGAAAGGACTTTATGGAGTTAGGTAAGTATGACGACATTAAGTTACAATAGTTAATCTAAGTTTTGTGCTTACCTATGTGAAGCTAGGTGAAGCTATTTATAAACTTCTAGATACAAAACAAATACAATACAAAATATATCGATAAAAATCATATTTTTATTTTCAAAGATCTTCAGTTTTGTTGTTATACTTTCTTATAATTATAATCAAAAATTAATACACTATTTTTTTTTAGGACAATTTGCCAAATTTTAGTAGTGTTTGGTCACTCACTATTTTCCTTTACTGGATTTATTAGTGATCCTCATAATTTTGAAAAGGTATGGTATACAATATTTTTTATATCATATACTTCTTTATATTTCTTATAAAACTTTAACACTTACTAAAACTTTATTAAATTCGCGGTACGGCGCGGCGTTAAGCTATAGAAAAATAACTCATGACTTTGTTTCTGGATCATCTCAGCAGAACTGCCTTCCTGGACTTTGTGTGGTAGCTTTATATTCATTCAAGGATTAAAGAGGATTTGTAAGAGTCCCCCGAGTGGGAATCGGACCCATAGTCGTTGCGTATGAAGACAGATACTAGACCTCTGCGCCACAACGACCATTTTTGCCCCCACGCTTTTTTATGTAATCGAGTTGAAGTAAATGCAGAATTATTTTTTATCATAATTTGTTAATTTAGTGGCAATTGCAGTTTTTAAAGTGTTGCAATAAATACAATCAAAGTTGTCTTTCTAAAAAAAAGTTAGAAACCAAAAAGGTATACCATTCTATATATTCGATATAGCTTGAAGATATAAAATAATGTATTTTTCTTTTTCTGTCTCGCAGGCATACGATAGTAAATTTCGAATTATCTTTAGTGCATCAAGTTTGATTCAGTTGTACTTTTTCATGACCGGATTTCTCATGACGTATTATTTGCAAATTTATACGGAAAAAAATAAATTATCTTGGAGAGATATTCCATTAATAATTTTTAACAGATGGTGGAAGTGAGTATTCATATATTTAATATTTTAAGATCAGTTCATGCTATTTCATACGGACATTATATTTATAGGACAAGATACCACATAAAATTATTTGTAAAAATTTGGCTGTACCTAAATTTGAATAAGAATTTTTGAAACAAACCTATTCTAAAATTGACTAGATATTTTTTTATTTAGTTAATATTTCTTTCTGCTCTACTGAATAAAAACTTACATCATTTTTTGACATTCAAAAAAACATAGGAAAATCGAAACAGCAGATTTTCCACACGCATGTCTCCTTATGAAAAATACGAATATATTGCAACAAGCTTATAAGAATTTCGACGTAAGTAGGTAGAACTAAGATCTTAGTGCCTTGGCACTAAGATGGTTTTCAAGAGGCGCAGGTTCAATTCAAACTACGCTTAAATTTTTATACATTTTCTAAACAAGTATGCTTCTTTCTTAAATGGAAAAAAAAACACTTTTAAAATGTTAATATTTGATCATTTTAATTTTTCAGATTAACCGCCCCATTAGTCTTTGTAATAGCCTTCATAGCTACTTGGCTCCGTCACATGGGGTCCGGCCCGCTGTGGAAGTACTTCATCACAAACGGAGTCACCGCGCAGTGCAGGGACTATTACTGGGCTCATTTATTCTATTTCAACAATTTTTTACCGGACGACAAGTTTTGTTTACTACAAACATGGTAAGTCCTGCGTAGTTGAGTAAGCTTTCGCCTGAAAATACACTGCCTAGTTTTACCTTACAATTTGCGAGAGTGTCTCAACACTTTTTTTTCTTTTCGCCTCAAAAACCAGCTATACTTGATAAAGCATTAAACTAATTTTTACCAATAGCTTTCGGGAGCACAAGAGACTTCAAAAACTACTTACATTTATGTAGTCTGTGAAAATTTTAAAATGCAATCTAAACGACAACGACTCGTCAACGACGACAAATTTATGATATTCATCAATTTCTTATTCTTCATATATATTTTCAGGCACCTTGCAGTGGACGTTCAGCTTTTCATCATCGGACTTATTGCTTACTTTATGCTTCGTAACCGAAGTTGGAAGATTAAATGTGCCACGCTCCTTTTGTTAATAGCCATTGGCATCATTAGCCCCATCTTCCACATTTTACAACAAGACTTGGAAGGTGTCACGGCATATAGCCCTGAGTATGTATTTAAAAAAAATACATTAAGACCTTTGTGCTGCAGTGATAGCGTCCGACGGTTGTAGATTCTATTACCACTCGGGGGAATAATTACATTTAAAATATTTTTTTTCCCCGCTCTAGAAAATGTTTCGTCTCTAAAAGTAGGTGATGCGTGGATAACGAATAATCTTAATAATAGGCCCCCCTTTCTATTCTCCTCTGTATCTATATTCGGTGGAAAGCGAGAAGTTATATTTTCATAAAATTTAACATTTAAATACTAATTTTCATAGAATGCCCCTTTGCGGCTTTTTAGCTCTTTATCTTGTCGTTTTTTTACTTATTAGTATAGTATTTGATTTTAATTTACTATTAAAACTATGTTACAGAGCTCTGCGTGCGTTAACGGATAGAAATTTTCATAACTACCACGTACTCGTACAAAATAATCTACCGTGCTTTATAACGGGTATGGGCAGCGCGTACCTTGGGTATTACTTGAAACAGAGGAAAACAGAAATCCGTTATTTCAAGGTAGTATGAATAATGCCTTAAGGTATTTTTATTAATGATTAATTATTTTTTGGAAAAAGACTAGTTTCGTTTTAGTTAATAATCTTATGTTTTAACTACGAAAGCTGTTGAGACAAGTCTATTGGCCACTATGAGTCCTCTTCTTATGCCGTAAAGGTATAGATAGCTTTAAGACCTTTGTTGAGTGCTTAACGCAATCAAATGTTTTAGACAAATCAAGGATTGTATTTTCAAACATTTTTAAGGTGTTATTCCACACTTAAGAAAGAAAAATACTTATTAAGAAAACGTATAAAAATTTGAACGTAACGGGAATGGAACCCGCACCCATTTAGAAACCGTTCTAGCGCTCTGGCCAACTAAGCCATACTTATCGAGCTACGTTGAAATCCTTATACGTTTGTTGCTTGCGTAAAGGTGTTTTTTTTATATAATAATTACTGTATTCTTTCTTCCAGCTCGGCAATGTGATGTGCTGGCTCAGCATTGTTTTAATAATCTGCGTATTTCAAAGCATGAGCCTCTCGTTGGAACATCCTCATAGACCACCGCCGTTGTTCACCTTAATATTCGCAGCGCTACATAGACTTGTGATTGGACTCATAACTTGCGTGTGGACTTTGGGGGTTATATTGAAGTTTAATGGTAATTTCTTTTTTAATAACAAAAGGGCAACTGGTTTGAAATGAAAAAAGGAAATAAATTATTATTTACACGCATACTTCTCAGTATGTACGAAACCCAAACGTAAGTCAAGAGTGAAGTGCTTCTAAGTGTACCGGATAGTTAATTGCAGTTTATTCTTTTTTTCTTAATTCAACGACGATCTTTTGATGGCAGTCACTTCTATCTTTATTTTACTGTGCTCCATGGAACTGTAGACAATGTAAATTTCAGTCAGTTTTCAATATTTGTAGTCTCAAGATAAATGCCACAGAGAGACAGATTATTCTATACTGTTTTCAGTTTTTAACCTCATCATGTTTTATTGGGTTCTAGGTTTATCACAAGCATTGTTTGAATGGCACGGATTTGAAATAATGGGGAAACTGTCGTACGGAGTGTTCTTAATTAATATTGACTTGTATAATTTTTTGGTCGCTTCAAGAACACATCTAATGCCTGTTTCGTTTTTGAATTTGGTAAGATATTTTTTGTAAATAATTTTTTTTATATATTGTTTCAACGACAACTTATAATGTAAAATATTCCCTACAAATAATGCATATTTTTGACATAACTAATTTAATTATATTTGCATTGTATGGCTATCATGGCGTAGTAGTGCAAAATGTGTCTATAAGCACGATCGTTGTGCGTTCGACTCACACGATTACGATTTAAATAAATATTTCCTTTCAAAATAACTAGATTAAAATTATAATAATTATATTATTTTGCATTTTCCTTTAAAAATACAATACTCTACATGAGTTGAAAGTTTTCGCCAGGTTTTCACTGTTCTTATGAAATATTAAAAATTTCATTATAAAATATTATTCCTTACAGTTTTTCTTATTCATTGGAGTGGCGTTCGTCTGTTACGTGTTGGCTTTCATCTTGTACCTGCTGGTAGAGGCACCAGCTTATCAATTATTCAAAATCTTCTTTGAAAGAGGTCCCATCAAGAACCAAAAAAATAAAGACGCTTAAATTTACTGTACTTTATTAATAATATAACTATACCTTATAATTAACTACAAAACATTAAAATAAATACTTTATCATAAACATGTTATTGTTTTGTTTTTAATTTTATATCATTGAGGATCGACATCAGCTCGCAACCTCTAAGTTACTTTTGATGCAGCAGCAGATGGGATCAATTAAAATTATAACAACTACATTGTTTGGCACCCTCCTTTAAATATGCAATAATGATATGAGTTAAAAGTTATGACGTGATAGTTTTTACCTAGTTTTGCCTGTAATTCTTATTAAAAAAGAAATACATTTTCCATTTGAAGTGGTTTTCGTCAGTCACATGTTGGTAACCGGTTTGTTATACCATAAATGTTTGGAAAATAATGATTATTTGCTTTCTCTGATTTAAATCAATCTTAATAGTGAACTCTATTACGACCTATACGACAACAATACGTAAATGTGCCTGTTCATTTGTATAGAGCAAAGGTCCTTACTTTTAATTTTATTTTTAATTATAACAAACGCTGTGTGCCGCTATAATCTATACTATACATCAAGCGGAATACGTAGAGATAGTATCCCTCCTTCACTTTACACTCATTTAGAGACATGAGAGAAAGAGGTAAGAGATGGAAGGACTTAGCGGCGCGCTTTATCTAATCAGACCGGGATAAGGAAAATATTTTAAATATATGCGACGCGAAACGCGACGGTTAAAAGGCCATTTTATCTTTAACTTGTCCCTTAGCGACCAAATTTATTTTCTTCTTTAAATATTAGGTCCTGTCGTGGTTTGGGTTGAATCAATTTGAATTTCACCTTTACAAGTTAATTGACAAATCGATAGAGTCGATAGAGGAGGTCATTTCCAATAATTATGACCTCATAAAGAGCAATCCGAAATTTAACTCGTGGTATTTTTTAAATCCTATGATACTCCATTTAATCGTGTGCCATAATAGGAATAATTCGAAAACGTCAAATTTTTGTGACAGGTTGACGTTTTCAATTGTTTTCTCAAAATTTTATTCCCAGAAAAAAATATCAAATCAGTTTAATTTTTTTTATTATTCTAACCTAAAATTTTTAGATATAACGATATATAATAAATTATCTCCAATTTAATGAAATATGCTCAATATTACGGGCACTACGTACTTACTACAAGATTGTGCAATATTTAACAATGTGTAATCTACAGGAGATTTGTATATAATTTCGACTTTTGATTCTTTTCTATCTCTTTTTTTATATATTTCTCTCACCCGAAGAGGTGGGTAAAATATAATATTATTATATGGTAATATAATTATACAAAGCATCATGTTCACGCTGTATCCCGCACGAAGCAGAGTAGGCAGAGGGAACCTGCGTGTTGAGTAGCAAAACTCAATGCCGCGCTTTTGCCTCGACACCAGAGCGAAGAAATGAAAATATAAATGTAAATATTTTATATTCTCGAGTGGGGACGCGACCCATGACAGTCGCGTTACAGTCACACCCTTGTGCCGCCCCCCCTTTTCAGAGATAAATCAAGAAAAATCAATTTCAAGTGACAGATATTAATAATAGAATATACATATATTGAAATTCCTTATATTAAAGCGAATAACTAATAAGCAAATAGAATATCAGTCTTCGACTCTAGAGATATAATGAGTGGTGTCGTAACTTAACAACGCGATCTTTCTGGTTCGTCAAACATTTCTCTGAATTGAAATCAAATTTAAAATCGTCAGGTACAGTCATACACTTATCTTAGAAAGCTGATTATCCTAATCAATTAATAAGCAGTGATAGCGCGCACGTGCACGCGTTGTTCATATACTATCTGTAATCAATGTTATAAAGCTTAAGAGATTGCTTGGTTAAAATCATTTATATATAGTAAATTTTTTTATCGACTTCTCTAAAGGAGAAATGGGTAAATGCAATTGTAAACGTGACAGATTCTAAGTTCCAGAATTCGGCGAAAGGAGAGGAACAAAAGTGAGGACTGAGTGCCTTAAATTAGTTTCGCAGGTTCTTATCAGCTTGAAGCTTCAAAAAAGGAAGTATCATATACTACCGTCTTCAAAGACAGAAATATTTAATTTAGAATTTGAACTCTTAGTTAAATGTTAGTCCATTTTTAGACATTGTAGATTCTATTTTACCTCGACAAAATATCTCATAAGAAAATCGAATACCACGTGGCCAAGGTCAAAATTAAAAAGCTAATTTAAAATACGAGCTCGTAGGTACTCTAAATCCTACCCCATCCTATCTAACTGACTAAGCAGAATATCAGACTTTTATATCAATTGAATATTAAAAGAGTCATTTACTGATAAAAATAATATTTCAAAATATTACTAATAAGTACAATAAACAAGTAAAGATGACATTGGAGTAGAATCGATTAAAATAAAAATTCCATTGTTTTTTTTAACCTTTACGTTTAATATCGGATATAGCAAGATAGGCAGAGGTGGAAATATCGAGACATGTGTATGGAATGGCGGATCTTAACGCTGCGCTTTGTATTGTTACCAGATCAAAGAAATGAAAATAATTCACTACTCTGGTATGATAACTACCCCGAGCTGGAAAGAACCAACTACCGCCGCGCTTAGTTCAGTCGCGTACAGTTAGATGCTTTACCGCTGCGCCACGACAGCCCCAATTATAATTATATTATATAAATATTTTCTATTTTTATATATAGATATAAATATATATTTTATAAAAAAAATAACACTAATGATCTGTTATTGATATAATTGCGTTCAAAAAGGAAATGACTCGGATTGTATACACTTTTGTGAACTCACGGTGAATTAGACGATCTTAAGATAAATGGTTTTGACACGCACTAAGGGATAGATGGACATACAGACCGACAAAAGAGATATAATATAAGGGTTCTGTTTTCTTAAAGTAGGGAACCCTTAAAAGATATTTTCAAAAATATATTCTCGCTCTCTCAGAGTTGACAGATGAGCTCAACCATTCTACAATATTATATTGTCACTTTAACTACGTATAACAGTAAGTTTCATGAAAGTAAAATTATGGGTAAATGGTTCTTTTGCTTATTACAGCACACTATTGACAGTTTAGTTACTCCAGCCAGTGTTGTTGTTCTCTATAAAGGTAAATACTCTAGCCATGCACAGCTGCAGTGGCAGTTGTACGAGCACAAATTTGAAAATAAAAAAAACATAATTTATACTTAAAAAATGAAATAATATAATTTTTACCATTTTCATAAATAAAGTATTGCAATAACTGATTAAAAATCGATTTGTGAAACCCACTTTGCAGTCCGTGTAAAACTTTTTACCCCCATGTCGTCTGGTTAGTTGTTGATTCAACAAAACTGTGTTAAAAATAACCAAAATCGTGTAGTTTACGTAGGCAATACTGCTTGCGGTACACTAGTTTAGTATATATTTTCCTTGATGGTATATTTACAATGATATATGGTTACGATTCTATATCTTATTATCATAACAAACTAACAATAGATCATAAAAGCGTGTAAGCTATTGTCACAATATTTACTTTTGTAAATGGTTGTTCCAATAACGTGAATTAAGTGAAAAGAGTAAAAAGTTGATATTCTAAAGGCTTATTAAGGTAACTTTCTTTCACCTACTTACATTAAGCGCTCTGCAATGAACATTTTTAAATCTTAAAAATAAATAAAAATTGGTAAAAAATAAAGGGTTTATTAGGTTTTATAAAAACGCGAGCCGAAGCTAGTATTATAACAACACCCAAATGACTTATCACGTATTCTTCCTTTGTTATTATTTATATCTAAACATGGAGCGTACACACAAGTATCGCCTGTATTGCCATTGAACGTAAATCTCAATGACTGTACCACTAGAGATAACTACTTTGATTGCTCAGGCGGGTCTCAATAGAACCAAAACCAGTTGTAAATTAGCATTGAACCATGGCGGACGCGGAACAAACTCTACGTGAATATCTAAACAAAATATTAGATGAAATAAATTATATACCGCGAGAAACTAATATAAAAGCTATATCCTCTGGTGGTGGAAATTTTACATCTGCCATTTTCCTAGTAAATGTAACTTCTCCGAATAAAGATGAACTCAAATTATTCGCGAAAGTGGCTATTGTGAAGGAGGCAATGAGGAAACGCATGAATGCCGACTGGCTTTTCGATACAGAGAGGTTCGTTTATGGGAAACTGGTAAAAATATACAAGAAATTAGAAGAAAAGATGAATGTTCCCCAAGAGCACAGATACACATTCCCAAAGTGCTACGGATGCAACGCCGAATTTGGTAACGAGATTGTTGTTATGGAGAATTTAGCAGAGAAAGGATACAATCCGTATAGCAGATTCTTGTCTATGGACTGGTCTCACGGTAGCAAGGCTGTTGAAAATTTGGCCAAATTTCACGCTTTATCCTTTGCCTTTGCTAAATATGAACCGGAAGAGTTTGAAAAGTTAACAGCAGATATGCCTTACAAAGTCGGCGCAGAACCCAACGAAGAAATAGAACAATCAATGAAAGATATATTTGAGAAGATGGTCAAAAGATCATTGGATGTCATCAAAGACGAACAAAAGGAGTCAGTGGGCAAATTTATTCAGAATAATTTCAATCTACGGTCATATAATAGAGTTATTGGCAATCCCGTCATTGCCCATGGAGACTACAGGATGAGTAATCTTTTGTTTCGTGAGGGGGTGAGTTTACTTGTGTAATTTTTTTATTCCTATTTTACTTATTCCTCTGGCTCCAGAAAAACAAAGCGTAACTGTGAATTCCACATTCAATACGCAACATCTCGAGAATTGTAGAGTGCGTTGAAAACAGAGTAAGGATAAAACGTGAAGCTTAAAAAAATCCTTAATTTGGATTCGAATCCTCAATCTACGCGTGTACAATGAGACATTTAACAACTGCGTCAGCGCCAATAAAACGTTATCACACATTCGTAACAATTTAATCTAAACATTATAATGATATCATTAATTTATAAATAAATTCAATTGTTTATCTCTAATTTAAAAGCAAATATAAACTGAACTAATATAATAATATGTGTTTGTTTGTTTGTTTATAATATTTATAAACATATTAAGTTTTTTTTTAATTATTCTAATTCCAAATGTTCTACTTTTTTTATTTAAATTTAATGAATTTACTTACAATTGTCCTATAAAATGATATAATCACTAAAATTAGAAACTTATTACTAAAAAGTTGTAAATTTTTAAGTTAATTCAAGCGGAAGCCCACGCGACATCGTCAATTGTTATCCCTTCTAGTGAGAATAGTTGTAGTTGAATTACCATACATCTATACGTATACTCTAAAATAAATGTGTTTTATACTAGCACCCTGCTTGTGGCTTCGGCCGCTTGCACTATATAATTATTTATTTTCTCATCTGAGTTACTGTCGTTATTTAAAACCTTAGAATTAGAGATTGCGCTAGATAATAAAATAATTATAATTAACTGAAATATCATTAAAAAGCACATTTGATGAGGAGTCAATTCTCTCTATTTTATTTATTTATTTGTCAGTTATTAATACTGTTTACATGTGTGGACATGCACTCTTTCAAATATCGTGTCAAACAGTTACTCACGACTTCGAGCTCCCGTAACTCCTAAACTGTTCTATCAATTTACTATGCCAATTTTATTGAGGACCTATACTAGAACAGGTCTAATTAAACATATTAAAAAAAGACTTAGCGTAGCATGCCCCATATATCGATTTATGGCTCTCACATTGCAGTTAAAAATATTTAACTTCTCCAATCGAATGACATTCTATGTTTAAAGTTATATTATGCCGCATATATATATATATATATAGCATTAATCTCTACCTGCCTACTCTGCTGGGGAGAGGTGAGCCATGGTGAGCCATGGTGGAGATCATACCACTAAAAATCTTTGTTAGACGTATGAACGATAAAAAATCAGTAAATTAGTTATGAAATAGCATTGTTCGTATGGAATAGATTTTTTCATCATGCTGTATCCCGCATAATGCAAGGTAAGCAGAGGTAATCTAGTAAACTAATGTTAAGACACTTCCGCTGATTTCTCCAGGCAGGTGTTGAATGCTACGCTTCGCTTTGTTACCAGAGCGAAATAATTAATGGAAATCGAACCTATAACCGTCGTCACCATTGTGCCCCTGCGCCTGCAGCACCTGCGGTTACTTAAAGTAAATATTTGTTCAAATGTTCATATAATTAACCCACTTAACGTTTACACAATAACATGTTGTATCCATATAATAAAAGTGACATAACTCTAAATTTTAGCACATTATCTAAAATTATTCCATAAAGATAGAAGGCCGTATTGGTCAAGCAGCGGAACCACTCGTGGGAATGATGTTGATTATGTTTATATTATCTGAATTTTACCACTCATGTAGAAAATAAGGCGGCGTTAAGTTCCGTCACTCAACACACCATGTCTTAAAACTTGGAATCGCATATATCATAGAAAACCTACTGTTAAGGCAAACCGTTCAACACATTATATCTGATTTTAGGGACAAGGCGTATTGTTTACCTTACCTAAGCGAGGAAATGAGAAATAACTCTTTCCCCTGGATAGAAATTGAACCTACAAGCGTTCGCAATGCTTTCATTTTCCAATATGATTACAATATATTTATTTTATATGTTCTTATCAAAACTAAATAATTGTGATAAGATTTGACCTTTAAATACATAATTATTAAAATAATATCATTATCATACTTATTATATGTTAAAGTACTACTTGTGTTATCATTAAATCTTTATAAAGAAGTATCGTACTGGGTGGTTTTATATTTCAAGTACTTATCATTATCATTAAAAATTTAAAGCTACGACAGCTTTAAATTTCTCATATTTCTCATCTTTAAATGGCTCATTGAGAAAGCATTTAACTGACTGTAACGAGATGCTTGTGAGTTCGATTTCACTTGGGGGATATATTATATTATTAATTATAAATTACCAGCGACCTGCCGGCGGCTTCGCCGGCTTGATCTATGTGATAATTTATTTAATTATTTGAATAGCGTCCGTGTTTCAACTTCTAATATAATATGTATATTTACTGCGCACTTATAGTGACTACGTTATGTGCGAAGTTTTGTAATACCTAGGTTGTAATTACCATACAACCTATGCGGATATAAATAAATTGTGAAATAATTATTGTTTACTAATATATTTTATACATTTGTTTGTTTTCATCAAACTAAATCACACTTCGTACCCCACTTTCCACCGAATTTTACGAGGCATTGCGGATTTATTTCGGCGGAAAGATTTTCGGAACTCAACGGCGGGCTTTTGCCTAGGTGCCAGAGCGAAGAAATGAAAATATTATCAAATAATAGTTATAACACACATAACCTCGATCGAACCTACAATCGTCGCGTTACAGGCACAACCTTGTGCCCCTGCGCCGTTACGGCCTCAACTAAATATTCATATCTTGTATGAGTTATTATTAATAACATTATAGCTAATAAATCAATTTCTCAAATTGAGCCATCTTTTAATTATGTTTATATCTTCTAAAGTATTCAAAGCGAGGATGATACGAGAGAAAATAGTAAAGAGTATAATAGAGACGAAAGATAAGAGTAGTTTATATGAGATTAAATTATATCTCTTATGCTCTGATTCCAATAACGATCGTTCTGTAGGACTGCAATTACAAATATTAGAATTAGATTATTCCAATAAAAATTTTAATTGTGCTAGTGCGGCAATAATTGGCAAGCAAATATAAGTCAACCTTTGAGTTAAATGTATAGTAGACATAATAATATATAAAGAAGTAAATAAATATAAAAGCTAAATAAATAAGTATATACATTTTAATAATACTGTACGTGCTTGGATTATAGTTGACGATAAACATACGGTAATTAGCAGCTTATTATAAGAATAGGTAAAACAATTAACAAACAGAATGCAGAGTTCACAAACATTGGAAATTTATAAAATAATAGACAATCGAATTATTTCTATATAAAATATACAGAAAAATCAAATAAAATTAAATGAAATACATAACAACGACTAGCAATAATATACAATAAGATTAAATTCGAAATTAAAAATACATAATAAAATATAATGTTTAAAAAAATGTATTATAAGAAATGGTTATGAATATAAATTAAACAGAATTATAAAATAAATATATTTCATCAGCATTTTCTTGAAAACAATTTCATTAATGGCTGTAAATTGTCATGTTGTATACGTTTCAATAGTTGTAAGATAAAATTTTTATACGATCATTACAAACGCTTTCGTCCCCGTCATTAAATGAAAGTTGATTGATTGATTGATTTCTCGATATATGGCGTTTCGAGCGTGCCAGTTGAGCACAATAAATGAAAGTTACAGATCGTTGCGCTTGACACCTGACACCTGACACATGACACAAATATCTATCTCTAACTCTCTCTCTTTTTACTTTTATTAGAACCTGTAATTCCTGAGATTAGCGTGATAAATTTTGCTCTGGTTCTAATCGGCTCTGAGAATGTAACTTTAATAGCAGCATGATATAACAAGAAATATGTAAATTCATATTTTGAATTTGACTTCAATACCGGGCCAAAAACCACTGACAGCAAAACAAGCTATACAAATAGTTGCCAAATGATTTCGAACGTCAAGGCCGAACGAATTAGGCAATGTTTTTAATGTCGATCTCTAGTTCCATTTGACCTTCAATCAAGATGTGCGTGTCACCGCGTTCTGTTGAAAACAAGAATTAAATAATTATACTCCTTGTTGATTATCATTAATATATAATGTAGGTATGTGGGGGTACGCACAGGGAACCTAGTGTTAAGTAACTTCGTTCTCCATTTACGGCCTAAATTTGAATTAATTGTGTCTTCCGCACTGTAAAAGGGGGAAATTCAATATAATGATTTCTTCAAGTGAAGATTGAACGAAGGAATTATATGGATGAATAATTTCAATCAAATTAATTGAATTATTATATTAAGCTATCTGCAACGACTTCTTATTCGCCTTGTCTACTGTCGTCAATTCTTCCTGAATGAGGTGACTGTATCTTGTCGAAAAAATATAAATTAATATTTTAATATCTCATTCCCTCTAATAGGAATCGAACTCACAACCGTCGCGTTTTCAGTCGCACGCTTGTGCCCCTGCACCTCGACGTTTTCAAGTCAAATATGTTTGTATTTTCTCCGATAATAATAAGAAATCCTTTTCTTTTTCAGGACAATTCTTTAAACACAATCACAGTGGACTATCAAACGGTGCACGCTGGCAACCCAGTGGCTGACCTCTTGTACTTCATCTTCCTGGGCTCAGATGAGGAGTTCAGGAAGGAGCACTTCAATGAACTACTTGACCACTACTACAAGAATTTAGAACAAGCGCTGGAAAGATTGTCTATAGATGCCGTTGAAGTTTATCCTAGAAACAAATTCGATGACGACGTCAAAGAGGTAATTTTATGAAGGATAAATACATATTTCCAAACTGAAAAATGATAATAAGCGTTTAACTACCATTAATGTAGTAAAATAATTATATTATACATATATACTATTTAGATTATATAGCTTTAAACTTTTTCCCGCATAGAAGGGCGAGTAGAAGAAATCCAATGTTGAAATACTTCGTTCCACACACACTAGCCAATTTTCAAGACTTTGCGTATTGAATGGCGCATCTCAACGCCGCTCTTGATCTTGTTAACAGATCGATGAAATGAAGATAATATATTCCCCAAACGGGAATCGATTATTTAGCTTACAATCGTTACATTTACAGTCAGATTGTTCGACTGCAACACGATGGCTG
>HE671165.1:79774-100718 GCA_000313835.2 Heliconius melpomene melpomene | reverse complement strand
GGACGTGCCCCACGATTTTATTTTAGTTGACTGTATCCATGAAATTATTTTTTTAGCTTTTAGTACATTTATCTGCAATATAAAACCGTTTAACTTAAAAAAATTTTTTTACTTTTTTATTTTTAAGTTTTTAGTTTTTGTTTCTCATTCTATTCAATTTGTTGAGTGCCTCATTATTGTAAGGTTAATGGATAACGTACGGTCGACCCCCCCAGAGGTCCAATAGAGGGGCAAGGCTATGTATCCCTAGTGACGTATCATTTTTAGCCACCCTAACGCCACACAGTCCTCGACAGGATACCAGATCTTGACTTGGGTGGGAGATTCATATTGTAATTTTGTATAGTATACTGTATTATATTTACCAAGCCCTTTATTTTGATACCCGTATTGATGGGATTGAAAACTAAATTATCCGCCATTTTGTCGTAGCGGCCATCTTTGATTTTGATTTTGTATAGTGCACTGAATTTTACTTGACAAGCCCTTTCATTTGATACCCATATTGATGGGATTGAAAAAAACTAAGTTGTCCGCCATCTTGTAGCGGCGGCCATCTTGGATTCACAATAATTTTGAATACGGTTAATTGTATTGTCACCAGAATCAAAGGCGTATACCAAATTTCAGATCAATAGGTTAACGGGAAGAGGGTTAAATTTCAATTACTAAATTTGAACCAAACAAATAAATAAATAAACAAACAAACGGGGTGAGCTAAATAAAACCGTTTAAAAACAATATATACTTACACATATATACATACATACATAAAACGTGTTCAAAAATATATACATAATATTAAAAAGATAAAGATTAAATAAGTACTCTTTTAGACGATTTTTAAAACTGTATAGAGATTTGGAATGTCGAACTTCTGTAGGAAGTTTATTCCAAAGAATTGCAGATTTCATAGTAAAAGACTTGGAATAAAATAGGGTATGGAAAGTTGGTAATTTAAGGAGATTATCACAACGGGATCTAAGGTGGAGGTGAAGAAGTGAATCGGCACCTAGGAAACAAAATCGATCTTTTAAGTAGGAGGGAGAGAGAGAGTTGTACAGGATAGAATAGAGGAGAGTCAGCATGCGGAAATTTCGGCGATGTCGGATAGGAAGCCATTCAAGCTGACGACGATGATCAGAAACATGATCAAATTTACGTAAACCGAAGATACATCTAATACATAGATTTTGTAACCGCTCTAGTTTATTTAATCGTTCCTCAGATAAGTCTGGGTAACAAAAATCAGCATAGTCTAAAATTGGTAACAGTAGTGAATGAGCTAGAGCAGTTTTGGTCTTTATAGGTAGGAAATATTTCCATCGAATGATAAATATACAAATTAAATTGTATTTGCACTTTGTAAAAATAAAATATACAAAAAAAATATCAGATTATTGTCAGCCGATAAACCTATCTCTAACAGAGACTTTTTCTAGTCTATCTATAGCTACGGAAGAAAATAAGCTTTTTGATAAGAGCTTCTGATAAAATTTAAGTGCAAGGGTACTCATGCATACATAAATAGATGCATACATAATACAAGTACAAAGATAAATACATACAACTATATAAGTAAACTAGAATATTCTTTTAATTATGAACACAAAAAGCAATGCTAATAATTAAAATATAAAAATTTAGAACAGTATTACATAGATTATGCATGAAATTAAAATGGGTGTCCATGTTTAAATAAGAAGGAAAGAGAAAAAATGCAAGTAAAAAATTTATTAAATGAATATAAACTTGAAATCTGTTTTTTACGTCATCGTTAGTCTTGGAATATGCCTAGCTGAACATCATGGCTATGAATTATGATTTTACTCCTCAGACATTGGGACACACGCATTTATTCTATATTGGCTATTTGGCGACTGTCTACCAGTACGGAAGTTTTTTATGTATATATTTCTTTTCTAATATTAATAATTATGATGATTTTGGCATAAAGACTTTGCACTTGTAACGAAAATTGTGGATGTGTATTATACTTATATTATTAGTATTTTATACTTAAAGTGAAGAATTAGTGCAGAAACAAAAAAATTACGACAGTACATTAGAAATACTTTTATAGTAAATATAGCATGCGCTACTTTATGTGTGTCAAACACAAGAAATGTAAAAGTTACAATTGAATCGAAGTTAAAATCAAAATTGGATATCTTTTTTCTTTTTTCAACCATCTCTTCTCAGCAGAACCACCGAGCCAGTTTACCACTGGCATTATAATATTAGCTTCATTCGACTATTTCAAAATTTGTCAGAATGAAGAATAAGCTTGATAAAAAACCGATCAAGTGCAAGTAGGACTCGCCCACCGATGGTTCCGTATCCGTTTCATACAACTTGACAAATTTTAAGTTTGCAGGTGTGTGAAACTCATTTTGTATAAAATTAAGTATAATTATAAGTGTGTGGTGATTTTATTCTATGAGTTTTTACTACTTGGATTTTCTTATTTATTTGTTTTGTAAGTTCTCACTTCATGCCAAATTTTAGAACTTCAGGTCCTTCAAAAATGATGCATAAATACTTGTATCTTTTGATTGCGATGACCTATAATTTACTTTTTTCTGTGCTCTAAGGGACCGTAGTGACTTGAACGTTTGCTATTAATTTCAATTTAATGATACAATCATGAGATAAATGATCTTGACAGATCTGTCCTATTAATTTTATGGTCACTCTATTATTGAGAGAAATAAGGATATTCAATGTTAACTGAAATATTACTTATTAAGCGCGAAATACTAGATTATAACCGGACGTGTGCAAGCATAATGTATGAAATAATGTTTAAAATATTGATTTTTTTATTAATTTTCGATGGAAGTTCCGGTGTTATTTTTAAAGTTAATGGTGAGTTCTTAATATTTTGCATATAATATTATACCTAGATATATTAGATCATATTAGAGATACCTAGATAGACAGATACCTAGGAACAGGGTAGGTGATGGAATATAAAGTCCAAATCAATATTATAAAGCGAATATTGAACGTTAAACTCGGGAACTACTGGATCAAATTGAAAAATTATTTCTATTTTGTATAGTACATCGAGGAAGGATGAAGCCTGCGCTACTTACTACTACTAATAGAGCTTGTGTGCTTATGTGCTTGTTCATTGATTTTCTTAAGGGATTGGTCGATAACAGAAGTCATGTATGACTATTAGTTAGATATACTTAATAGATATAAATTTCGGTGTTCCTCAAGGGCCAGCTCTCTGCAAAACTTTTCCTGGTCCATATATAATAGTATGCTCCAGCTTGGAATCTTCGAGTAGGCAGATGATGGCACTGTTGTAGAGAGCCAAAGCAACTGCAAGTAATCCCCTATGCTGACGTGTTACAGAAACCGAGTATCACAAAATGCCGCCACTCTTCGCTATGGACAACTATGCAGAGTGCATGGAGCCCGGCGGCGTGTACTGTCTGGCAGATTACGAACTATATAGCAAATATTACTCTGAGCTGTTCAATTTTATAAAGGTAAGATATTTATATGAGTTTCATTATATTTGTTTTAACACGCTTATAGCTATGTAACTATGTAAAACTGTCTAAATAAGTAAAGATCCAATTTTATAAGCCAATTATATTATCATGAATTATAGTTCAGGTGCCAATAGATTTTTTAGCTAGTGTACACTTCCGTTAACCACTTTTGGCTGAAATCTAAGGTATTGCATTTGAGTGGCGGAATGACTCGATACCAAAACGAAGATTGAAGAACGTGAAAATATTAAATATCGTCGAGTAGGAATCGAACCACGAACTGTCGCGCTTATAGTCACACGCTTGTGCCCGTCACGTTGCACATGGCCGTATCCTTCTATTTTTTTTCTTTTCCACACTTTTTCCTGCTTAAATTTAACTTAACCGTTTTTATATGTATTCTACGATTCACGAGCACTATTATCAGTTTTACGATCATTTAAATGAAACGCCCGGCTAATTTTTGCAAATTTTATTTATAAATTAATTTTAATTGTTTGAGACCATCGTGGGGCAGGGGCATAAAATTTGCATAGTTGGCTAGAATACTTAAATGTATTCTTTAGGTAGGTACAAATTTTATTATTAATAAAACTATTTTATGTATTTATATATTTATTTATATCTACTTTTCAGTATAAGAGAAGTAGGTCAAGGGGGTGGTCGTTTGCATTCTTTGCATAAATATTGAGGAAACAGAATGTCTTAACGCTAGGTTCACTTTACCTATCCTTCTAAATTAATGTAAATAATAAAATTCATATATCTTATTTCTATAATCATTTACAGGAATATTCAGATCACAAAATGAAGCATTTCAATCACACAGTCATACACAGAGGTACCTGTGTTACTAAATGCAGCAGGCACTTAAACCATACATTGGAAACAACACCGGACCTAAAGAGACGTCTTGAAGAATGCGTCAACGAAACTATATGGGAAAAATACCAAATCGAAGCGAAATTAGCAAAATTCCATTATTGTAAGAGATATGATGAGAAAATTGTTTTGGATGCGACAGATTTTGTGATGGCGTCAGTGTACGCGATTATAGTAATACTCAACATAATTGGTAGCTTTTACGACAATATTATTTGCGGAGGTGATAATAAAAAAGGAAAAGGTAATAAGTTACATTGTTTTTATAGTATGCCAGGTTACATATAGAGGTACAAGTTTGCGATTGTAAACGCGACTTTTGTTTATATTTGTTTACAGGCAATCCATATTTATTAGCATTCTCATTAAAGAGAAATTGGGCTAAGCTTGTAGCGCCTGGTGGAAGAGGTTCCGACCCTAGATATGAAAGACTGAAAATTTTTAATGGACTCAGGTACTTCTTAACTTTTATCTATATTCTATTTATAATGATAAATTGACAGATACCTGTTTACACAATATTTAAGTGCAATCGATGATTATATTTAAAATATTTTAATGATATTAATTAACGTTAAAAAATATTAAAATTTCTTATATGAGGTATAATTAATAATTAATAATTAATAATTTGTAACACACTATTCATATTTCAGATCAATGACAATGGTGTGCGTAATATTCTCACACACCGCCCTAGCGATGTCGGTGACATATATTGAAAATCCATTATATATGGAAAGGGTAATATTTTATTATAATAATATATTTTAAGTCAAGGACTTTAAAGGCGACGATTGTGGGTTCGATTTCCTTGACTTGGTTAATTCTTAATATGAAACCAAAATTTTGGATAAAGTAGTTAGTAGTAGTGGTTTTGGATAAAGTAGTAGTGGTTGTGGGTTTTATTCCCAATCGAGGAAATGAAATATTTAATATTCTCATGATTGTGAACCCGATAGAATGTGGGTTAGATTATCGATTGGTAAGAAAGGATTACGCGGCGATTTGTTCCACTCCCTCTGCCTACCTGTAAAGCTGAAAAAAGATTTTTTCCAAGTCAACTCACATCCCAAATACATTTTAATCTTTGTATAATTTTCAGGCTTACGATGATCCTCTGAAGCAAATCCTCTACAACGGCAGTTTGGTCACTTATACATTCTTCGTAATGTCCAGTTTCTTGCTGGCGTTCAACTTGCAGGTCCTCGCCGAGAAGCGCGAGGTGACGTGGTCGCATATACCGACAGGCATTATATTTAGATGGATTAGGTAAATAAGGAATAATGATTAAATTTGTTGGGACCGCATTGGCGTAGGGGCAGAAGGGTGTAAGTGTAACGCGACGGTTGAGAGTTTGAGGAAACGAATCCCACTCGAGATTCTCCATTCGAGGGAATGAATTATTATATATAAATATTTTCATTTCTTCGCTCTGGCACCAAGGCAAAAAATTCGGCGTTGACTTCCTCCACTAACACACAATGCCTCGAAAAATTTTGCGGATAGTGAAGAACGGATTGTTTTTAGACTCCCTTTGCCTATCTTTCTATGCGCAGGATACAGCGTGAAACTGATTCAGTTTTTTATTAATTTGTTGTTTATACTGATAGAAGACAGAGACGCTTTTTGTCGTATATCAATCACCTAATATAAATGTCTCCCATTTTCCATTCACTTTTCAATACATTTTGTGCTTAGTTACAGAACTCACCGCCGAGCTTTGTTTAATTTATTTTATTTTTAAGAATTTTATTATTTATTATTATATTTGTTTCAGGCTAACCCCTCCCTATTTCCTCATAATAGCTTCTATTTGCACTTGGGTGAGGCATTTGGGAACTGGCCCTCTCTGGGACTTGTTAGTGACATACGAATCTAACGTATGCAGGCAGTACTGGTGGGCGAGCATATTCTATTTCAATAATTATATTTACTCTAATGATGTGTGCTTCCCTCAAGGATGGTAAGTCATTTCATTTGTTTTAGAACTGCAACTTCACACCTTTTTCCGCTTAGCAGGGTAAATATAGGGAGCCTTTTGTTAAGACATTTCTTTCCCCATGTGCCACCCAAAAAGAAGAAAGAGTCAGAAATAGAGAATATTTTAAATATAACAACTTATTTTGGCTTCTTATAAGCGCTTCCCGCATTCCACCGAAATTTGGGGGCATTGCGTGTTGAGTGGCGGAACTCAACGTCACGCTTTGCCACGTCACTAGAGCAAAGAAAAGAAAATATAAAATATTTCAATTCGTAACAAAAAAAAATATTATAAGCCAAATAATATTTATTCATTAATTTCTTTTCACCAGGTACTTAGCGGCAGATACTCAACTCTTCATATTTGCCCTAATCGTGTTTGTGCTCATCCAAAGTCCACGCTACAGGAAGGTCACTCTCGTAACGCTACTTCTGGCGTCTATAGTCATTACAGGCGCTCACACTTACTT
Organism: Heliconius melpomene melpomene; assembly: GCA_000313835.2. Taxonomy (NCBI): domain Eukaryota; kingdom Metazoa; phylum Arthropoda; class Insecta; order Lepidoptera; family Nymphalidae; genus Heliconius; species Heliconius melpomene. The sequence continues at coordinate 93,874 of HE671165.1, read as the reverse complement.
CGACAACTTAGATGCGGTTGTCATACAATCTCCCGAGTAAGAATATTGTTTTTTCTGTCTATTGTCTTTTATTAAATTTTATGATGTAACTTTTATATTTATGAATCATTTAATGATTAAAAGTAAGAATTATATGTAAAGCGGTTAAGCCTTTTTGAGGTAAGTGTGCAATTTTTTTCTTTTTAGAGGAGGTATCAAAAATTATTCACCCCCTGCCCCTCTACTATGTTATTTTAATAATAGAGGTAATTAAATTAAACTGGTTAGTGAGTCCATCCCATCGAAGGTTCCGACCAGTTTCAGAAATTAGGTCAGTAGGAGCTTATAAAAAATGATGAACTTAAGCTTGCGGGCGTCATTTTGTAGGAAATAAGCTACTTATAAAATAATGTTTTAGTTTGTAATATAATATGTAATGTTTTTCTTTCTACAAAATATCTATTTACAATTTTCGGACTTTTTCCTTAATTTATGTTGTAAGTTGTCATTTCGTATATACGAAATGTATATGTAAATGAACTATATATATAGTTCCACGGAAATTAACCTATAAGGGTTCCGTTTTTATCTTTTGAGGTACGGAACCATAAATATCCCAAAATATTTAATTTTATAGAGGAATCATAATTTGGATTTAAAACAAAATATTTTTTAGATCATATCGTTCACTTTACATCCACGACGACACATTCAATCTAGTTTTCATCAGAGGTCATACGAATCTCTCCACATACGTGCTAGGGCTCGCCGCGGGCTTCCTTTGCTACAAGTGGCAAACTGAGGAAAAGGATATGTCTAAATATAAGGTTAGTGTGTAAAAAATACTATAATAACACAACATTCAATTAATTTATACGAATATATACGATACTTTGGAGCTTGTTCTAATAATTACAATCATATCATATATCATGTTTTTTCAAAGTAACACTTTAAATTTTAATATATTTTGTTAGTGAATTCTGTTATAAGGCATATTATTTATATTAATATCAAAACTATTATAAAAAAACTAACTTTGGGTTTTTTATTAACGGAAAATATTTTAATTTAATTTTATGGTGCAATAAGAATGCTGCTGTCCGCTTATTCTTATGTAATTTCAATTAAATATAAATACTAAAAGTTATATGTACAAATATTAGTCAAATTATAAAAAAAGTGTAGTCGTTTTAGAATCCAGTCCTGGCGCAGGGGCACAAGCTTGAGATTGCAAACGCGACAGGTTGTGCAATCGACTCCCACTCGAGGAAATGAATTATTGATTTTTTTTCATTTCCTCGCTCAAAAGCAGCACTTTAACATAATATAAAACATTGTTTTAATTTCTAGAAATACCGTATCTTCATCTGGTTGCTGTTCCCATTGGCCGTGGCGATCATTCTGTCTGGTGGTATCTTCTACATCGATGACTACACACCACCAGCCTTTGTGAAAGTCATTTACGCGTCTCTATACAAACCCTTGTTTCAACTGTGTGTTGTTCTAATTATACTTAGTGCTGTATTTAAATTAGAATGTAAGTAATAATATTCTTATATGTTTTTAATGCTCTCATCCATAGAGCAAGGTAGGCAGAGAGAATCTAGAGTCAAGAGTTTCCGTCTGCCTTTTTGGCGAAATTCAATTCTGCTTTTTACATTTTTTTTTATTTATTTATATTTTATTAGGCAAATTTCTATTTAATTTGCTCCTCCAAATAGGAATCGCACCTATGCCTATGCTAAAATACTGATAAAAAAATCTTATAGTTTAGCCAAAAACACACACACAAACAGACAAATATTTTAAAGACCATTGTTTTGGATTCTGTCACATTGATATATGCCCCCAATAATAGATTTTCTCGTATTTCTTCGATATGCAGACAGCGATCAGTTACAATTTTATTTTATATACAGGGTGGAATTGTCAGCGCCACTTTAAATGAAACCACAGTTTTAACTACTCTATAAAAGCCTAATATAATTCGGAAAAAAAAAAATTCTCAAAAATGAAAAAGTTATTTTTTCAAACAAAATAAATAATAAAATTATCGTTTTAAAATAAAACGCCATTTGTAAAGTATAATATAGGCACGCACACACTTACCTGTCAAAGCGGCAACGTCGCATACGTATGTGTGCGTGACATGAAATACAGGTATGGATAAAAATCGTGAAATGAAAAAAAAATCCTACGTCCAAACTGTTGAGGTACCTTGATTATTTTTTTAAATTCTGGGTTTGAAATATTTTACCCTATATGAAGTTTTAGTAAAAGAAGCGCTGCCTCTTCCACCCTGTATAGATTAGTATTCTATATAACATTTTACAGTATATTTTGAATGCGATTAAGCCCACAACTATCGCACATTGTTAGGCACATATAGCCCACTAAAATTAAATTTCAGGTGTCCACCAGTTTCTCATACATTTTCTTTCATTTCAGCTGTTTACCGAGGTATAGTGGAGTGGCGAGGATTCTCTTGGATGGGCAGAGTGTCATATTGTGCGTTCTTACTGCACACTATATTCCAAAGGACTTACATAGGAAGTCAAACTACCACTTTAACTATTTCTGATTACAATGTGGTAAGTTGTGATTTTTATGGGAAAATAGAATAGAAATATTATATGGATCTCTCTCTCTGCTACTTTCGTGTAAAAGTGTAAAGCGTGCGCGAGGTAAATTGAAAACTTATTTTCCCTTTTTCGCATAAAATTGAAAATATTATGTGCTGAACGTTTTGTTTCGACGAGAAGAGAGAAGAAACGAAAATAATTCAATTTTCCGAGTAGGAATCGAACCCACAACTTTTATATCACAGTCAAAATTTGAAATTAATTGAATTATAAACAAAAAAAATATAATTTTTTTAGAGTTCCTCGAAGATAAAATCCACGAAACATTTTAATTCAATATTTTGTTTCCTTTTCAGCTAGTTCTGCTTAGCGTGTCGGTCTTCCTTTCATATTTATGTGGAACTTGGCTCTGGCTTCTAGTCGAAGCGCCCGTCGCTGGACTCACAAAAGCATTATTGACTAAGAAAAAAGAATAGATGTAAATGATTTTTTTTTCATGTTTACAGTTTTACTGCAACATTATAGTAATAAATAATAATATAAGATGAAGTTGAAATCAAAAAAAGAATCTAGTAATAAAGAACTATACAACACAAATTAAGAAAGAAAACATTATTTTAGTGAAAATTATGGAAACGCCCTGCCTAAGAAACGATAATTATTATTCTTACAGGATACAGCGCGAAGATAAAAAATATATATTTTAAACTAAATCTGATTCAAGTATCAATAAAACATCATACCAGAATTATCTTTTAATTGTAATTCGTATTTGTAAAAATATGTTCAAATTATTTATGCTTAGTACATACATAAAATTTGTATTAACCATAAATAAGGAAAATTTCCAATAATTGACATTTAATAAGTGACTGGGACAGAATACGTATAGGTTGCCTTATACAAGTTACCAACAAAATAAAACTGAAAATAATTTTATTACATTTATTGTTAATTAAATCAAGGGTTATTTAGGGAATTGTAATCTATATATATTTATCTATTATATATTTTTATTGTTACAAATGTAAAAGTAATAAAATCAAAAAAACTAAAAATAGATCAAAATAATTTTATTGAATTCGAAAACAATTTATTTCGTGAATGTCTCCGAGTTAGGAATTAAGTTATGTGAATGCCTCTGAATATTATAATTATGAATTTATAACCATCATATTACACAATTAAATACTTATATTTCTTGACTATGAATATAATTAGACTTCGCTATAATTCCTTCACAACAAAGTCAAAAGTGATGCCCAAAAACAAAACATCATCTATTAGACAACCAATTTATTTAATATATTTTTTCACACTAAATATATAAGTTAAGTAAATAAGTTATAAATTTAAGTTTTTCACACTTTTTTCTTCTCCATCGGGCTTCTTTTCATGTACATTTTGAATAATTGGCTTGCAGGGGCCTCTACTAGCAGGTGTAGAACGAAAGCCAATGCGTAACAGATAAGTACCATTCCAACGAATACGAAGAACTGTAAAATATTGTTTTTTAGCTTCACGGAACTTGGGAACCTACTGTTACCCACTTCGTTCCTCACTTTCCACCGTATTTTTGAGGCATTCTTGAGGGGTGTTGAGTGATGGAATTCAACGCCGCGCTCGTTAACAAAGCGAGGCAACTGAGTGGGAATCGAACTCGTCACGTTACAGTCGCAAACTTGTTCACTACATCACGACTGCCTCGTAAAGAATATATATGTAACAGAATGGGATGTAATTTAATATATTGATGACATTTATGATATTTAACCCGTAATTTCTCTACTCAATTTCGTTTACGCAAAAATAAGCTGTTGTAGTATTTATTTAAATTGACGGACAGATAAAACGTATGTCGAACTCTTTATAGTACAGTTTATAGCTAGTCCCGCGTAGTAGAGAGAATCCAGTGTTAAAACACTCCGCGTAATCTCCGTTTCCTACGCCCAATTCAAACGATGCGCTTTGTTTATCAAAACAAAATTTATTTATTCTAAATAATTCTAATTCTAGGCAAAATTATTTTACAAAAAATATATATTACCAAATTCAGAAACGAAACAGGTACCAGACGAGTCCTCGAAGCCATCATAAAGTTATAAATATCAACATTAAGTAAAAAAACTCCGTACGACAGTTTCGACATTATTTCAAAGCCGCGCCATTCAAGCAATGCCCGGGATAAACCTGAAATAATAAACCTAAGATTAATATTTTTTATTTATATATATTTTTTACGGAAAAACAATATTTCTCTATCGTTTTTTTAGCTTCACGTTGCATCCCTCGCATAGCAGGGTAGGCTGAAGGTGCCAATACTCTATGTATTATGATACTTCGTTCCTATTTGAGACACTTCAGTTCCTAACTTTCCGCCGAAATCTGAAGGCGAACACCGCGAATCAACACCGCGCATTGCCACGTTACTCAAAGCGGAATCGAACTCCGAACCTATATAAATATGTAAAATTAGAATTGTTATTTCATGATTCAAGACACACGTTCTAAGTTTGCGAGGTGACTCTGACCGCAGGTACAGTGGGGTAGGCTACATTGACTGAAAACAAGTTCCGCCCCTTAACACGCAATATCTTGAAAAATGGGGAACAGAGTGTATTAATACTAGGTTCCCTCTGTCTACCCCGCTACGGGATACAGCGTGAACCTAATAAAAGTAGGTATAAATTTCAATATTATAGGTAATTCAAAATAAAAAAACCAATTACCATTAAACTTCAATATAATCCCCAAAGTCCACACACCCATTATAAGTCCAATCACAACTCTATGTGATGCTGCAAATATTAAGACCAAAGATTTGTGGGGGTATTCAAGCAAAAGCCCCAACACTTGAAAAACACCCAGCAACAAAGCAATGTTGAACCAGCAAATAATATTGCCGAGCTGGAAAAATAAATAGAGAAATTAAGTAGAAGAACAAGCGTGCGAAACCATTCCATTCCTCATTTTTAACCGAATTCTAGAAGCATTGCGTCTAGAGTGCCGGAGCTCACCACCTTGGAACCAGAGCGAAGAAATGACAATATTAATTAATCATTATTTATTGCCCCGAGTGGTAATCGAAATAAATAATCAAAAATAATAACAGTTTAATAACACATAATTGCTATATATCGGTTAACAAGCTTAAATTATTAGTATAAATGAAAATATCTTAAACTACGAATATTAATAGTACCTTAAAATTACGAAGATCTATTTTCCTCTGTCTCAAATAATAGCCAAGGTAAGCGCTACCCATACCCATGATGAAGCACGGCAGGTTGCTTTCTACTAGCACATGGTATTTATGGAAATTCCTATCATTCATTGTACGCAGCGCCCTGTAAAAGTTTTTTTAATAAAGAAAACCAGATTAACCCTTTTTCTTTTTTATTATTTTAATTTATATATAAATTTTAATTATTGTTTTTGATATTATGATATTTTTTGTAGCTCTTTTTTATAATCATTTACACAAATGCAAAACCCAGCTTAGGCCGAAACAAGCTGGCGTTGACTGTTAAGATACTCGTTTTGCTTCTCTGGAGATCGTACCCCACACCACCAACGTTCTTCCATTGTGCCACAACGGCCGCAGTAACTTAAATAATTTAACTTAGCTAGCTTGATAATTTTTAAATAATACATACTCAGGTCTGTACACAGCGACTCCGTCTAAGTCATGTTGTAAAATGTGATAGATGGGACTCAGAACGCCTATGGCTAGTAACAAGAGTAGGGTAGCACATTTAGTCTTCCAGCCTCGATGACGAATCATGAAGTGGACTATGAGACCGATGATGAATAACTGTATGTCTACTGCAAGGTGCCTGAAAATATGAGTAGTAAACCATAATGAAAGTAATAATAAAAAATAAATAACTGATTTAAAATATTTACCTAGGTAGAAATCCGTGGATAGCGATTTATATATAATAAAAACTATTAAATCGATTTTGATGAGACTTGAACTGTATCCTAATTTTAAATATATTTAAATCTAAATGGACCAATATGAATTTTAGTTAACGAGAATGGATAATTGTACAAGCATACATACATTTACGAAATTGATCAGACATACTAAAACCCTCATTAAATCATAAATAAGTGTACAATCTTCCGAACCTTTAGTAGCTTATGTGCATTCAATAATTTAAAATTACTTATAAAGGTATATTAAATTAAAAATAATTTTCTAATATAAACCATACCACGTTTGAAGTACACAAAATTTGTCATTCTGTATAAGATTGTTGAAATAAAAGAAATGAGCCCAGTAATAGTCCCTGCACTGCGCGCTGGCCCCGTTTGTGACGAAGTACTTCCACAGTGGCCCGGACCCGACGTGACGCAGCCAAGTCGCTACGAATGCTATCACAAAGGCTAATGGGGCGGTTAATCTGGAAAATTCTAAATATTATAAATATTTCTTTTATCAACTAATTTTTGCCAATTTTTCCAGACATTACGTGTTGAGTGGAGGAACTGGACGCAGTGCTTTGTCACCAGAGCAATGAAACGAAAATATACTTCTGATTTAAAATCAAACCCATATCGTTCCCATTTACAGTCAAAAAAGAAAGAAATATATTAAACACTTACTTCCACCATCTGCGAAGAAGTATTAACGGTATATCTTTCCAAGACATTTTATTCTTTTCCGAAGAGATTTGCAAATAGTATATCATAAGGAATCCGGTCATGAAAAAGAACAACTGAACTAAGCTTGTTGAACTAAAGATTAATCGAAATTTACTATCGTATGCCTGCAAAAGAGAGAAACAATTTATTGTTAACATTTTTAAAGTATTACCACACTAAGGATAGAAAAATACTTATTTGGAAAACGTATAAAAATTTGAACGTAACAGGATCCAAATCCGCGCCTCCTGGAAACCGTCCAGGCGCTCTGATCACCAACGTATGGCTTAGTGGTTAAGTGTGACTCAACGTTGCGGTTAATCACACCAGAGCGGAATAATAGTAAATATATTTTTTAGCTTTAGGGAGAAGAAATCTGGGAACCTTTAGACACTCCGTACCTATTAAAGTACTTCTCTTCTTGTTCTGTCAAAATAAACGCCGCGCAAGCCTCGTTAGCTTGCTTTTTTTCATCCAATTATAGTTATTATATATCTCATTTGGTACAACAACGATATAATTGTATTTTTAGTAAAATAATTTACAATTCATAACTTTGATTTCAACTCCTCCTCGATTTTAAAAGGTAAAGTTACATTATTGTGACTCACGCTATATCCCGCACAGAGAGTAGGGTAGGCGGAGGGAACCTAGTGTTAAGACACTCCGCTCCCCACTTTCTGCCGAATTCTAGCTAGAATGGAGGGATAGCGTGTTTAATGGCAAAACTCAACGCCGCGCTTTGCCTCGGCACCAGTAAAATATTTCACTATACTACTATCTATGTATCTACTAACTCAAATAGCAGGGTAGGCGGGGAAAACCTGATTTTAATACAGTTCCCGCGCGGCATTCTTCTTAACTAAACATTTCTCTGTATAAATATATTAAGAAAATAGTTTTCGAGAAAATAATATATTAAAAGCCATACCTTTTCAAAACTGTGAGGATCGTTAACAAATCCAGTTAAAGTAAATATTGAGTGTCCAAATACTACTAAAATTTGGCAGATTGTCCTGAAACATATAGAGAAACTCAGAACAAATTGTTTCTTCAATTCTTCGACAATATAAAGATGTTGGGTCACATAACATGACATTGCATTTTTCCCACTTAGCGGAATCGAATCCACATAAATCCTAAATGCAAGTAGAGCCAATTAAATTCTAAACTTATTTATTTTTCAACTTCACCTAGATTCGTAGGTAGAGCCTAGTGTTAAAACACTCCCCTCCCCAAATTCTGGAGGCATTGTGTTTAGATGCGGAACTATATAATTATATAATTATTTCAGTTACTCAAGTGAGAATCGAACCCACAACCTGTCGCGTTTAGTCACACGCTTGTGCGCCGCGCCACAACTGGACTGCCTAACCTAATACCTATAACCTAGTCAAGCGAACTTACCTGACTCCATAAAGCCCTTTCAATTCAAGAAGTCTTTCATCGACATCAGGTTCCCGACCCAACATCTCAGTGTTACGGAACACAGAAAAGCACAGTAGCACATTATTATTTTTATTTTCTGAAAGTACATCATAAAATGTTATTAAAATTTATTTAATCTTAATCGAAAATTGAAATAAATGTAATTAAAGTAGTTACAAAATTATCTTTATCCATACCTATATTATAAATTCGAAAGTAACTCTGTCTGTCTGTCTGTCTGTCTGTCTGTCTGTCTTTTACGCAATCAGGGCCAAACCGCTAATTTAATTGTGATAAAATACACATATAGAGATACTTGAGGGTCCCGGGATGAACATAGGATACTTTTTTTTCTCATATTTGTAATATTTTCGATATATACCAATATATTAAAATAATTAATTTGACAAGAAATTTATTCCGCCATGTTAATAACAATCGTCGCTACGCGTTGCTAAGCAACGGCTTGCAAAGTTTGTTGTTGCAAAGAAAACGTCACCCAAAGTGAGTTTGCTTAATGCGTACATGGCGCGCGCCGATATAGATTTGTATACATTAACAAAAATTAGATGATTTCTATAATTTGATATTCATCCTTATGAAAATAAATATAATAGTCACTTTTAGCATTTCATCTTGATGGAAATTATAGTTTACTGTATAACATTCTAATAAATAATTAAGATGTCACTGATTCCAAATGACCTAGCCTTCGGGCGGTATAGTATGAGTATGACCGACGCGAACGGGCGGATGACTGATGATTTTGTAAATTTTTATATATTTTCGAATTACTATTATTTTTTATGTAATTATTTGCTGCTTATAATTAATTTATCTCAGTTCGGTTATCTATACCGATGTTATACACTTTAAATATCGTAATTTCAATCATTTGGGATTTTATTTAATATTGTTCGCAAAAATTAATAATCCTATATCTTATAAAACAAAGTCGCTTTTCGTGTCTGTCTGTTGTTTCTAACTCTTCTTCTTCTAAACCACCCAACGGATTTTGATGCGGTCTTCACCATTAAGTCGAGTGTTTTTCGTAGAAGGTTTATATATAGTTTATTATTTGTACATTCTTATTTAAATTAACATAAATACGATAAATGTGTATAAAGTCCTACCCGTTGAGACACTTTCGCGCATGCGCTGCTCTAATGGTAAGTACTACATGAAAAAAATGTACTGGAGTATTGTTCCTCTTAATAAAATCTACAAAAAAGTCCGTGACGGCATATTCGTATCTTTTAAGAATAACGTGTAGTGATCATTTTTCTGTCTGAAAATAATAATTTCAATATATTTTTTATTGTGAGGGATATTTTTCCATAATGGTATTAATCCTTATCCTTTAAAATACTTTATTAATTTTCTACGTTAAACGAAGATAAAATTTGCTTTTTACAATATTTCGAAATTGCGAATAGTTTTACAGAAAAACGCATTTAATTGTTGACACATCCCGCCGTTGACACATCAGCTGTATGTTACTCAAGTTTCACTTATCCCTTACTCTGAGCATGTAAATAAGTACATTAGTTACGTTGACCATTTAATGTAGACCAAAACTGTTTTTTACTATTTTTCATTTTAATAAGTACTTTAGAAGTTGTTACAATATCAAAAAAAATCCTTGCTGCGAAACGGCTCGCCACTCGCCATGCGTCCGCCGCGCCCGCTTGCCTTACACGTATCGGTGGTTCAGTGGTAGAATGCTTGCCTGCCACGCGGGCGGCCCGGGTTCGATTCCCGGCCGATGCCTTCTATTTAATTTTCCTCACAGGCAGCCACGTTGTGCTTGCTTTTCATCAGGGACAGAATACCCCCTTCAGCATTAACCACAAGCTCGAAAAAAAAAACCCAGCTGCCTCTATAGCAACGAAGATTTAGTTAGATGCGTTTGCACGTATTGGATAATTGGAGTTGAATGTATTATATTAATTAATATTCAGCGCGATATATTTGGTTTCACATTTTTTGTAGTAGTTATTAGTAGGTAGGTTTTTGTTTATAATTTCTTCCGTTTAAAAATAGTCATTTAAATATATTTTAATAAGTACTTGAAAAGATTAGTAGCACAGATTTAAAAGTACGGTACCTACTAAAAAATCCTTGCTGTGTAAAACAATTGGAAAATCCTTATTGAAACTACAAAAATGCGGGTTGCATTAGGGTTTAATTAATTTTCACATTATCTTAAGTGCTTTGCAAACATACATTACATGAATAATCCAGTAGTTAAAGCGGGCGAAGCCGCATGAGGGTCGCTAGTTATTTAATATAGAAAAAAGTTTAGTACGCGCGCACGGCTTAGTTAGTTACTTTTACTTCTTTTGTTTGTTCATTTCGGTTACTCAGATATTTTTTCTAATAATAAATCTCCACTTATTATTTTTTTTAACTTATTTTAATTATTTAGGCTTATATTTTCGCGGGCGTAACCGCGCCCGGGCCCACTAGTTATTAAATAATTTAAATGTAAATAAATTAAAAGCAAAAAATCATTTTTAGAAAAAGTTTTTATAGAAGCGCTCTAAAAAGGAGAAAATAAAATTTGTCTTTTAAATTTTAACTATCAACTCATAACCTCATTGTACACAATTTATATGATCATAAAAGCTTGTCGCGTGATTTATTTGTGTAAATAAACTAGTGCTAATTTAATTATGTAAAATCTGCTAAGTTTCAATTTTTAAAGCTTCAATTTAATTAAATATTAATTAACGCGATGAAGGTCTTAATACTTGGTTGATGGTTACATTATATTAAAATTTAAATAAAATTTATTACCAACTATGCATTTACATACGTTTTTTTTTGATTCCATATATCAAAAAACAATTCTACAATTTCATAGTACCTTATGTATATTTTTTGTCCGTCTGTCGGTTTTTTTAGTCATCCATCTGGTTTTTGTTTTCAATAGGATCGTAAAAACGTCAGTATTAATAATTGTTTTTTTTTTGTAGTTTAAATAACTATTATTTTAGATATATGCAAAAAAGGAGGAGAGACAAGACACTGAACCAATTCAAATCAACGTTCAGGAGAAAATGAAAATAGTTTAAATATAATAATTGTTCCTCGTAGTTATCAAACTCTCAATAACCGCGATTACATTAAGTTTCAACTTTAGTAGTTCTCTTTATCGATTTATTACATTATCTAGGCAAATCTGGGACGTGGTTCGATTCTCTGTTGAGGAAATGAAATTATTTAAATTTATAATATTTTCATTTCTTTGCTCTAATATCGAGGCAAAGCGAGGCGTTCACTTCCGCCACTCAACAGGCAAAGCGTCCAGAATCCAACGGAGTGACTTAACACTAGGTTGCCTCTGCCTACGCTGCTGTATATACAGTGTAAAGCTTATATATAAGTATTGAAAAATCCCACCTGCACTATTTTTTACAGTATTGGTGTCGCGGTTATATCGTAAGTCATAGTAACTACCAGCTACAATAAAAACAAGTAAAATTGCAAATAATATTGCCACTGTATAATCTAAAAGATCGATATCCACTTTCTCTTCTCCCGCTTTGTCACAGTTCAGCCTGAATATGCGTGCACTCAAGCCATATTTAGTATTCATCATTTCGTTAAGGCATCCCTCAAGGATGTGTTCTAGGTCCTCTTTTATATCTAAGTTTGACTTATGGATGTATTTCTCGCAGGTTTTTGTAACACATATCCCTCTTTCAATAGTAGAATAATTGAAATGCTTGAATCCGTGCTCGGAATACTCCTGCAATAAATAAAACGTTGGTATAGTTATAAGAAAAATATTAAAAATGATTAATATTTGTTGATAGCTCTTCATTAAGTATCTTCTAAAAAGCCTTTAATTCGCTGTTAATATATGTTGTTAACTTAATATATGTTAATATATGTTTTTAACTTAATATATGTTTTTAACTTTTACTTATAATTTAAAATATTTTTGCTTATCTATTTGGTTAAGTAAAATGCGTCAAAATGAGTAGAACAGACTGATATATAGATTTTCTCTACTATTCTTTAAGAACGTTAAGAAAATGTTAAAAAATATATTTATTTAAACTTTATAGCATCACGCTTTATTCTGCATATAATAGGGTAGAGGGACCCTAATTTTAAGACAATTTGTACCCACTTTACTTTTTTAACAAAGCGGAGAAATAAAAATATTTCCATCCTCCTTTTCGAAATCGAACTCACAACCATCACATATAGTCACCCTCTGTGCCATAATAGTACAAGTTTTACATAACAATAAAACTTGTATTATTGTGGAGAGACGATGCACAGCATCTGTGAGAGGGCGCTGTATACTTCCCTTTGATTATCTAATGATTTTCACTTCCGGTTGCTGTTTTCGACCAATCAGCGATTCGCCGGAAGTCACGTGGTCCCAGGTGGTAGGGCCGGAACGTATAAAAGGCGACACTACGCTTCTTACCTCATAGCAGATTCTCACCAGGAGCCTTAAAATGATGCTGTGCATCGTCTCTCCACAATAATACAAGTTTTATTGTTATGTAAAACTTGTACTATTATTTGGGATGTGACGATGCACAGCATCTGTGAGAGACGTGTTTATAACTCCTGGTGACCACGCACGACGCTATGTGATCTAAATCAGAATGATTGTATAAATTGATTCTGATACCTTCAGATAAATTGATCTGTAAAACCACAAAAAACATGAGTAACATTGTTTTATTTATAAGCAATTTGAAAAACCAAGAATTGTAAATTGCTTAATTTTTTAATTCAATTGATAATCGCTCTGCCGGAAGCAGAGCCAAAATAATCTAACTTCAATTATTAGATTTACTTATAATCTGCATACAAACAAATTTTAGAAGATGTTTTGCAACTCGCTGATAAGCATGAGTATGAAAGGAAGCTTTCATAACCGTCTAAATAATAAAGCTAGACGTGCTCACTTTTGATATTGATTTACTAACCTTTTTATATAAGTATCGATTATTATTCATGAAGCGCTTGCGTAGCCTCCCCTCTAAATTACACAACAAAATTGTTACCTTTTGTAGCCTGTTTCCGGTGGTCTAGCTAGTTTCTTAATGTAGAATCTAGCACAACATTTTTCTTAGGATGACACCACCGTCTCTAGAGCGTAATTTTCAACAGGTCTCACCTGTTTCACCGAAATATTTCTAAACGAAATATGATGTTAGAAATACGAGCAGGATCGAAATGCCAATGAAAATGTCGTCCGGTCTATTGGAAACTATCTCCGGCTCAGACCAACCAACTCCATACTTCCTTTTTTAACATCTATAATAAATTTATAGTAAGCAGAGACGCGTTCTAGAGTAGGTACCACGCCTCGCCAAGCGTAATGTAGGACGTCCTCCCGCGAGATGGGGCGACGATATTCGCAAAGGCGGCGGCGGGCAACGGCTGGATGAACGGCTGAAGAGCTGAAGATCGAGCTCAGTGGCGT
>HE671165.1:38774-79484 GCA_000313835.2 Heliconius melpomene melpomene | reverse complement strand
CCTTAATTTTTTTTTTTTTTCAATTTAGAGTTAAACTGGTCAAACCTTTGAACGCCTTTGTAAAATTTAATACTTGAGTCCATCATCACCCACTTTGAGTATTATAACTTCATAAAAGCATCAATGACCTGATGGCTCACCCGAACCGCAACCAGACCGACAATTCATGATATGAATATCCTATCTGCTACTTAGGTACGGTTTTGAAGAAAACTGGACTTGACATACGACGCGCTAGACAATTTGAGTTTATAAGCTCATTAGTTTTTCAGCCAAAATTTAGGCCGACTAATGATTATATCATTCTTCGAAGTGTAATAAAGTTATAAGTAATTGATACTACTATAGATTTACATATAAAGTTATCAATTTTATAATCGCTTCTTAGCTGTATTTTAGAACTACAATAATTCACTTTTAGAACTACAATAGTCAAAATTTATACCATTTAAATACAAATGTACTCAATTTAAACGTCCGATTTTCCCCGGACTTAATGATGTCGTAGACATCCAACATGCTCTCCGCCATATTGGAGTTGCGACTACGTGTATACCTCGCTAGCCAGGTTCAGTTTATGCAAAACTCATGGCAATACGCAGCGGAATACCTACGTTACGCACGTGGATATCGCCCAAGGTGTATATATATATATATATATAGACATCATATAACAAGACTGTTGACAGTAATAATTGGCACAACTATCTTCACACAGCCCTCATGTTTTCATTAGCTTTTCCCAGCTTTGGAACCAAATCAAGCCAAAGCTCTGGAATCATACTTTATGGTATCCAACAACTTAGTAATAAAAGGTTGTCTGTAATTCTCGCATTTCATATCTGACCACTTCAGTAATAAAAGGTCCTAATACAATACAATTCACTGCTTGACAGGCCCAACTGGAGACTTTAATTTGGTCTTGACTTGTCTTCTGAATTATTTAACCGCTTTCTTTTCCACTTTCTCCTGCTTCTTACTCTAAATAGAAGGAAATGTTTCTATTTAGATGCAAATTTTACTTCTTCCAAATATTAACCTATGTGTTGCCTCCGCATTTTCTAGCTGGATGCTTGATTATAGATTTCTTCCACTACATCAGCTTCAATTCTGATGGTGACTGGGATGCACAACAGGGATACACAGTTTCTATTATACAGTACGTCAGGTATTAAGTACTTTTGCCGAGGTACTCACGGGGATGTGCACTCACTGGCACGAAGATAATACCAAATTAGCCAAAGAAACCTTACGGTTGACTTTTTATTAATACTTATGTGGACTTTAGTTTTAGACATATTGCTTCTTTATATCCATTACTTAACAATCCATATATCATTTATAACCATCTTTATCTATTAGAAAATTTCCTATTGGTTTGCTTTATCAGTTGTCGAACGTGAGTCGAACTATTTTCTATCCTTGCTTTCTCGAACCGCTTGAAAATTCTTATTGGATAAAGTCAGAGATGATATGGAGAATGCTCATTATTAAGTAGAAAAGAGTTTTCAAAGCCCCAAACCATCTACACCCGTCTCCGATATACCCAGAGGCAGGCTCCGTATTTCTCAACACAATGTATACAGAAAGATACTGTTACATTTAAATAAAGTTATTAACAATCATGCAAGACTCTTGTGCTAAGTTCTGGGCTTGTGTTACCAGTCGCCGGATTCTCACTCGCGGAAAGGCCAGAATATTGGTATGCACTCATTACTTGACAATTGCTAATGTATAATTAAATGTATACTAGATTTTTATGCTTAACGCTTGCTTCTCAATTTTTTTCTTTTTTGATGCTTGTACGGTTGACGAAGGTCTAACTGCTTCAAATAATCTTGGAAACGGATTATTGGTGGCATGGAGGTAAATGGCTAGATGCATTCCCGCGATTAAACCGGGAAGGGCCTACGGAGCCCAAACCATCAGCCACTGCCTCCGATACGCTCAGAGGCAGCCTCCTTATAACTGCCCCCCTCCCGTACAATTGAGAGCATTTCTAATTAAAATAGTACCGAGCTTCTTTAAATTCTACTGGCTAGAATCTTTGCCGAAGAGGCCATACAGAAGATCTCGTGATTGCTAAATACTATGGAGCCCATTGCTAAATGTTATGACTTTCATAGTGATGGCAGTAACTACGAATAAACAGCAAATCCACAATTCCTTTATCCTCACTCCTCTAGGATTGAGAAAATGAACCTCCGATATTCCGTGTTTGAAACACTTTTCCTGCCAGAAGGCTTTGAAATTGTCTTCGAATCCTTATGTCTAATTCTTCTGAGTATTCGTTAACTTGCTTAGGATACGCTCCTAGCGAATACAGCATTTCAATAAATTTAGTAATTATCCTTAAATAAAAATAAAAAAAAAAGATTATCTAAAAATAGACAGACTTTATATATATCGGAGTATAAGGTGATTGGGACCAGAGCTTGTTCCGATCCCATTTCTGATTGTCGGTGTCACGTCATAGTGACAGGCAACGCCATCTGGTCTTGACAACTGGCAATTATTAAATATATATATGATGAGAATAGAATCCGTTATATATTTGATAACTCGTTCAGGATACGCTCCTAACGAATTTATCGCATTTAAACGAAGGTAGTATATTACTAGATAATATACAACTAAGTAAACTCGGTGAAAACCGATTTATTTAGTAAACTCCGTTTACATCGCATGATATTATGTCGAGAACGTCTCGTCTTGTCTCGTCTCGTAAGAGCGTTAAACAAGCGACGAGTCCTCTTGCTTTTTTGCAATGCCCGTTAGCTGAATAAAATTGGGCCATAACTGTTGAAAATCTGAGACATATACCTACACCTTATTGTAGGTTATAACACAGTCGTGTTCGGTGAAGCTCAAAATCCACTACTGTATTGGTATATATGATACCAAGCAATAGAACAGAATTACATGCATGTAGATACTTGTTAAACAAGAGGTTTAAATGACTCACCCGTTGTCCATTTTTTACCTTTGATTTTCACAAAAACAAATTCTCTGATGAGGATGAACATCTTTGCTGGAGGCCTTCCCAGGAGTAGGCCCGATATAGAAATCCGATTCACGATGTGAAGAAATTCCACCTCCAACACTACACTTACCACAGCACTTTCACTTTTAAACAATGTTACTCTGATTGGAAATAACGACGCTATGGGGTAAGAAGCGTAGTGTCGCCTTTTATACGTTCCGGCGCCCTACCACCTGGGACCACGTGACTTCCGGCGAATCGCTGATTGGTCGAAAACAGCAACCGGAAGTGAAAATCATTGGATAATCAAAGGGAAGTATACAGCGCCCTCTCACAGATGCTGTGCATCGTCACATCCCAAATAATAGCCTCTTTTATACCCACCACCACCGTATATTAAGTAATATTAATAAATGTAAGGTAGAATGTAAAACATATGTAATACTGGTTATAAGAAATAAAAGTCAGTCTTGGTCATGAGCTAGTTGTTTTACTACATGGTGACAGCGGTGTTAAATTTAAACAGATAAATGATTGTTTTTTATTAAACATGGAACACGCTAGACCTCCAACGGAATTCATATTGGAAGGTGGCCCCGCAAATCGGGCGGACGCGTGGCGTAAATGGTATACTCAATTCCAAGTGTTTTTAAAGGCATCGGGAGTGTACAGAGAAACAAAGGACGTACAAGCGAGTTTACTTATTAATTTAATCGGACCTGATGGATATGACATATTTTCAACCTTCAAGTTCACAAAGGATGAGAGCCAGGACGATTTTGATGTGCTCGTTAGAAAATTTAATGAATATTTTGTGTCGAAACATAATACAACAATGGCGAGGTTCCGGTTTTTTACTACGTGTTCTAAGAACCGGGCGAAACTATTAGACGTTTACGTGACTGCGTTGCGTCTGCTGAGTCATCACTGTGAGTTTGAGCATTTAGAGGATGGTTTAATACGAGATCGTATCGTTTGTGGCATATCCGACATTACAGTTCGTGACAGATTACTAAGGACAGAGGAATTGACCTTAGAAAAAACTATAAAAATTTGTCAGGCAAACGAAATATCAATTGCAGAGAGTAAGCAAATCGAAATATGTAACGGCGCGGAATCATCGGCGGCGCTTCGAACAGTGGACGCGTTGTTCGGTGCGCGTGCGCCGTGGCGCGGCGGCGGTGGCGGCAGCGTGGCAGCATCGGCGGCACCGAGTGCGGGCCGCGGGCAAGTATGCGGGCGCCCCGCACTGGACAGCGGGAATGCAGACCGTCGATTGGGCACTGCTTTCAACAGTGACAAGTGCGTCCCGACTAAGTGTTGTGTCGCGTGTGGTAATTCTTATTATATAGATAGCTACCATCGATGTCCGGCCAGGTTTGTGCAGTGTTTTTTGTGCAATAATAAAGGGCATTATAGAAAGATGTGTCCGGTAGAAAAGGTAAAAAACAAGTACATGAGCTTCGTGAAAGTGTTAGTGACCATGACTCGTTTCTTGTGTCAACTGTAAGAGATTATTGTAATAAAGATAGCAAATGGTTTGAAACATTATATTTATATAGTACTGGTGTGCCTGTAAATTTTAAATTGGATTCGGGGTCCGATCTAAATGTGTTATCATTTATAACTTATAAAAGATTAGGTTATTGTTTAAATGATTTAACAAAATCTAATATAAAAGCAAAATCTTTTTGTGGGAATTACTTACCTATACTTGGTTCTATTGAGATGTCTTGGATATATAATAATAATATTTATAAAATTAATTTTGTAATATGTAATGATAACTGTCAGAGTGTTTTAGGTCAAGATACTTGTGAAAAGTTGGGAATTATTAAGCGTATATATTCTTTAAATATAGAAACATATGATGATTTATTTCAGGGTGTAGGTAAACTACCGGGTAAATATAAAATTGAAAAAATTGAAAAAAACGTATGTCCGTCAGTATGTCCAGTGCGAAAAATTCCATTCGGTATAAGAGATAAAATAAAATAGTGTTAAAAATGCAACTAGCACGGATTTAGAATGTAAAATATTAATTAAGTACATTTTATACGGGTGGCCGCGTTACAGAGCTGACGTGGATAAGGCAGTTAGTGTCCATTGGCCGTATAGGACATCTTTTGAATATATTGATGGTGTAATATTTAAGGATAATTTAGTTTTTATTCCTCGCGAATTACGGACGACAATGTTACAATGTGTGCACGAAGGTCATTTAGGCATTGATAGATGTAAGAGACGTGCGCGCGATGTAATGTTTTGGAGTGGCATGTCGCGAGATGTTGAACGTGCAGTTCGGGCGTGTGCTGTATGTGCTGATCTTGCTACATCACCCTCCAAGGAGCCAATGATACCGCATGCAGTACCAAGTTTGCCATGGAGGAAAGTCGGCTCAGATATTTTTGTTTGCTATCGAAAATATTATTTAATATTAGTTGATTATTTTTCGAATTTTATTGAAGTAAGTCCGTTGAAAAACATCGGGTCGAGTGCTGTAATAAACGCGATGAAAGATCAATTTGCTCGACATGGAATACCTGCTGAGTTAGTAACAGATAATGGTCCTGCGTATATATCTAAAGAATTTAATCAATTTTCAGTGGATTGGTGTTTTAAACACACGACAACTTCACCTTATTACGCTCAGGCTAATGGGTTGAGTGAACGAGCTGTGCGAACTGTTAAAAATATTATTAAGAAATCGGTTATTTCGGGGACAGATTTGTATTTAGGTCTTCTTAATATACGAGTGAGTCCTCGTAATGGAGTGAGTTCGCCGGCGCAATTGTTGATGGGTAGACGTTTGAACACAAAGCTTCCCATACACGTTAATAAATTAAAACCTGATCGTAACAATAGTGATGATTATCTAAATATAGTGAAAAATCGTTCTTATACTAAAAAATACTATGATAGGTCGGCGCGAAAGTTACCGCAATTAAATTCTGGAGAAGAAGTAATAGTTGTTGATGGTAAATCAAGAAAACGTATGATTGTTCGCGATCCTGCTCCGCAGCCACGGTCCTATTTTCTTACGGACAATACGGGTAGGTTACATAGACGAAATCGTCGTCATCTTATTAAGGCCAGCACGTCTTTGCAAGATACATCTTCTGCAATCTTAGTAGAAAACGCGATATATGATGATAACATAGAGAATGAAGTGGATATTGAACCATTTTTAGTTAATGCGTCGCCCAGTGAGCCCCACACGGATGATACAGAAACTACTCGTACTCGTAGGTTAGCCGCATGTAAAGCACGCAAAAAAATGGCATTATTGTATAAAAATAAAAAAAAATAATAGCTTTTTTAGCTATATTAGTATATTTTAAATATTGTTAAGTTTTATATAAATCTAGATATTGGTGATGGTATATTTTTTTTTATTTTTTTTGTAAGGGGAAGATGTTGTATATTAAGTAATATTAATAAATGTAAGGTAGAATGTAAAACATTTGTAATACTGGTTATAAGAAATAAAAGTCAGTCTTGGTCATGAGCTAGTTGTTTTACTACACCCAAGGGGTAAAATGAGACCCTATTATTAAGACCCCGATGTCTGTTTCTCTCTTAGTCTGTCACCAAGCTCATACATATCTCATGAATCGTGATAGTTAGACAGTAATTTTCTTACAGGTTATATATTTCTGTTGAATAAAGTAAATATTTATTAAATATCCATACAACAACTTGACTTGTACTTACTCGCATGGTATTGTAAATTGTATTACTTGAATCTCCATATAGCTCCACGCTTGCAACACAATAAACGGCTTCAGAATGTTCAAGGCACGATTCATAGTTTTCTAATTCAAATAGGCTCGGCAATTTTTCATATTCAATTTCTGTTGAAATAAACTACATTAAATCTACTTAGTTTTGCCATAAATATTGTTACAAAGAAATACATTTTTTAAAATTGTACGCAGCATTTATTACTATTGCAGTGCGTAAGTTTAATACATTAATATAAAACCATAACCAAGAATGGACCGTTCAGCAAGAATCAGCACCGGGTTATAGTCCGGCTTTATAAAGCTCGATCCACCCAATCTTGGTTAGAAACGAACGTTCCGGACTCATCAGAGCAAAGACTGGCCGTCATCTAGTCCTGATCTAAGTCCATTGGATTTTCATCCACTGGAGTAATGCTTGTTTTAAACACCATCATAATTTGGAGTATCTATGACAATCCATATGATTGGCAGAGAAGAACCTACCCATAGAAGGAATGGATACTGCTGACCTCAACGTATAAAGGACGGTATGGCAGCCAATGAACTTGTGGACTGTGGACCACTTCGAATAAGCTTATTTTATTTATTAGTTATATTTTTTGTGGTTTTATATTAACATATGAAAAATATATATATTTTTTGTAACAATATTTATGGCAAGACTAAGTATAAACTCTATATAACGCTATAAAAAAATAGTACTTTTATTTAGCTTTACGTATCAATCGTTTTTATCAAGGTGATTATAGAAATATTTGTGAAAGTTGTTCAACCCAGAACGGAACGTCGTGTATTCTTGTACCTAATATATAATAGTACCCCAGAGCTGGAATTGAACACCGAAATATCGTATATATATGTGGCTATATTTAGACATGTTTAAGCTGTGCCATCATTTAATAAAAGTCGGTTAAGTTTAAAAAAAACTAATCGGAATCGCCTTCCGAGAGTTCCATACTAATTAAATGATTGCAGGTCAACGGGAAGTACAAGTTATAAAAGTGACAAGTACACTGGCTTGCGGGCTTTAACTTAAGGTTGCGATATTTACTAGTTTTGTATGATATTAACTAATAAACTAGTTGTGGGCCTACGTTAATTTAATAGGTTTTGACTAGGAGAAAAAAAAACTAAAATTTGTGAAAACGACAAACGAAAACACATTTCCACTCATTTTTTATCGACACCGACTTATTAACAAAAAAAAACTGACTTCAGAAAACGAATTAAAAAGTAAAAAATAATGTTACATAAAGTAGACCGTACTTTGATTTTGTTAAACAAAAATAATAAAAAAAATATTTCGTAATTTTGCAGTCGGTGCCAAGTAAAATATACAGGCTTCAATTATTAAAGAACCATATCATGATTTAATATTGTAGTAAGTTTGTTATAGCATTAGCTAAGAAATGAAGTACAAATAAATTTATAACGATTATTTTTATGAAATACCAATATTTTTTAGGACTTTTTCCTTTATTTGTACGTATAGCACGTTCTCACTTCGCGTCAAACTTTATACCTGTAAGCTCCTGAGAAGTACCCTATAGATTTCAATTACATACAAGGTACGGAACCCAAGGATAGTCTTTTTTATCGTTAAAATAAAAATAAGAAAAGTTTAGAGATTTTTAACAAAAAAATAAGTTTAAACGTACATTACAAAGCAATAAATATTTCAGAATTAATGTATATGCTTATAAATGCTTAAATTATTCTAATACATATGATAAAAAATAAATTATTTAAAATTAAGTAATTATTTTACTAACCACATTTATTTAGCAAAATTTTGATCATTTGACGTTACCGTGACTACCTGTCATAGTAAATGTTATCGACGATATGGTTTTTGAGACATGAAACTACAAACATACATAAATTAAACATGTTTAATATATTTATTTCTCTATCTTTATTCCGTTTTTAGGATTCCGTAGCACAAAATGTAAAACCGGGACTACTTTGTTGTCCGTCTGTCCGTCGGTCCACACCATTTATCCTGAGATCGCGTGGATAGAATAATCCAGAAAAAGCGAAACCACACCTGTTCGGCCATATGATCGACGAAGACAATATCCGTATGTTCGTATCAGGAGATGACAGAATTCTTTAAGACATCAGACTGTGTCATGTATTCAGTTCTACGTATATCATTTAATAATTAAGAGCAACTGATGCTAGAGCATCAGCATCATTTGCTAGAGCATCATTTGCTTAATCAATATTGTATTTTAATTTCCGAATTTTTATTTGAGGGATGCTTTCAACCAAGACGTAAGCGTAAATGCCGGCAATATCTTGCCGTCATCAGTTACTGGGTCTCAGAGCTATCTTCACAAAGAGACATAAAATCCTATGGTTGATTTTTGCTATGAATTACTTTTCCCGATCAGCGCTTTTTCGATAGGCGTGATATCACCGCTAGAGTATTTTACTTAAAAATTACAAAGAACCGGTTCAACGGTTAGTGTTGAGTAGCTGTAGGTATACCAGCATATATATTATTTTGGCAGGACTTTCAAATACAGCATGATGATATGGATCAAATAATAGTTGCAGAACTGTTCAATGCAGACTTAAACAAAATATAATCTAAACGGATAAGGAATAAAACATTAGTTTGACTAATTTTATTCTGCGTGAACTGGATGAACCAGCATCTAAAAAAAAACGTGTAAAAAGAACGAAAATCTTCCCAATTAAGCGATTACGATAACGATAAATGCTTTGTAGAAATAAATGTGTTGAATTTAAATTTTATAAAATAAAAATGTTAATGGAATGTAAAAAAATTAGGTCCAGATAAAAAAACCGGAGCGGGCCGCTATTATATAATAATAAAGAAAAATATATTAAAAAAAAACTCACCATTCAAATCATATATAACTCCATAACTCCTATCGCACATAAATAATAAAAACATATAAAAAATAAACTGATACATTTTTTATATGTTATATATTTTTACTTTGTATTTTTAAATGAATTTTTTTCTACTAAGATTATATAATTTTAAACATTTGACCATAAAAGAAATTATTATTATTTAAAATTATTTTAAATCAAATAGCAAACTAACTAAGATTTGGTTTAAAATTAAAAAAGCTTGGTTCAAAATTGGTTGCTACACAACTGTATTCAAATCAAAAACAACGAGAACTAACCCAAAGCTATAACCATAAATCTATTTATGTAGTTATCTTATTTTTATGTATGGTATAAATTTATCATTTTTTATTTTAAATTATCTTTAACTAATTAATTTATTATCTTTTAACTGCGTAGAACATTTGTGTAATACGCATGTCAGCTTCACGCTGTATCCCGCATAAAGCAGGATAGGCAGAGGGAACCTAGTGTTAAAACACTCCGTTCCACACCTTCTACCGAATTCTGGAGGCATTACGTGTTGAGTGGCAGAACTCAACGCCGCGCTTTTTCCTCTACACCAGGGCGATAAAATGGAAATATAAACGTCAATTAATATTTCACTTCCTCGAGCGGGGATCGAACCCACAACTGTCGCGTTACAGTCACACCCTTGTGCCGCTGCGCCACGACGGCATACAGCGGATGTAAAAAAAAATTTACATATCAAACCTTATATATAACCTTGATATGTAAATTTTTACTGTGATATGAATATTCTCAAATTTCATTTATTATTATATATTTTATTTTTAGAATGTTTTTTTTAAGCTTACGTTAAAAAATATTAATATTTTTTATTTTTTATGGTATCGGGCGGCAGCCGCGACCGTCTTATGTTAAAACGAGGCGCTCGTGCTTCCGCTGCCGCTGGTGCTACTTTGCGTCAAGAATAGTTCTGATGAGGATTATCCTGATAGACGTATCCTTTCAATACTTATCAGGCTCTGCCGTTTTTCATTTGGAACTTGCAAGTTCAAGTGTGAGTTTGAGTGACTTGAGATTTTTTTATGATGATATATGATCATTTCTGAAAGCGATTTTTTTATTAAAAGGCAATCAAGCGCTTGGGTCATCTGGACCAGGAAGCTCTGCCGCAAATAGGCCATTCCACAGTTGTGTTGTTTCACATTTTATATTTGTTACGGAAGTTTGTTTTGTATGAGGGCCTTGTTTGTGTGTGAAATGTCACTTAACATCAGGTGACTACTAGCTCGGTTGTCTGGTCTTAGCTTTAAAAAAAGTGAACATGAATATTTTTTCAAATACACGACAGGTTGTAAATTCGATTCCCACTCGAGGAAATAGATATATTTAATATTTTAATTACTTCGCTCTGGCAACGAAGCACAACGTGGCGTTGAGTTCCGCCACTCAACACGTAATGTCTCCATGTTTTGGTAGAAAATGTGGAACGGAAGTGTCTTAATGGGAACGGAACACTAGGTTTCCAAGTTGCCTATACTTGAGCTATCACCGAAAATATAGCAAAGATTCTCAGATGCCGAGAAAAGAATGAACTTTGTAGTTACTGTGGTAACGCCCACAGAGGGGAAGGCCCCGACATGTATAAATTGTGCAAAATCCAATGCAAAAGCCATAAACTTGGAGCACAAGGCATTTAGCGTTGAATGCACCGAGCGTGCCAGGAGGGATCCGTTCGCACGATCTAAGATAGCGTATTGCTAAAGTCACGCAGGCGGACAAATACGGAGTTTCCCACAATCTATGTAGCCTGAGACGGCATATATAAGGTTCATCCAGGTGAATCTATATAGGGCCACAGTAATCGCTGGAAGCCTAACAATTGGAGCTCGAAATCACTTTCAGAAACATTGGATGGACAATAACACACCTACACCTTGACGGCCCCGCTCACTATTTAGTACGCAGGCCCATTGATGATTCATTCATGTTCTCTTACATACCTTTTTGCTATTTGTAGCTCCGTCCTCCATCTCCCACCATTCCGGACATGGCCGCGGGGACGCACTGGTCGCGACGCTGAGGACGCGTCGCCTAGGGATGACGCTCTAGCAGTGTGCTCTCGCGAGTTGCACGTGCCGGATGGAACGTCACGCCGCCTGTGAAACGTGACGTTTATGGATTATATTCCAACTGTGTTATGAAGAATATTTAAGTATTTTATGAATTCTAGCGTTTATTATGACATAAAATAAAATAGTATATTCTACAGAGGATAATTGATGTCCTGTATAAAACTGTAATGCATCACATTGCTCTATTGATTATAATTTTCACAGCGTACGCGATATAAGGATTTTTTTGGTGTTTTTTCACACGTTAATCGTCTAAGTGTAAAAGAATTTTCAAAATTGGTCCAGTAATTTCAGAATCTACTCAATTGGAAGAAAGAAACAAAAATTATAATCTGTTGTCTTTATAATTTTAGTGTAGATATCGACGCACCTGGAAGTGACGTACCAGTGAAGTTGCAGCTTTCTAATAGTGAAACAATTTTTGATATTGGTCCGGTAGTTTTTGTGTGAAAACAATAGAAACATACATACAACAATACAAATGTTTCCTCTTTATAATATTAGTAAAGGTAAAATTCCACAATGAAATGTAAGTTTGCCAACATAAAAATTTTAAGTAACCATAAAAACAATACTAATAATTAAAGCTTATTCTACTGTTTAAGAATATTTACAAAATAAAGATGTATGGAATTAAAATCTATTCAATATCACACAGGGTGATTGCCAGTTTATTTATTTAAGTTTCTTTTTTCAGAATATTTATTATGTTTTATATCCACTCTGTATATTAAACAACTAACATTTTCACTCAAATGGGTGTATTTAATTTAACGATTCATAGTCCAATGTTTTTAAAACATAAGGAATAGCCCTATATAAAATATTAGCACTCTTTTAAGAAATTTACAACACAGTATCAATAATACTAGAGGAAGATCACATCAAAAGCATGGAAACTCCCTGGAAAGCTTCTATAAAGAAGATAACATTAGATGACACCGTAACGCTTGGCGCTTCGTTTCCTCTGACTGAAAAGGTAAATTTTTGAAAAGGTAAACTTCTTAAGCAATTTTTATAGAAAAGACAAAGCAAACGAGCGTACGTCTTACCTGATGGCAAGTAATAACCGCCGGCACGACCCTGTGTAACTGAAATTGGCTATAGCATCCGTTGCCGGTCTTTAAGATCTTTATTGAAGGTATACATGCTGTGACAACAAGGAAACACTGCCGCAGGTAGGTCATTCTACAGCTTTGTGGCAGACATAAGGAATTCCTCTCAAACACACAGAAGTAGAGTGCTACGTATCGAAATGTTGGGAATTATATTTAAACATTGGTTCCTGAAACCGTCTTGTATGGTTTCAAAAAAAATCCTTAGTGTGGAATGACACTTAAAAATGTCAAAAATATTCATACAACTTACTTTTTATATTACTCCTAAAGCAATTTAAAAAAATTCATATATATGTAGTTGTACGAAAGAGCTAGTTAATAAACAGATGTACCTATATAAAGGTGGATAGTTTCATTATAGCAGCTCGGCACTAGTGACGCCTGTGGTTACAATGATTTTGTTATATTTGCTGCTGCTATTCAATATTTTCAATAATAGTTTAGGTTTCATATTTCATTTAAGTGGTGAGTTTTTTTATATTATTTTTATTTTTTAACATTACAGATAAAAATATATTTCCAAATAAATCTGTACTTATAATTAAATCGTAACTGATCGGTGTATGTGCATGGAAAATATATTAGAAAAACGATGATCTAAGTACTGGGGGCATTTATTAGTGTAATAGAACCCAAAGCAATAATTCTTAGAATTTTTGTCTGTTTATCTGTTTGTCTGTGCGTTTGTTTTATTATAATCGGTTCTTAAAAAAACCGATAAAAATTTTTAGTATATTATTCGACAAAATTGCTACTTGCTAAAAGAGTTATTTAAAATGTCTTATTGATTCGGCTAGATCTTTAGTTTTCGATGTTTTGTTGTTTAATATTGTTTCTAAAATGGTAATTTATATGATGATAAAAAAAATGAGGTTGTGTGATCATCGAGATTTCAAGATATTACGGAAATTTTGAAAGGTTTTTTTAATTTTTTTTTTTTGTTCATATTTCGTTTGTAATGCTCTATATCTATCAAGTCGAATTTACGCGGAATTGCGTTTGCCCCGCACGCGTACTTATCGTTTACCTAAATAGATGTTAAATAACTAAACATTTTTTTTCAAAAATATCAATAAATTATCGAAAAATTAAATTTACTTAATTTACTTAGTGCATTGCGGTATAGATAACCATCTACTGCAGTGTTTTTGTCATCTCCACTTTAAATGAAACCACAATTTTAACAACTCTATAAAAGCCTTATACAATTAAAACAAAATAAATTTTGCCAAAAATTAAAAAGTTATTAAACAAAATAATTAAGAACGACACACAGACAAACCTAATAAAGGTACCCCGCCGCACACGCCTCATTCCGAAATTGAGTTGTAGGTATTGGCGATAAAGTTCAAAGTTGTTTAACCTCTATTAGTATTTTTGTAGTAGTAAGTGTTAACGTTATTGGCATCTATTCGTATCTGCGTCACACGTATTGCAGGTATGAATAAACATCGTGAAATTAAAAAAAATACTACGTTAAACTGTTGACGAATCTTAATTTTTTTTAGGTGTTTAATGGAATTGAAATATTATTATATTATTTTCCCTATATGCTGCTCCTGTAAAAGGACAGTAGACGCTTCCATCCTGTAAAAAAAATATTTACTAAAATAAATTATCATCTTTTCTTAAGCACTTATAAATACATATTCGATTATTTCAAGCGAACGAAATCGAACTGGGGCCGCTAGTATATAAATATATACATTATAAAAAAATATTTTAACAACCAGGACGACACCGAGGCCATCGTAGCTCAGCGGCACATCGTCGTGCTGTAAACGTGACGGGAGTGGATTTGATGCCCTTGGAGAATACTTATTTTTACTTCTTCGCTCTGGTAACATGACATAGCGCGGCGTTGGTATACGCTTCTCAACAAGCATTGTCTAAACAATTGGAACGGAGTATATTAATAATAGGTTCCCTGTGCCTGAAAACAATCCAGACGCCTCACCTACGTATACTTTTAATAATATATAATTAATTATAGTTTTAGGTTACAAAGACAACAATAGAATGAATATTTATAAAGGAATCATTGATTGATTCTTTTATAAATATTCATTTTTTTTAATTTAAATTAATGTAACTTTGCAGACAAGGAACATGCTAAAATGCCGCAATTATTCGGGCTCACAGACTATGACGCTTGTTTGCAGGACTCTCATACGTACTGCCTCGCAACTTTCGACCTCTATGGAGAAGATGATAACGAAATATATACACTTATACGAGTAAGCATTTATATTAAGATTACTATATTTTTGTGTTTCTAGATTTTTTGTTATTTTTTGTGTTCTTATTTAACGCCTTACATCGAACATACTTTAATTTTATCATCATTATATTTGCCTTAAATATAATTATTTGCCTCAACTATTATTCATTGTATCATAAGAATGCGAGATTTTTAAGCCACACTTGTCACACACTTTGAAAGAAGGATGTGAAAATAATATTAGACCGAAAAATAATACAGAAGTAAATAAAATGGTATATCTGAGAAGTACGTTTAGTACAGACGGAATTTAAAAAATGTTTTTGGAAATGGAAAAACACACAGCGTTAAACTAAAAAAAACTATTATTCATAAAAAGCATCAAGCTTTTTGTGAGGGTTTAAATTTTTTTTTATAGTCTGTCTTTCTCAGGGATACTCAAAATACAACCTCAAGCATTTTAACTACACGAGAGTGGACAGAGGAATATGTGTTGAGACGACATGTCAGAAATACATAAAGAAATATAATTTAGATATAAACCAGAACCTGGAGACGATAATTGAGGGATGCTTCAATCAAACGATGAAGGAAGAATATAATTTGAGTTCACGAATACAATCAAGAAGCTGCGAAGGACCAACTCAAACAAAGCTGTCTGTTGATACTACAGATGTTATTATGGGTGTAGTTCTACTGAGTTTGTGCGCGTCGGTTGTTATAGGCAGCTATTACGACTTACGCCAAAGGAACAATGAAAATGAAAATATTCCTAAAGGTATAGTAAAGTGTGTACCAAAATTAAAACAAGTTTCAAATTGAATAGAAAACACGCGGTTTGTTAACATGAACTTTTAACCTTAAATTTAAGTCTATAACGCGGAATCTAATGTTTTTAAAATAGATGAACCTAGAGGTGAATTGTTTTTGAAATATCATTCAATAAAAAACCACATTTTGTTTCGCATAATGCTCTCACTCTCAACTTCCAAATTATTGTTATTTCAATATCGTTGACAATGCACTTTAAAATGGCATCTAAATCAAATCTTAGCATCCTATATAGTTTGAAAAATTTACTTTATGCTGAATATAGAAGGTAAATGGAACCTAGTGTTAAAACATTCCGTTCCCCAAACACTGCCCAACTTTCGAGACGTTACGTGTTGAGTAGCGGAATTCGGAACTGTACTTTGTCTTGTTACTAGGAAATTAAAATAATTGAGAGTGAGAGGGAGAGGCCAATTCACGACCGCCACGCTTATTAACAAATACTCTGTTGCTGCGCTACTGTTTTATAGTAGATGTTTAGGGTTTGTAAGAAACATTTATTTTCTCAAAATAAATAACCCATTGAGATAAAGGCTTATTATTTTGAGAAAATGTTTCAATAAATTTTAGGTTTTCAATTTTTCCTGTGTTTCTCAATATTTCGAAATTTACAAAAATTATCTGAAGTGGAAAAAAATGATGAAAGATTGACAGAACTGAAAGGAATTCACGGGATTCGGTAAGTTATACTTACTATAATTTTTCTAATAAATATTATTAATTAAACAAACATATTGCAACCATAGTAAAACATTAAATTCAAAAGCAAATGAAAATTTAGTACTTCTAGATCAGAGGATAAGCTTTAACAATTCATTTTCAGTGTAATCGTGGAATGTATTATAGTGTACAGTCACAGCTTTTTCATATTAGCGAAATATATCAAGAATCCACACGAATTTGAAAAGGTATGGAAACAATGTAGTCTTTACAATTGATAATGATTCTATATTTGTTCACGATAGCTTGAAGTTGGATGTAGATCCAGCATATAGCAGGGTGGGCAATGGCAATTAGCGCATAGTCCAATTCGACCATTACATGTAAAGTAGCAGAATTCAACGGCGCTTTATCTTGTTACAAGAGAACTGGAAATGAAAATGTCTAGTTCATTCTCACGTAAAATCAAACCAAATCGTCTTGATATATCATTTCCACTTGTCGATGAAACTGGAAGGTGACTGAAGGTTTTTTTAAGACAATACTTTTTCTCTCTTTTTATTTTTAACGTATGGCAAAGTCAATGTATCTATTCTAAAGCTTTCAGACATGGCAGAATTATAATTTGAATTGACAATTATGACGTCATTTATTCTATCTTTATTTGAATCGCATTCAAAATAGAAATAAAATTCTGAAAATTCCATACATGCGAATATACAGGGTGGAATTGTCAGCACCACTTTAAATGAACCCACAGTTTTAACTACTCTATAAATGCCTTATATAATTCAGAAAAAAAATAATTCCCAAAAATGAAAAAGTTATTTTTTCAAACAAAATAAATAATAAAATTATCGTTTCACAATAAAACGCCATTTGTAAAGTATAACATAAACACGCACACACTTACCTGTCAAAGCGACAACGTCGCACACGTACGTGCGTCACACGAAATACAGGTATGGATAAAAATCGTGAAATGAAAAAAAATCCTACGTCCAAACAGTTGAGGTACCTTGATTAATTTCTTTAGTTCTGTGTTTAAAATATTTTACTTATTTCGCACTTAAGAATCGCTGCCTCTTCCATCCTGTATATAAGAGGAATTTAAATCAACATTTCAGAATTAAATAGATCCTGCCAATTAATGACTTATATGTTATATTTTTCAGACGTTCGAAAATGTTTGGTTCAGAAGCTTTTATACCTACTCAAGCATAGTACAATACTTCTTCTTCATCTCTGGCTTCCTCATGACTTATATAATGTTAATAAAGGAAGAAAAGTTGAAAATGTCCTGGAACTACTTACCTAAAATCGTATTCATGAGATGGTGGAGGTAAGACAATATTTTGCATCTAAACTGCCTAGGCCGTCGTGACGCCGTGGAACCACGCTTTACTGTAAATGCAACGGTTGCTAATTTTTGTATTTACAGGTATTATTATATTTCAATTTTCATAATTTTCACGCTCTAATAGAAAACGCGACGCTTAGTTCCGCCACTACATATACAGTATCTTTAAAATTAGGTGGCCATGAGGAAAAGAGTATCGTGACCCTAGTGACACCTCCGCAGCTACGTCCATTTTTTTTAAGTATATTATTATTTAATAATAATAATAATAATAAGCTGTATTTCAATTCCATACAGTGATACATTTATAATTATAAAAAATTTAATCATTGATATATATTTAGATTTAATAAGTTTTGTTATTATTTAATTTATAGATTGTTATATTTCATGTCATTTTAAATTATTAATTATTTTAATTGTTTGTTAATTGTATGGACCCCTTTCGGGTAAAAGCCTCCCCCAAGGAATGCCACGACTCTCTATCCTTAGCTGTGTCCAGCCAACTTCCGCCCGCCATCGCTACTATTTCGTCTACCCATCTGGTTTTTGGTCGACCTCTTGCTCTGGAACCTCTTGGCCCTGACCACCTTACTGACCTTAGGGTCCATCTGTCATCTTGGTATCGAGCTAAGTGGCCCACCCACTTCCATTTTGCCTTCAGCGAAAAAGTCAAGGCATCGCATACTTTTGTCTTTTTTCGGATGTCAACGTTTTTAACTTTGTCATTTAATTTTAAACCTAGGCAACTTCTCTCCATTCTTCTCTGGGTAGTCTGAATTTTATTCCTGGTTTTGAGATCATAGGTCCAAGTTTGACACCCATAGGTGAGGCATGGTAATATTGCTGTATCCATCACTATTTTCTTGGTCGACAGAGGTAAGTTGAGATTTGAGTATTTCTTTATGGTTCCAGAACTTATTCCAGGTAATTGCTACTCGTCAGTTTATTTCTTGACTGTTTCTTTCTTTACTCAAAGACATCTGTTTGCCTAGGTATACATAGTTTTTTACAAACTCGAGAGGAGTAGTATTTACTAAATGGGGTTCACTGTGGTTCGTCATAACTTTGTTTTTCCAGGTTCATGTCTAATCCAACTTCCATGCTGGCCTGGTTTAAGTCGTTAACCATTTTATTTAATTGACAAGGGGTTTCTGAGAATAAAATTATGTCGTCAGCAAATCTAAGATGACTTAAGAAGTGCCCGTTCATATTAATGCCTTGATTAAGCCATTGTAATTTTCCCATTACGAGTTGCAAAACTAGCTATAAACAGTTTTTGGGAAATTGGATCTCCTTGCCGGACTCCTCTCTTTATGTTAATTGCTTCTCCCACTCTATCTAGTCTAACTCTACTTGTGGTGTTATTGTAAATGTATTTTAGAATATTAATATATTTTTCTTTTATTTTAAGTGCTTTCAGCGACTCCCAGATGCTCTCGTGTGAAATTGAGTCGAAAGCTTTTTTGTAGTCTATGAAAGCTATGTATAATGGTTTGTTAAATTCTAAATATTTTTCTATCACCTGGTCTACCACTTGGATATGATCAATCGTGCTGAAACCACTTCTAAATCCGGCTTGCTCGATAGGTTGGTGTGCATCGATGACTGGGGCTATTCTTTCAAGAAGACAGGAGGCAAATAATTTGTAAAAACAAGACATGAGGCTTATGGGACGGTAATTGCCTATGTCAGCTATATTATTATTTAAGTATATTAATAAACTTATTATTTAAGTATATTTAAAAAAAATTGTAGCTCCGTCCGCTAAATACTTATATTTGTATATTTTATATCTATATCTATATATATAAAATCGAAAGGTCACTCACTCATCACGAAATCTCAGAAACTACAAGTGCTAGGAATCTCAAATTTTGCATAGGAGTTATTTATAGGACGTAGATGCTCGCTAAGACGGGAATTTGCAATATTCGACTTTTAAGGGGTTGTTTTTGGGGTTGAAAGTTTGTATGAAACTTCATTACTACAAATGCTAGGAGTCTCAAATTTTGCATGGTCGTCACTTATAGGACGTAGGCACTCATGGAGACAGAAATGAATAATAACGTAGTTTACGCAGGCGATTCCGCGGGCGGGCCGCTAGTAAATTATATAATTTTAATCTTTTGCAATTTGTTTTTGATCGCAAAGATTATCACATTTTATAGAAAAATATTTAGTTATTTCATATAATATCTGGGTACGCCCGCACGACACACTCAGTTTTTCTCGTGCTAATTCCTATCTCGGAATTCCGGGGTAAAAAGTAGCTTATGCATTGCTCCATTACATTTATCAGTCAGTGAAAGTCCCATAGAAAATCAGTCCAGCTGTTTTGGAATTCTGATGCAAAAGCCTGATACACATATACTCGTACACAGACACGTCATAACACCTCTCTGCGTGCTTGCTAAAAATGCATCCTTTTGCGGAGAGATCGGAGTTGTATATAGCTAAGATTTCTCCGTAAAGCTCTAAAATAATTAATAAATCGATAAAATGAAACTATTTAGTTATCTAATCTAAAATTATTATATTTTACATTTCAGATTGACACCACCATTTGCCGTCGTATTGGGTATAATGGCAACTCTGTTCCGGCACATTGGTTCCGGCCCCACATGGAAACACCACGTCGTTGATGGAGTGGCGACTCAGTGTAGGAGATATTATTGGACCCATATCTTCTATTTTAATAATTTCATGATCGATGATATCATGTGCTCTATAGAATCTTGGTAAGTGTTATTATTAAGTCATATCATAGTTAATTAATTAATTATGTTAAAATATGTTTTTATTTAAACCTACAGATATATGTAAATACATATAAGCATAAACTTATAAGTATACCGTGAATCTAAAAAAGAATAATAATATAATAAGATTATTTGCATGTTGTTCTTTATTGTTTCTATCTTTTCTCTATTTAGGGTTTAGGGTCATTTTATTGTCCGTCTGTCAAGAGCATTTATCTCAAAATCACGTGGTTGCTCGATCTGAAATTAGTACAATTTTGGCAGCATTTTGTTTGAATTCGCCGCGTTATCAAAACCTATAGGGCACTTCCCGTTAACCTGTAATTATGACATTTAGCGAGAAGGGAGAACTTGCACCACAAATAAAGGACTTGTTGATTGTACTTCCCTTTCACATACAATACAGAAATTGGTACAAAACCCTCTGTATGCGAGTTCGACTCACATTTGACCGTTTATTTTAAACGCTATATGTTTTTTTGTGTGTATGGCTGTTGATGTTTATTTTTTTAAATAAATAATTAAATAAATCACACTCACATTCACTAAAATATATCAACTGCCCATGAGCCAAAATCAATATTTTATTCCAGGCACATAGCTACAGACATGCAGCTGTTCCTCCTTGGCATTGTAGTGTACTTGTATATTCGCAACAAAAGCTGGAGATTCAAAGCTGCGACGTTGGGCTTGTTCATAGTGACCGGTATGCTGAGTCCTGCACTGCATATATGGACGATGGACTTGGACGGACTTGTGCTAATCAAACCTGAGTTAGTCTATACTAATATAATAAAGCGGAAGAGTTTGTTTGTTTGTTTGTTTGTTTGTTTGTTTGTTTGTTTGTTTGAACCCTAAGATCTCTGGATCTACTGGATCGATTTACTTTGTTTTTGTTTTGTATGATAGCTGCATTCTTCAGAAGTGCTATAGGCCATATAATATTACATTACACATATATACTAATAAATTAAAATACTTTCTAATTTGACATGCAATTTATTCTGCCATGTTAATAACAACCGTCGTCGCTACGCGACCGCGTTCGTTACCGCGTCATTTTGAGATTCATTCTTATTAAAATAAATATAATAGTCACTTTTAACATTTCATCTAGATTGAAATTATATTTCTATAGAAATTATATTCTTATATTTCAAGCAGGCGTAGCCGCGTTCGGGTCCGCTAGTATTTTATATATCTATCGAAATGTTTTTACAGCTTCGGGCTTTACCTCGCATGTAGCAAGGAATAATTGTTTCTTATCCAAATAAATACGTTAGTCATGTGCAACTGAAGTAGATCGAAAATGCCCTTTTACAGCAGATAATGCAATTGATATTGCAGCAATGATATTTTAGAAGATATCACAGTTTTAAAATATTGAACTGATTGAAAATGATTCTCGACCCACCACTGTTATACCACCACTGGTATATTTCATCCAGTCCATAAAAGTGGTTCTAATAGCCCTGTAGACTCCGTTAACAAGTTACTTTTGCTTTGCCCTTAGCAAGAGATATCAAACAACAGAAAAAATCTATATTAGCTTACGTGAGTGTAAGAATGGGCTCTACCAAATGGATTGTAGCTGTCCCCGTAATACATATGTGTGATTACATTTCATTTATTTTGTGTACTATACATTTCTTATTTCATATTATAAGAGTAGTACAATACAATAAATTGTAATGAATAATTGTATATTTCGGGCAAGCCGCGGGCGGCCCACTAGTATTTAATTCTCCTAAAATGGGCAGAAAATCGAAAACAGAGTATTAATAGATTCGTTTGCCTGAATCAGGAGATGCTTGGAGATACATTTATATTTTATGTGAATTGGTTGGTGTATTTACGCTCCAGTAAGACAAAAAAAACGTAGAAACGCTAACAGTGAGCGAAGCGTCATAAGACGTGATTTTAAATGCATTACATTCCTTTACAGATTCTTCAGAACGCTATACGACGATACATTCCGGAAGTACCACGCATTATTTTATAACAACTTAACATGCTTCTTCATGGGAATGGGAAATGGATATTTGATATATTATTTAAAAAAGAACAAAATAGAATTCCCCAACTTTACGGTAAATATAGTGAACAATTATTTACAATCACACATTCACGCCACCGGGCCATGACGGATTCATTTTATGTAATTAATATACCTACACTTAAAGTTTTACATATTTATGTAAATATTCTATTTGATGACCTTTGACTCACCTTTACACAACCCCAGCATCCAAAGATTTCCTGGAACAGGTCGCTTGAGAAGTGTGTAAACGCGGTTGTGGGTTCGATTCCTACTCGAGGTGAAGGAATTATTTACTTTGCCTCGCTTTGGTAAGTACGTCCTACCTAATATATACCCCGTCGCTCCTAAGAGACGATGAAATCCCGTACACAGCAGTGAAGGCAGAGGGAACCTAGTGTTAAGACACTCCGTTCCCCACTTTCCGCCAATTTCTTCTAGGCATTGCGTGTTGAGAAGCGGAACTGAACGCCGGGCTTTTGCCTTGCGAGCGAAGAAATGAAATAATAAATACTAATTCTGATTTCTAACTTTATTATCTTTTTATTTAAGCTCGGTAAAGTCCTATGCTGGCTCACCATACCTGCGGCTTATGGAGTCTACTTCTACACTGGTTCCACCTTCGATGATGTTGAGAAGGTGTCCCTGACATGGCGCCTACTGTACGCGTCGTTACATCGTTTTGTTATTGGCATTATTGCGAGCGTTTGGATTTTGGGACTAACTTTGAAATTTCATGGTATGAAACGGCTTCTTATAATCATTTTTTTAGCTTGATGCTATATCCCGCATATATCCTTAAACTATACTTTAAAGGTATCGATCTTAAAGGAGTGACAATATACATATTTTTTCCAGGAAATTCCTACGCATTTTTGGAATGGAAAGGATGGCTAATA
This sequence comes from Heliconius melpomene melpomene, assembly GCA_000313835.2. Lineage (NCBI taxonomy): Eukaryota > Metazoa > Arthropoda > Insecta > Lepidoptera > Nymphalidae > Heliconius > Heliconius melpomene. The sequence goes on along the minus strand of HE671165.1, from coordinate 55,875 downwards.
CCGAGCAAATTATCATATTGTTTGTACTTGATACACGACAACGTTATACACTACATAATAGCCTCAAAAACTAAATTAATGGAAATTGTCATTACAGATTCGGTAAGATACTTCAATTTCTGTTTCATTTCCAAAGATATTGATTAGCTTGACCTATCGTCCCGCTTAGCAGAGCAGGGAACTGAAAACAATTCATCACCCCAAGTGGGGATCAAATCCACAACTACCGCGTTAACAGTCAAACGCTGTCCACTGCACCACGATGACCTCTTCGTTGACTTTACACGTATCAATACTGTAGCTTGGAGTGAATAGAACCCGCTTTATTTACAAGTCTTTTTAACGACAAATATTCTCAAGCATTGTCTTTTCTTTCAGTTATATATCTTCTTCAGAGTGCTGTTTTTGTCCCAAGTATTGGCCCTTCTTCTACATTTATTCGTAGAAGCTCCAGCAAATGAGATCATCAAAATGTTGATGGAAGGGAAAAGGAAAAAGAAAAAAGATTAGAAAGTATAAATAAATGAAATAACAAAATATTAGAATAATTACAATTTTTATTTTTTTCTTCTATAAAATAGTCTACGTATCGAAGAAGAATAGACTATAATAGACTATAGTTATAGTCTGTCTTACCTTAAACTCTAATTAAAAATACCTACATACAAATAAATGTAATTACAGGAATACGCAGCTTGTCACGCATTTGTTACTCAATAAACTGCAAAATAATATAATATGACATCAGCAAATTATAAATCAATAATATAATTATTATTGTTTTTATTACCTTCGTAAAGGAAACGAGTTTGTCTTAAAACGACATTAGACAATTTTAATGTAGGTGTAGGTCGTTGTGCCGGCGGCGCGGCGTTTAGCGACGAAATCCTCGCCTTACTCAGTTTCTGTCTGTCTATATAGCGGGATTTAAATGGAGCCAAAACACCAGAACACGGGGAATAGAACAAGGGGAAGGATAAGCGGTAGAAGGGGAGGTTAGGAAAAAGGGGGAGGGTTAAGAGGAGAGGGCACCACTTTTATGGACTGGATGGAGGTATAATAGTAGGTGGTGTCTCGGGGATCTGGGGACGAGTATGCCCAAGAACAAATATCGAACAAATATGAATTAGTCAAGGCACCCTCTGGCTATAAATTATGTTTAAACCTTTAGCCATCATACAGTTGAATACTAATGTTTTGTCACCATAAATAGAATATTTATTATTTATACTTAAGTCAAACGTGATGCTTAAAAAAACAACATCATTTATTAGAGAACCGATTTATTTTAATTTTTCATAACTTATGATAAATAAAGATAAGTTTAAGTTTTTTATACTTTTTTCTTCTTCACCGGGCCTCTTTTCGTGTACATTTTGAATAATTGGCTGGCAGGGGCCTCTACCAGCAAGTAAAGAAAGAAAGCCAACACGTAACAGATGAACACCACTCCAATGAATGTGTAGAACTGTAAAAATGTTTTTTTAGCTTCGCCCTGTATCCTACATAGCACAGTATACAAAGGGAAGTTGAATGGGAACCTAATGTTAAGCCACTTCGTTCCCGACTTTCCATCGTATTCTTAAAGCATTGTGTGTTGAGTGGCGAAACTCAACGCGTGTTGCCTCGATACCAGATCGAGGAAATGAAAATATTAAATATTTCATTCCGCCGGGTGGGAATCTAACCGACCGACAGTCGCACCCTGCCCCACGATAGCCTCGTAATTTTTTTTTATTAATTTTGAATATTTTGTAGGCAATGTAGGGAAATCTTTCAGCCTATATAGAGAAATTTTATATATAACCGGTTGTATCATATTTAATTTCATATTTAAAAATGTCAAATTACCAACTAACGTATTATAAATTTATTATTTTTGTAATTTATTTTCAGCATTGGTGATATTTAAACCTATAATCACTCTACTCAACCGCGTTTTCTATGGGAAAAGATTTTTGTTAATATTTAGATTCAAGCACGTAGTAGGACAGAGAGAACAAAAATCGAGACAGAACCCAACTCTTTACAGTCGAATGGTTTTATGGTTATACTCTTAAATATGGTAATTCTTTACAAATATGTAAATAGTATAGACAACCATTGTTCAAACAAGTGATTTGCAATTGCCTCTCAATGGCTTCTAAATGGGTTTTATGTTTTTACAGGTTGTCGCATGTTCCTCGCATACTAAGATAGACAGAGGGAACCTAGTGCTAAGATACTCCGGTTTTTGTCCAATTTTCGAGTCATTGACACCACCATTAAGAAACTCTGTGCTGCCCTTTTTACCGAAACAAAATTTGTAGATTCTGGGACTAATCTATGCAAAATTACTTAACAAAAAATATATATTACCAAATTCAGAAACGAAACAGGTGCCAGACGAGTCCTCGAAGCCATCAAAATGTTATAAACGTCAATATTAAGTAAGAACACACCGTACGACAGTTTCGACATTATTTCAAAGCCGCGCCATTCAAGCAACGTTCGGGAGAAACCTGAAAGTCAATATTTTTTTTTATATGTATGACTATGCCGTGAGGTAAAAAAATATAAATTTCAATACGATAGAGAATAAAAAAAAACCAATTACCATTAAACTTCAATATAATCCCCAAAGTCCACACTGCCATTATAAGTCCAATCACAACTCTATGTGATCCTGCAAATATTATAGAAACCAAAGAGGCTGTTGTGTTAGAGTTTTCAAACCAAAGTGCCAACGTTTGGAAAACACCGAGCAGTAAAACAATGTTGAGCCAGCAGAGAATATTGCCGAGCTGGAAGAAAGAAATCGAGAAATTAAATATAATTAATGAAAATATTACATTATTTAGTAATTTTTACTTAATTAGATGACTGAGGCCCATCGTAACGCCACAGAAGAGAGTTTCTTCGAGTGGGGATCGAACCCACAACCGTCTCGTTACAGTCACACACTTGTGCCGCTGCGTCACGACGGCTTCAATATTAATAAATAATAATTCATTGCTCCGAGTGGTAAACGAAATAAATAATCAAGTATAATAATAGTTTAATAATACATAATATCTATACATAGGTTAACAAGCCTAAATTATTAGTATAAATGAAAATATCTTAAAATACGAATAGTACCTTAAAATTACGAAGATCTATTTTCCTCTGTCTCAAATAATAGCCAAGGTAAGCGCTACCCATACCCATGATGAAGCACGGCAGATTGTTTTCTACTAGCACATGATGTTCATGTAAATTCCTATCATTCATTGTACGCAGGGCCCTGTAAAAGATATTTTAATTTAAAAAAACAGCTTCAAGTTTTTCCCGCATATATCAGGTCAGATGAAAGGAAAGCGTTAAGACACTTCTCCAGTTTCCGTCCGAAATCGAGACATTGCTTGTTAAATGCGATGGTTAAGAGTCCCAGCGTGGGTTTGAGGCATCACTCGTTACTCCTCGTTTAGTAAATTAAATATACTACCTACAATATTATGCACCATTGTTTTTTAAAAATATACATATACTATGTATGTATGAAGAGATAACTTAATTTTCGATTATACAGAGTGTTTTTATCAGCACCACTTTAAATGGAACCACTGTTTTAATCTATATATATATATATATATATATATATATATATATAAAATCGAAAGGTCACTCACTCATCACGAAATCTCAGAAACTACATGTGCTCAAATTTTGCATAGGAGTTACTTATAGGACGTAGGTGCTCGCTAAGACGGGAATTTGCAATATTCGATTTCTAAGGGGTTGTTTTTAGGATCGAAAGTTTGTATGAAACTTTGTTTCGTTACTACAAATGCTAGGAGTCTCAAATTTTGCATAGACGTCACTTGGACGTAGTCATGGAGACAGAAATTAATAATAACATAGTTCACGCGGGTGAAACCGCGAGCGGGCCGCTAGTTACTTTTTAAAAGCCACACAAATAAAAAATATTTACAAAAATTCAAAAATAAAAAGTTTTTTTTTTCAAACAAAATAAATAAAAAAATATTCGTTGTAAAATTCGTCGTAGGTATTGGCGGCAAAGTTCAAAATAGTTTAACCTTTAGTAATGTGTGACGACGGCTTCGACAATATTTCATATTTTTTATACCATACATACTCAGGACTGTAAACAGCGACACCTTCCAAGTCGTATTGTAGAATGTGGTAGATAGAGCTCGTAACTCCAACGGCGAGCAACAAAAGTAGGGTAGCACATTTAGTCTTCCAGCCTCGGTGACGGATCATGAAGTGGACTATGAGACCGATGATGAATAACTGTATGTCTACTGCAAGGTGCCTGAAAATATAGATAGAAAGGTGTAATATCTATTTATTACCTAGGTAGAAATTCGTGGATACAGATACACATATCTCAAAAACTACTAAATCGATTTTGATGAAACTTGAACTGTTTGCTAATTTGAAATATATTATATTTAAAACTAAATTGTTCATCTCAATATAGTTTTTAGTTAATAACTTGAATACGACTCGAACCCCATTGTGTTTAAAATCATCAAACACCGGTGGTCTCTTCCGAACCAGTGGTAACTTTATGTTCATTAAACAATTTAAGACTTGCAAAGGTATATTTAACAGAAAACTATTTTGTATTTGAAGCATACCATGTCTGAAGAACGCAAAATTTGTCATCCCGTATAAGATTGTTGAAATAGAAGAAATGAGCCCAGTAGTAGTCCCTGCACTGCGCCGTGACACCGTTTGTGACGAAGTACTTCCACAGCGGCCCGGACCCGACGTGACGGAGCCAAGTCGTTACGAATGCTATCACAAAGGCTAATGGGGTGGTCAATCTGTAAAATTTAAAATATAATAAATATTTCTTTTTTCAACTAATTTTGTTGAGTGGAGGAACTGGACGCAGTGCTTTGTTACCAGAGCGATGAAACGAAAATATATTTCTGATTTAACATGAAACCCATATCTTTCCCATTTACAGTCAAAAAAGAAAGAAAATATTAAACACTTACTTCCACCATCTGCGAAGAAGTATTAATGGTATATCTTTCCAAGACATTTTATTCTTTTCCGAAGAGATTTGCAAATAGTATATCATAAAGAACCCGCTCATGAAAAAGAACAACTGAACTAAACTCGTGGAACTAAAGATTAATCGAAATTTACTTTCATATGCCTGCAAAAGAGAAAATAAAAATGTTATTTTATTTCAGTAGAGTTATTCTTTTGAATTGAAACGCTACTCTATTTCCTTTTATAAATTAAAAAAAAATGTGTCTTATGATTTTTCGACATAACAGTACATTTTAAATCATACCTTTTCAAAGTTATGAGGATCGCTAACAAATCCAGTTAAGGTAAATATTGAGTGACCAAACACTACTAGAATATGGCCTATTGTCCTGAAACATATAGAATATAAAAATATAGAGCTCTCAGAACAGGTTGTTTCTTTAACTCTTCGGCCACATAAAGATGTTTTTGGTTAGATAACATGACTACTATAAATAAACCTTCGTGGAATCAGAATCGAACCCAAATCCATCCTAGTGTAGACCCAACCAAACACATGTTACATTGTAGGCAAAGGAAGCAGAGTGACTTAATATTACGCGGAAAGTGTCCGCCGAATTCATTAGGCATTGTGTGTTAAGTGACGTAACTCAACGCCACGTTTTACCTCGACACCAGGGGAAAGAAATTGAAATATGAATTATTTCAGTTACTCAAGTGAGAATCGAACCCACAACCTATCGCGTTTAGTCACACGCTTGGGCGCCGCGCCACTACTGGATTGACTAACCAGGTCAAGCGATCTTACCTGACTCCATAAAGCCCTTTCAATTCAAGAAGTCTTTCATCGACATCAGGTTCCCGACCCAACATCTCAGTGTTACGGAACACAGAAAAGCACAGTAGCACATTATTATTTTTATTATCTGAAAATGCGTCATCAAATGTTTAAAAATATTATGTTAAAAATTAATATTTATAGCATAATCATTTTTAATATATTTAATAATAAGATAACATAAATTTATGTTAGCTTATTTAACGTTTTTAAAATTGCGTGTATATTTTATTTATACTTATATTATTATATCTTGATTATACGATAAATAAATTTAATTTTGGTAGATAAAAAATATTGTAATTATCATATTGTATTTTCATTTACTTTTGTACATGCAAATGAATTGTGTTTTTCCTTTTTGTTTTTTTTCATTCGGTTTCAGAATTCTACCAAATTCTAATGACATAGAGCGTTGTGGAGAGAAACTCACGTTTTATTCACCACCTATTCATTGCCTGAGTGGGAATCGAATCCACAACTATCACATTTACAGTAGCAACCTTGTGCCCTTATATTTCTTCCATTCTATAAAATGTCTAGATAATATCGAGATTTTGTACCTATCTGGAGAAGAAACCCAGGAGAAAGAATAATTGTTCTTAATGGCTATCAAACTTTAACGAATTGCGCTTTGATGATCTCGACTTTAGTAGTTCTAATATTATCAGCTGCAGGCTGTATCCCGCACACCTCAGGATAGCCAGAGGGAACCTAGTGTTGAGATATGATTCTCCATTTTCCGCTGAATTCTGGAGGCACTGCGTGTTGAGTGGCGGATCTCAACGTGGCACTTTGCCTCAACACCAGAGCGAAGAAATATATAATCATCAGCTTCACGCTGTATCCCGCACACAGGAGGGTAGATAGAAGACACTTTTATGTTAAGATCCGTTCCCCACTTTCCACGGAAAAAATATTAATGTAAATAAATATTTCATTTTCTCGAGTTTTTTGGGATCGAATCTACAACCAGTCGTGTTTACAGTCACTCTATTGAAAATTCTCACCTGCACTATTTTTTACAGTATTGGTTTCACGGTTATATCGTAAGTCATAGTAACTACCAGCTACAATAAAAACAAGTAAAATTGCAAATAATATTGCCACTGTATAATCCAAAAGATCGATATCCACTTTCTTTTCTCCCGCTTGGTCACAGTTCAGCCTGTATATGCGTGCACTCAAGCCATATTTAGTATTCATCATTTCGTTAAGGCATCCCTCAAGGATGTGTTCTAGGTCCTCTTTTATATCTAAGTTTGACTTATGGATGTATTTCTCGCAGGTTTTTGTAACACATATCCCTCTTTCAATAGTAGAATAATTGAAATGCTTGAATCCGTGCTCGGAATACTCCTGCAATAAAGAAAATATGGTAAAGCCATTTTCTTTTGCTTCACACTGTATCTCACACATAGCAGAGTAGGCAGAGGGAAACCTGAGAACCTAGATCATTAAGAATTCTAAAGGTATTGCATGTTGAATGGCGTTATCAAGGCGAGGAAATATAAATATAATGGTGTGGTGTCGTGGGACACCAGGTAGGAACGAAGTTCCTTCGGCTAATGTAGAATCGACACAAATTGCAAAAAAGTCGTGCTCAATTTTATGTAGGTTTTCTTGATTTTTCTCTTAAATTTTGCTGATTAGTTTTTATTTAAGTACAAGAAAGTATTTAGGAAATTCAGTATTTTAGGAAATAATAAATTACTTAAAATAAAAAAACATCGTAGTTGAAATTATCAACTAAAAAAAGAAAGAGGTAGAAAGAGAAAGGTATTATACACTACTCGTCTGTGTATGCGACTGTCGCGCCTGCGCACTGACACTGACACCATAAAATTGAATTTTTATTTTTTGAAGAATCCTTTGACTTCTTTTTGTATTCAAAATACTTTTATTCGAGATTCAATTTTCGAGACACTATGTGTTGAGTGGCGCAATTCAATCCTCATCTTTCGATTGGAAATCGAACCCACAGCCGTCGCGTATATTACGACTGTGCCACAACATCCTCTTTTTATTACAATTAACTTTATTCATACTTACTCTCATGGTACTGTAAATTTTATTACTAGAATTTCCATATAGCTCCATACTGGCGACACAATATACGGCTTCCGGATGTTCAAGACATAATTCATAGTTTTCTAATTCGAATAGAGTCGGCAGTTTATCATATTCAATTTCTGTTAAAATAAATGATATTAAACATAGTAAAAACTTTTAACTCTTATTAGGGTTCCGTACGTCGAAAAAAATCAAACACTTAAATCGGGCGGGCTCATGCGAGCCAATTATCGTAATGCTACGATAATTGGTACAGTTATAGAAACTAAGTGCACAATGGCAATATTTAAAAAAAAAACAATCACATCAAACTTTTACTTCATGTTTTATAGTTGTACTACAAGTAAAGAAAATTAACTCACCATTCAACTCATATACCACTCCATTACTTCTATCGCACATTAATAATAAAAAAAATAAAAAAATAAGCTTATACATTTTTAAATGTAATGTAATATACTTTTAGTAGTGTACTTTATATTTTTAAATGAAACTTTTTCTAAAAAGAAGACATTATAATTTTGAGGGCTATTAAGAAAATATTATATTTATAATTAATTTTAATTTTTATAAAAAACATAAGCCTATTAAGTAGAATCAATAAAAATAAAATTTAAGTTTTGTTTTAAATTAAAAAAAAATCCGAACAAAATCCGTTGCTATACACCTGTATTCAAATCAAAAGTAGCGAGAACTAACCGAAAGCCAGAACCATAAATCTATTTATGTAGTTATCTTATTTTTATGTATGTATGTATGGTATATATTTATCACCTTTTATTTTGCTATATATCTTATGTATATTTATGTAAATATATAAAATTTAAATATCGAGGTCGACGAGCAATAATACTGTAATATGAATATTACCACATTTATATTGTAATTATATATTTAACTTTTTTAATATTTTCCATTTTTTGGATTTTGTAATTAAAAAAGGGGAAGGGGTATACCCCTATTCAACCTTGTTCAACTGGTGATCTTCTTTTGTATCCATCTCAACGTTGGGCAGAAGCTTTGCATGGCTGAAGGAGTGCAGCTTTTAAAACTTGCCAAAATCAAGTCGTCTTTACAAAACCTGGTTAAAAGAGTCAAAAGCACGCCTTTTATGCCTCAACATATTATGCCCCTATTAACCTGTATAGTGTGTGTTGATTTCAGGATTTAATTTTTTTGTGAATATTTTTTTATAAGTATTAGGAGTCTCTACTAGGATAGCTGTACAATATCAGTATATTTGCAATCTACAAACTTGGTCCAAGTATAAATGACTCATTAGAAAGTTAGTATTTCACTTAAGTAAATACCTGAACAAATTAATTAAAAGGTAATCTTCTCGTAGGCCACTTTAGGGGAGGCCTATGTCCAGCAGTGGACGTTGAAAGGCTGATGGAATCTTCTGGTAACAAGAATCACTATTTTTTATTGTTTCATGATACAGGTGTATCTTACAACATGTTGTCTTTGAGCTAGTGATATGAAACTTTCAGAGCTTATTCTACACAAATTTGTGTTATCACAACTTTTTTATGACAGTCCCGGAAAGTTTTTCTTTAAATTTGACTATTTAAAAATATATTTTTGTTTCGATGTTATTTTCGAAGTTTATAGACAGATATATTTACGAGTAAATTATTAATTGATATGAAAGGCATATTATTAAGCTATATAGAGAAAAAATCAAAAGCGCAGACGCGACAGTCGGGCTGCATTTGCCAATTTTCTTCAAGATTCCGATTTTTTCGCACAAATTCCCCTATACCTGATGAACCACTAAAACTCGACCAACATACATGGGGTGAAACACTTAAGGCCCCAAAAGGTGGTTCACCTAATTCCTCAAGAACACAGTAATGGTTCCCTTGGTAGTAATCACTTAACGTCAGGTGACCCGCTGACTCGTTTATTTGGTCTTAGTTTATAAAAAAAAACTTAATAAAAATTAAACATCAATAATTTTTCAAATTAATATTTTTAATACAAACAATTACAAATTGCACAAGGACGTAATAGCTGTACACTCGTATATCCTATCCTATATCTTATAAAACAAAGTCGCTTTTCGTGTCTGTCTGTTGTTTCTAACTCTTCTTCTTCTAAACCACCCAACGGATTTTGATGCGGTCTTCACCATTAAGTCGAGTGTTTTTCGTAGAAGGTTTATATATAGTTTATTATTTGTACATTCTTATGTAAATTAACATAAATACGATAAATGTGTATAAAGTCCTACCCGTTGTGACACTTTCGCGCATGCGCTGCTCTAATGGTAAGTACTACATGAAAATAATGTACTGGAGTATTGTTCCTCTTAATAAGATCTACAAAAAAGTCCGCGAGAGCATATTCGTATCTTTTAAGAATAAAGTGTAGTGATCATTTTTCTGTCTAAAAATAATAATTTTAATATATTTTTATTGTGAGGGATATTTTTCCATAATGGTATAAATCCTTATCCTTTAAAATACTTTATTAATTTTATACATTAAACGAAGATAAAATTTGCTTTTTACAATATTTCGAAATTGCGAATAGTTTTACAGAAAAACGCATTTAATTGTTGACACATCCCGCCGTTGACACATCAGCTGTATGTTAATCAAGTTTCACTTATCCCTTACTCTCAGCATATAAATAAGTACATTAGTTAAGTTGGCCATTTAATGTAGACCAAAACTGTCTTTTACTGTTTTTCATTTTAATAAGTACTTTAGAAGTTGTTACAATATCAAAAAATCCTTGCTGCGAAACGGCTCGCCACTCGCCATGCGTCCGCCGTGCCCGCTTGCCTTACACGCATCGGTGGTTCAGTGGTAGAATGCTCGCCTGCCACGCGGGCGGCCCGGGTTCGATTCCCGGCCCATGCATTCTATTTAATTTTCCTCACAGGCAGCCACGTCGTGCTAGCTTTTCATCAGGGACAGAATACCCCCTTCAGCATTAACCACAAGCTCGAAAAAAAAAAACCCGGCTGCCTCTATAGCAACGAAGATTTAGTTAGATGCGTTTGCACGTATTGGATAATTGGAGTTGAATGTATTATTTAAGCGCGATATATTTGGTTTCACATTTATTGTAGTAGTTATTAGTAGGTAAGTTTTTGTTTATAATTTCTTCCGTTTAAAAATAGTCATTTAACTATCTAAAAATAGTCATTTAAATATATTTTAATAAGTACTTGAAAAGATTAGAAGCACAGATTAAAAATTACGGTACCTACTAAAAAATCCTTGCTGTGTAAAACAATTGGAAAATCCTTATTGAAACTACAAAAATGCGGGTTGCATTAGGGTTTAATTAATTTTCACATTATCCTAAGTGCTTTGCAAACATACATTACATGAATAATCCAGTAGTTAAAGCGGGCGAAGCCGCAAGGGGGTCGCTAGTCTATATATATAAAAGGACTTGTCCTCACTGACTGAGGTAAGACGCACGCACAGCCGTAACCGCTGTGCGTAGAAACGTGGAATTTGGACAGATGTTTACTTTCGTAATCTGGACATCCACTAAGAAGGGATTTTAAAAAAATGTTACCCTAAAGGGGTGAAATAAGGGTTCAAAGTTTGTATGGAAAAAAAATTTAATCCACACTGATTTTTATAAAATTTTAAATCTAGATTTTTAAAAGTATTTAATTGAACACTTGTTTCATCGTTTTCTAGAATTCTCCCCCTAAGGGTGCAATTAAGGGATTGAAAGTTTGTATGGAAAAATCTTTAAATCGCCATCGATTTTTATAAAATTTATAATTTAGACTCTTAAAAATATTTCATTGAACATGTTTCGTGGTTTATTAGAATTATGCGCGCGTCCGCTAGTATATGTATATGTTAATTTTAATTCTAAACTTTTCCATGACCATGGCTTTGACAGCTCGCTGTCAGCATAAGTTATACTTAACATTTAAGTTGGCTCTAATTTCACATTTATGTTTTTAATGGATAAATTGTTAAAATAAATTTAGCTATACATACGAGTATATTGTTGTCTATTACTCGCAAACAACATTTTTAACTTTCAATAAAAAGTTTTAATTCAAAGATATTGGTATAATTATAATATGTTTTTAGATTATCTCTTATAAATGCTAATGATTTAAGATCTTTTACGTAAGATTTTTTTTCCCCGCTATATCCACTAATACATTTCCGTTCACCGCTTTCCGCCGAATTTCTAAGGCATTGCGTATTGAGTGACGTAACTCAACGCGGTTTGGTAAGATTATTAAATTAGATATTACGTAAGATTAATATTATAATATTATTTTATTTATTAATATTTTTTTTATATTATTTGAGGCCGTCATGACGCAGCGTGACAGCGGGGGCTCGACGCTTTGGCATTCCCACTCGGACATTAGTTCTTTACCATAGTCTAAGTAAAACAGAGCGGGCCGTTGAGTTCCACTCAAAGCTCAATAAGTCGAAAATGTGCCCGAAAATGGGAAACAGGGTTTCTTATCACTAAAAATTCTTTTATAGTGATAGATATGATGTAGAGGAACCCTACTGTTAAGACACTCCGGTCATACCCATTATCAACTTGAACCATTTGATCGCATACAACGTAGAGCCGTTCGAATCATTGGAAACCTAATGATCTGTGCAAGGCTTGACACTTTGGCCTCGCGTAGAGACGTCTCCTCGCTGTGCTTTCTCTACCGCATTTATCATGGGGAGTGTTCTGAAGCGCACTATTGTGCGTTTTCCTAGGGAGTTTCTTCCACGCACCACGGAACTGTGTAATGGCCTATACGCGGCAGTGTTTCCAGGTCGATATGACTTGAGTACCTTCAAAAAGTGTGTCTATCTCCATCTTAAAGGCCGGCAACGCACTTGTAGCTCCTCTAGTGTGGTACCATCTCAGGTTACCCGAACGCTCGCTTGCCTTGTCTTTTTCCATAAAAAAACCTATTCTGCATTTTTTTTTATTTTAGAAAATTAAATGTAATCATTATCTAATGAAGTATCGAATCCACAATCACGGCGTTAATATTCGTTTACAACTTTACACACGCAGTTCGAGAGCAACAAATAAAAACGAAGGGGACGAACAAGGACGTAATCAATATAATTGTTTTACGCTATATTAAGTTTATTGTTTAATTTTCAAATTTTTAAAATTTATTCTTATCGTCAGATTAGCACATACTGTAAATTATTAAGCAATGTACTCGTAAGTGTTTGTAAATTCTAGCAACTAACGAAAATTAATGTTTAGTAATTGTTTATGTCAATAAAAGATGATTATTGTCATTATTTAATAAATTTGTATGTTCGTTTGTATGTATACGTAATTTATCTTTAATTTTCTTTTAGCTTTACTCTGTGTCGAGCATGTAACAGGTTAGACAGAGAGTCTGGAAATCTAGTGTTAAGATACTCCATTCTCCACTTTCTGAATACATAGAAAGATTAGACTTGCTTTTATTAAATATTGGTAAATCGTTGATGAAAATACACCTCTGTCACAAACCATAATTTACTTTTTAACCATAATTTGATTTTTTTTCCATTTTACTATTCATATCCTTTGGGGGGAAATGTCGCTGAGTTGAGTAGAGAGAACCTTCTAAGAACACAGCATCACATATTTTTTATTTTATTATTATGAAGAGATTGATGGTATTGGTCGAGGCTAATAAAACATGCTGAGACCTGAGACCGATGCTTGGCGTTTCTTCTGGCGTTCTTTCGGACTAAAAAAATATATTATATCATAAAATTAAAAAAGATCAAATATAAGAAAGCGCCTTATAATTCATTTTATCACCAACGCTTCAATTAAGAAGTTTTGCTATGCACTATGTATGTGGCATATCGTAGAGTGGTCAACTAAAAAATAATTTCGGCACTCACTCTGGATGTAAAACAACTAACAATTACATTCTAATTGATGTCTATAATTTAAGGACTAATAATTTAATGCTCTTAGACTATTAGTCGACTAAAGACTAGACTATAGGGAATAGAGGCCAAGAATTTCTCTATGAAAATTTGAACTTTACAAGTAATTTACGACACAGTATCGATAAGGATAATGTATGAAGAAGATACCATAACTTCTGGCAAAGACAAGGCAAGCGAGCGTGCGGCACCTTATGGTAAATAATAGCCGTTGCTCATGATTCCTATGTAACAACAAATAAGCTACAGCTGCGTTATCGGTATATAAGATGGAGGTAGACGTGTTTTTGAAGATATCCACGTCGTAACGCCAAGGAACCACTGCCGCAGATAGGTCTTTCCATAGTTTTTGCTAAAACAATTCCTGAAGTGGAACGCCACGTATCCAAATGGGAATGATATTTTTAAGTATTGGATTCTAAAACCGTCTATGCGGCTTCCAAGGAGCAAATTTATGTATATATATATATGTTATACATTATGTACAAAAATATTTTTAACAACATTTAAAGATGTCTAAAATATTCATGTGGCTTAATTTTATGATTTTGTTATTTATGTATCTAGATTTTATCCATTTATATAGCTTCGAAGTCAACGGCATCGCTCAGGTAGCATTTGGCAGGTTTTTGCTTGCTCTGACTCGCATTTGATCGGATCTTTTATTAGTCTCAAAGAAATACCAAAAAATACAAATGACGCACGAAGGAATTAGGAAATAAACAGATGTATGTGTCCATATAAGGTGGATAGTTTCACACTAGCAGCTCAGCGCTAGTGACGCCTGCGGTTGCAATGAATTTATTATATTCACTACTGTTATTCAATATTTTCAAATATGGTCTAGGTTTAATATTTCATTTAAATGGTGAGTCTTTTTTTATTATTTACTTATTTAAGCATACTGGTAGGAATATATTTCGGAAATATATTTGACTATACTTTATAAAAAAAAACGGTTATGGATTCGATGCCCTTGAGGGCTAACAATAGGTTCCCTCGGCCTAAAATACAATCCAGACGTCTCAACAGTATACATAGGCGATGTATATTTTGAAATATGGTTATAGTTTTAGGTCACAAAGACGATAATGAAATGAAAATTCATTAATATTTAAAATTTAATTTTACAGACACGGAACATGCTAAAATGCCGCAACTATTCGGGCTCACAGACTATGACGCTTGTTTGCAGGACTCTCATACGTACTGCCTCGCAACTTTCGACCTCTATGGAGAAGATGATAACGAAATATATACACTTATACGAGTAAGCATTTACATGAAAGCTACAGTTTTTTAGCCCCGGAGGTCTTGTATGAATAGGTTGAAGACCGATGCGAAAGAGGTAGAGTAATCCCCGTTAGGGAGCGTGAAGATAAAAAAACATATTCATAAAACGTGTGAAACTCTTTTGAGTGATTGTGTTTGCCATTTAAAAACTATGTCTTCCTTTATTCAGGAATACTCCAAGCACAACCTCAAACATTTTAATTACACGAGAGTGGACAGAGGAATGTGTGTAGAGACAACATGCCAGAAATACATAGAAAATTATAATTTAGATATAAACCAGAACCTGGAGACGATAATTGAGGGATGCTTCAATCAAACGATGAAGGAAGAGTACAATTTGAGTTCACGAATACGGTCAAAGAGCTGCGAAGGGCCAAATGAAGAAAGCATTTCTGTTGAAACTTCAGATATTACAATGGGTCTCATTCTACTGAGTTTGTGCGCGTCGGTTGTTATAGGAAGCTATTACGATTTACGTCAAAGAAACAACAAAAAAGAAAATCATCCTAAAGGTACAGTAAAGTGCACTCCAGGATTAGCACAAGTTTTAAATTAAATAGAAAACACAGTTTATTATTATTAACCTTAAGGTTGTAATTTTTGTATTGGTTTATAAAGTCCATAGGCTAAGGTTGTATGGATTAACACATCGGGTAAAAAACTTCCACTGTTTTCTAATACTTTTGTTGGAATTTTTCATAGGATTTTTGTTAATGTAGCATTTCATTTTGTCTTTTTTGGGTTTTTTAACCTGTCACTTCAAATAACCTCCACATCCGCAAGGAATGTAATGTTGTTAAAACACACCAACCGAACGAACATGAAAGAGGTGACTTTTAAATTTTTCGATTATAGGCCACCATTAATTTATTATTTTGTAATTATTATTCAATACTAAATGTAGTTTTTGTATCGTATAATGTTCTACGAGTATTTTTACAAACCCTCAGCTTTCCACTGTCAAATGATTATTCTTTCAGTGTTGACAATAATGTACCCTAAAAATTGCTCTAAAATCAATTTTTGTCCCAGTCATCCTATATAATTTAAAAAATTAGGTGTGAGGACAATCCGTTGCTCGAAACGATACCCCCCAACCGAATTTGAAACACAGCCCATGTTTTTGAAGCGCTAACCGAGTGAGGTAAATAAAATAATTCAAAACGAGTGATGTAATTAAAATAATTTCCTCCGAGTTGGATACCAACCCGCACTCATCGCGCATAATGACAAACACTGCTGCTCGACTACGGTGGACTTTGATAAATAAATGAGATGTTAGGGTTTTGTAAGAAATAAACAATCAACTATCGCAATGATTGCATGTATTTTAGGTTCACAATTTTTCTTGTGCTTCTCAATATTTAGAAATTTAGAAAAATTATCTGAAGTGGAAAAAAGTGATGAAAGATTAACAGAACTGAGAGGAATTCACGGGATTCGGTAAGTTTTATTTATTAATATTGTCTAAATATTATATTGTGTGTGTAATTTTTAAACAAAACACCCATTTGAACCCATAGCAAAATATAAAATTGAAAAGAAAATGACAATACCAGTACTTCTATATCAGAGACAGAGGTATCAAAATTCACAGGTTAACAAAATTCACAGTACTTTCGATAAAAATAAATACTACTTTTATAAAAACAGTTCTTTTTCATATTCGCATACAATGTCATACTTCATTATCGCTTCGCAATGCATAATAGAGGGGGAGCCGAAAGCCTCCAGATATTCATTACATTATAAACTTGAAATCTAGGCTTAATAACCCAATGAAACATTGCAGCGGTACGTTTCAATTCGATATTTATTGAAGTGCTGTGGAAAATGGAAAACAAGAAATATTGTGTATATTTCTTTGTTTTCATCTGGTGCGAAAACGAAGAAAGATCATGACACCATCAAATGCATAGTTAACGATTTTATGAAGGACAAACATTTCTTTTTATTATTAATAATTATAAGTTTGTTTATAATATATTAT
>HE671165.1:5716-31268 GCA_000313835.2 Heliconius melpomene melpomene | reverse complement strand
ACTTGGATGGACTTTTGCTGCTTAAACCTGAGTTAGTATTCTATGTATCTATCGAAGGTTTTTTACAGCTTATCCTTATCCAAATAAATATAGCATAAATATAAACCGCTCACTTTATCTAACATATAAAGATCAAAAGTTCCTTTTACAGCATGTCAGTGTAATGGATATTTTAGTTTTAGAACATAGGCCATAGCGAGGTGCTTAGTTTTAAGACGCCCGTTATCCGCTCTCCGCCTGACTTCTGAGTCTTTGCGGGTCAAGTGGCTCATCACTACTCTTAATTTTGCTTGGATGGACAAATAATTACTATTATTAATTGGTTTGGTCCGCACTCGGAGGAAGATATTACTCTGTTTTCTCGCTCGGGCAAGACAAAACACCGCATGAAATTCATTCTCTACTCAACACGCAGTATTTTGAATTCGAGATTAAATTAAGACTGCCAGATCATAAGAGTATTTCTATTAAACATTTTTAAAATATTTATGTATTGTGCATTTTCTTCACAGATTCTTCAGAACGCTATATGATGATACATTCCAGAAGTACCACGTATTATTTTATAATAACTTAACATGCTTCTTCATGGGAATGGCAAATGGATATTTAATATATTATTTGAAAAAGAAAAAAATAGAATTCCCCAATTTTAGGGTAAATATAAACAATAAAAACTAAAAAAAATGGATAGAAAATAAAATACTTTATTTTTTTAGATTCACCATAATATTTTCTATATATGTATAAGATATATCTTAACGAAAATGAAAATATTTAATATTTCATTCCCTCGAGTGAGAATCGAAGGCACAACCTTCATTTTATAGTCACACCCTCGTGCTGCCGGGCCACGACGGCCTCATCAATGTTGATATTCTATTTGATGCACCGACCCCCTTTATACATCTCCAATATCCAAAGGTTGCAATATCCAAAGGAAGTGATCGCTTGAAGCGATAAGGCCGCTTTATGGTATTTTTAAATTATTTTTAAGTTTGTATGTATTTTTGTGTAAAAAAGTATATTTATTATTATAAGTGAAGCCGTTGTGGAGCAGCAGCACAACAACGACCTGTAAACGCGACGGTTATTACTTCGATTCCTACTCGAGGTAAAAAAAATAGTTACATTGCCTCGCTTCGGTAAGTAAGTAAGCCAAAGCACAGTGTTAATTTCCCTCTAGGCTCCTCTGGCTACCCTGCTAAATTAGCTTCTCTAAGCTAAGCTAGCTTCGTGACAATTCTTCAGAGTACTGGCTGGCGTTACTCGGGAATTTGTTAAAAAAAATAATGAGGTTATTGAAAATTTTCGATCAATACTAATTAAATATTTTATGTTAGAAGTCAAAGAAACAGTGAAATTATATCATTTAGGGTAGTTGTTTAGTTCCAATTCTTTGTTATGGAAAACAAAGATTTGAAATTTCTTTTGTTTTTGTTTAACAGTTCCTGAAGTCAAACAATTTTATATTTTTATTTAAGCTCGGTAATGTCGTATGCTGGCTCATTATACCTGCGGTATCCGGGGTTTACTTCTACACTAGTTGCACCTTCGATGACGTAGAGAAGGTGTCCCTGACATGGCGCCTACTGTACGCGTCGTTACATCGCTTTGTCATTGGCATTATCGCGAGTGTTTGGATTTTGGGACTAACTTTGAAATTTAATGGTATGAAACTGATTTTTATAGTATTTTTTTAGCTTCATGCTGTATTCCTCATATATCTAGGTAGGAAGTGGGAATCTACTATTGACATAATATGACTTCATTCCCCATTTTTGAGAAGTGAGGAGTTCAAGGGTTTCAGGGTAGTCTAATAAAATCAAATTAGCAATTACAATCAGTCGGTTTACAGTCATACTTTGTGCCTCTGCGTCACGACTGGTCTCAGTATTCTATTAAATTATTTTTAAGGGGATTTCAAGGGTTCATTTCTCCGCTCTGATAAGATAAAATTCAGTGTTCAGTTCCACCACTCCACACATTATGTCACTATTTGTAACACGTGAGGATCCTTCACTATTTCGTTCTTTAGTTAAAAGAAATGTTTTTAATTAGGTAATACGCAGTTTGGCACTAATAATATAAAAATATATTTTAAAGGTGATTTTAAAATAATGATAAGCATTTTTTTTCAGGTAATTCCTACGCATTTTTGGAATGGAAAGGATGGCTAATACCGAGCAAATTGTCATATTGTTTGTACTTGATGCACGATAACGTTATACATTACATCGTGGGTACGAAAACTAAATTAACGGATATAGTCATTACAGATTCGGTAAGATCATTCTAATGTTATGATGATAATTACTTTTTTATTTAATATGTTGGTTGTTTTTTATTTTCCTTAGCTTAAGGCATCGTCCCACATAGCATTCTCCATTTTCGTTGGAATTTGATCATTGTGTCTCCAGTAACGGTTCTCAACGCTGCGCATTGTCTTACCATAGCTTGGAAATGAAAATAATTAATTACACCAAGAGGGGATAATACATAACTTATACTTATATAATATTGTAGGTTGACGGGAATTAAACATAATCCATTATATCTATATCAAAGTATATTTAATTACACGGTCTCTCAAACATGTTCTATTATTTCAGCTATTTATCTTCTTCAGAGTGTTATTTTTGTCTCAAATATTGGCTCTCCTTCTACATTTATTCGTAGAAGCTCCAGCAAACGAGATTATCAAGGTGATGATAAAAGGAAAAAAGGAAAAGAAAAAAGACTAGAAAGTACAAATAAACGAAATAACACAAATTTACAATTTGATTTTTTTTTATTCATCTGAAATGGCAGATTGTGTTTTTTCACGCGTTTTTTCTAATTATCCATCCATCAGCCTTTTAAAGTCCACTGCTAGACATAGGCCTCCCCCGATGCTCGCCACTCCGGCCGGTCCTGCGCCCTTTGAATCCAGCGGGTTCCTGCTGTCTTCTTGACGTCGTCGGTCCACCTGGTTGGAGGGCGGCCTGTACTCCTTTTTTCTAATACAAATTCGTAATTTAATTTATTATTTCAGATCTTCTGAATTGACGTCTCAAAAACTCCTTTGTCTTTGTATTAAATAAAAAAATGTGTATTTTTGGCGCTCAAAATTCGTCAATACGAATCGAGTGGTGTTTCAAAACAGAGATACAATACAATACAATATCCTTTATTGCACAAAAACAACAAAATTTTACACAATTTATATACATAATTAACAAAAACATGTGCAATAAGGCGGTCTTATCGCTTGAAGCGATCTCTTCCAGGCAACCTTTGGTTGTTGGAATTGTATAAAAAAAGAAGGTGGTGGGTGGTGCATTAAATTATAATATAAGGAATTTAATAACAATAATAATATAAATAAATAAATATATATAATTAATATACACTAAATAAATAACACATACATATACGTAGATAAATATACATTACTATACAGTAAAATAAACATAATAAATAAATAATACATATAGTACATATAGTATTTAAAGATTTGTAAAAATATTTTGATGCTAAAAACAAATTAGCCTTTGTTTTTATATATTTAAATAATATTTCTTTAATTAAGTTTTAAATTTTTGTAAGCTTTTGGCACGTCTGATTTCAATTGGTAAGGAATTCCATAGTTGGGCAGCTTTAATAGTATAGGAGTTAGACAGAAAAGAAGAAGAGTGAAGAGGAATTTCAAGTAATAGATTAGAATCAAGTAATAAACAGCACAGAATAGAGAAGATGAAGTATATGAGTATTCCTGCGAAGGCGGATAGGGAGCCACTTGAGGTTATCACGAAATTCAGAAATATGATCATATTTATGAATACCAAATATGAACCTAATGCAAAAGTTTTGAAGTCGCTCAAGTTTATTAAGTTGCTCCTCTTTAATGTCAGGATAACAAATATCAGCATAATTTAGAATTGGTAATAGGAGTGAGTTTGCCAGCGCTATTTTGGTAGGTTAAAATTGCGCAGCCTACGCAGAGATGCAGAAGAAGCATAAATCTTTCTGCTTACTTCACCTATTTGGGGTCCCCAGGACAAATGCTTATCCATAATTACACCCAAGTTCCTAACTGAATCCCTAAATGGAATGGAAGTCCCATCAATAGCTATAGTGGAGATTTGTGATAAATCTATTTTTGACAATAATCTAGACTCGACTTCCGATTACAATTGCTTGACTGAGAGATATTAATCACTTTGGACTACTTACGATATTTTGCTTGAAAAGTGTGTTTCCGGTGTATAGGGACAGTTATGAAATTTGGCACGCAGTGGGAACTTACAGTAAAAAAAAGAGCAAAGCCGAAAAGTAAAAATTTATATATAAAAGAAATATTACATTACTTGTAATAGTTAAATTTGTAGTTCATTTCATACAAAGCGAGTGCTTACGCACGCAAACTAAGTTTGTCGAAATATAGTTTATGTTACATTTACATAACATAAACGGGCGAAGCCGCGAGCGGGCCGCTAATATGATATATTTTATAACTCTAATAACCTATTATAAGCGCTATTAATTATTTATTAGTTCACTTTTCTTGTGACCTTTGTTTGTATATTGTCATTAATATCCAGCTAACAGTGTTACGTTAAGTTAACAATGATGCATAAATAAATTATTTACTTATTTTAAATTTAAAAAAAAGTATATTCTCTCACGCCGTCTCTCGCCGAGACGATGATTAGCTTCACGCTGTATCCCGCACACAACACGATAGGCATAGAAAAGCTAGTGTTAAGACCCCCTATTCCCCACTTTTTCACTTCACTCCAGAGTGAGAAAATTAATATATTAAATATTCCATTCCCTCGAGTGGAATCGATCGCACACCGTGGCGCTACGCTAGTACGCTTGCAACCCAAGTTCTTATTTTATAATACTTTTGGGAAATAATAAATACAATGTTTTCATGTTTATATTTATAGTTTTTTAATTTCCCCGTTTTAATAGAGAAAGCGCATCGTTGAGTGAGGGCGGGAGTGTTTTAACACTAGAGGGTCCCGCTGCCCGCCGCGCCACTACTGTGCTTAACTGATTTATATAATCAAAAAGTCACATCCAAAATAATTACTTACGCATAATTTTTTTCACCATCGTCCATCGTTATTAAAATCATTAAAAAAAACCATGTGCTTGGGAAATTAAATTTAAATATTATTTTTTTTTAATTATTTTATTTTAACAATCGGTCGTTACGTCTATATAAAGGTTACGTTCCTCGTAAAGAGGTTCAGCGCCAGCAGGTGACCGTAGAGGTAGAGATGTTACTTATATATTTGTTAGTGTTTTTCAATGTGTTGCATAATGGTTTTGGGATTATTTTTCAATTAAATGGTAAGTACATTAAGAATTGTGTATTTTTTTAACCGACTGTAAGAAAAGGAGGTTTACAATTCGAATGTATGTTTTTTTTAAATTTATTTTTTATGTTTGTATTACCTCATAACTTTTGACTGGGTGAACCGATTTGGATAATTAATTAGCTTCCAGTATGGTCCCATTTTTTTTGGTCCATGTCTGACAATGGTATGTATGAGAAAATCATATAAGTTTTAAATTTGCATTAGGTATGTGCGTGACAAATAGACGAATAATTCAAAGTTTGGTTAGGTTCCGATTATGGAATCCGGTCAAAATTGAGAAAATTTGTTTTTTTTTTGTAAAAAAATAATGTAATAGTAATAGTTACAAGCAAAAACTTTTCAAATTGATGTCAGAAGTGAGATTCCTGATCATTGCATTCATTTCTTTTCAACCAACCTCAAAAACAAGATGTTCTCATTTTCAACCAACTTCAAAAAAGGGAGATTCCCAATTCGCCGGAATATTTTTTATGTATGTTTTTGTCAATATACCAAAATGTTAGTTTGCACAAAAATAATACCTAATTAAATGAAGTTTTACATAGGACAACCACAACCGCTCGTTGACAACCACTACCACCACCATCACCACTCGTTTAAGAAGCATCATTTTTAGATCTACCCATCACTTAAATCGTAAAATAAATTAATTTTTAACAAAAAGAAAAACCGACTTCTAACAACGAATTAAAAAGTGAAAAATAATTTTACAAAGATTTTATAATTTTGAAGTCGGTGCCACTTTCCACCGGTTGAGCGACGGAACTCAACGCCGCGCTTTGCCTTGTAACCAGAGCGAACAAATGAAAATATTTAATATATGCAACGATTAACTTGATAGTAATTAAAAAAAACCTTCCTAGATAAGTGGACTGTTAAACAAGGAAGATTCTTTTCAATTGGAACCAATATTTCTCTACAGCTTTATAATATTAGTATCTAAAGGTATCTATCTACAAACATTTATTAAAGAAGTCAGGAGCCAAAATAAATATAATATTTATATTTCTAAAAATTGTAATTAACGAGATTTAAGCAATTTTTAAATGTAAATATAACAGTGTAAGTAACATTTAAGTATATGTACATGTTACATATTTTGTTCTCAATGTCAAAAGTAAGTTGAAAAAAATGGGACAAAATGAAAATTTTTAAATTACAATACAAATTTTGCCTAAAACAATGAAAGGTCTCACGAATATTACTTGCAAGAAAAAACTTAATTAATATTTAATTTTAATTAATATATAGACACAGAGCATGCACGATTACCTCAGCTTTTTGGACTCGACGAATATGACACTTGCTTAAAGAATTCCCACACATACTGTGTTGGGAGGTTCGAGCTTAATGGAGGACCCGAAAATGAAAATTATACTCTTATACGGGTAAGTAAAACCAATATTTTGTAGCTTCGCGCTGTATCCCGCACCTAACAGGCAGAGGGAACCTGGGAACCTAGTGTTCAGACTAGCCATTTGCCAGAACGAGAAAACGAAAACAATTCATTCCTCCGAGTGAGTTGGAATTGGAGTCTGGAGAGCATCCCAGTACTTTTTTTTTAAATTAAGCCTAAAAATTGAAAAAAACATATAGTTTAATTGAAAAATATTTTAATTCAGTTTTAATCTTAATATAATTATGTGAATATTCTGACGCTATTGAATTCGAAGGTCAGCATAAATTACGTACACAATTACAACTTGCATTTAGTTAGTTCTTCATATTTTCAATTTACATAAATTTATTGTTGTAAACAAATATATTAATAAATCATTTTATTTTTGTATTCTTTATAAAAAAACATGGTTATTCTGTAATTACAGGACAGACACTACAATTTTATTTCTGTAACATGTACCTATATGTATATAAATTTAACAAATTATCTTTTCAGGAATACTCAAAGCACAATCGCAAACACTTCAATTATTCGATATTGGAAAGAGGGGTATGCCTACAGACAACATGTCGGGAGTATTTGCAAAATTCTGGCTTAGATGTAAACGAGAACCCAGAAGGGATCCTTCAGGGATGCATCGGCCAAAAAATTAAGCAACAATATGGTTTAAATTCACAACTATCATTAGTGCTTTGTGAAAAACAAGAGCAAGTAGGAAGATCATTTGATATTTCAGATTATTTAATGATTCTTTTACTATTAGGCTTAGTTGTAAAAGTGATCGTGGGAAGCTATTATGACTTGTGTCAAAGAAAAAAAATTGAAAATAATGAAAAGGTTCAAAAAAGTGAGTAAATATTTTATTTATAAAAAAAAACTACTTACTTTCCAATATATGCATATATGTACAAAGAGCACACAGTGCAAAAAGCTAAATTGTTTAAAAAAACAAAACCCAAATTATTGATACTTATATATCTATCTATATTTTTGCAATTTTAATGCAATTTTTGCCTAGGCTCTTTTTTTAAAGTGAGTTAAAAATTATTATCTTCACATTACAATATTAGTTCGTTGTGACTTAATTATTAGTTAATTAAATTGCAGGTCAAAAATTCTGGCTATCATTTTCGTTATTTCGAAATTACGAAAAATTAGTACAAGTGGACAAAGGTGACGAGAGATTAACAGAATTGAAAGGAATTCACGGCATTCGGTAATATATATATTTTTAATGTTACCTTAAATTAAAATGTGAAATGGGCCAGTGGTGGCGCAGGGGCACAAGCGTGCTACTTGACCTGAGAAGTTGTGGGTTTGATTCCCACTCGAGGAATTGAAAAATTCAATATTCATTTTCATTTCCTCGCCCTGGTAATTGGGCAAGGCGCGCAATGTCTCTAGAGTTCTGTAAAATGAGAGGTACGGAAGTGCCCTATCAGGAATAGAGTGTCTTCACTCTGGGTATCCAGGTTCTCGCTGCTTACCCTGCTGTGTGTGGTACAGCGTGAATTAAAAAAAACCCGCTACGACTGGTCTAGATTTAAATCAATGTTTCAATTCTTGCTACGTGCTACTTTTCATCATTTTTTTTAAAGCGAAATAATTCAACAACTTTCCAGCATCGTCATAGAGAGTCTGGTTGTATACGGCCACTGTATGTTCCTGTGGGGAACATATATAGAAGATCCTCACGAATTGGAAAAGGTATAGAAATATATATTTTTATGCAATACGATTAAAGTTATGTATTTAATAATACGGCTCTTAAACGCAATGGCTTCGATGGATTCAACTTCCACTCGGGGTAATGTGTTATTTTCATTTCCTTGATCTTATAACAAGACACAGCGTGACGTTGAGTTCCGCAACTCAGTATGTAATGTCTCAAAAATGGGGCGAAACGTAGGGACCGAAATGTCTTATTGTCTGCAAAATACAGCGAGAACCTGAAAAAAAGCAATAAAATTGTGGTACCTTTTCTAACATTATCTGGGCATTCAGTTCTCGTAGGTAGACATGGATTTTTTTTTAAATATGCCATTTAAGTCAAGTTTGAGTCGCACGTTTTTAAAATTAGGCTCCCTCAAAATGCGCTGAAGTGGAGAAAGGAACTCGCTATCTCTGCTATCTTGCTTTGAGCAATAGATGCGTAAATCTACAAGAAATTCATATATTTCCTGTAATTTTCAGACATTCGAAATAGGTTGGCTTCGAAGCTTGTATTGCTACGGTAGTATTGTCCAGTACTTCTTCTTCATCTCCGGTTTCCTCATGACTTATGTGATACAAATAAAAGAAGAGAAAATGAAGCTTGCCTGGAATCATATACCTAAAATTGTGTTCGCTAGATGGTGGAGGTGAGATAGTTCAATATAAATTATTTATATATAAATATATTTAATGTTTGTGTAGCTAATATTAAAAACTACCTGCTGTAAAAAATCACTGTAATTCTTAACTTTTTCCAACAAATATCAAATACTCATATATTCTCTCATCTCTCATATATTCTTAATGTTGCCAGCGTCTAAAATCATGTTTTTATTAACACACAAATTGTAATTTCGATTCCTACTCGAGGAAATGAAATACATATAGACAAGAAAAAAGACGTGTTGAGTTGCATCACTCAACACGGAATGCCTTTTGAATTCAATCTTAAGTCTTGACACTGGGTTCTCGCTCTGCCTACCCTGCCGGTATAAAAAATTAGTAAACATTTTATATTTCAGACTGACCCCACCATTGGCAGTCGTCATAGGAATGATGTGCACTCTGTTCCGGCACATAGGCTCCGGGCCGCTGTGGAACATCCATGCCGTAGATCAAGTCTCAGCACAATGCAGACAGTACTATTGGGCCCATATATTCTTTTTCAATAATTTCATGATACGAGACGTTTTTTGCTCTCTGGAAACTTGGTAAGTTTGTTTTTCTTATTTGTTTTAAACAAACAATATCTATTTTGAGTGCGTGCTCTTTTTCTTTATTTAATTTTAGTTATTATATCTTATTTCATTTGATAAGTTAAGAAGGCAGTCGTGGCACAGTGCCAAAACATGTACCTGTATGCGCAACGATTGTGGGTTCGATTCCGACTTGAGGAAATGAACAATACATTTTATAATTTCATATCCTCGGTATGGTAACGTAGTAAAACGTGTTGTTAAGTTCCAGCCATTTGACACACTATGCCTCAAGAATTCAGCGGAAAATGGGGAACGGAACTTTTTTTAATGAGAACGATTTAATCATCTCGAATTTTACACATATAAACTCAATCTTTTTAAGTTATGAAAATTTATTTTGTTGTTTTTAGGCACATAGCTACAGACATGCAATTATTTATCCTCGGCATCATCATCTATTTGTTTATTCGTAACAAAAGCTATACTTTTAAAGCAGCTACCTTAGGCTTGATTATACTGATTGGCATAATTAGTCCCATACTACACGTGTGGTCGATGGACTTGGACGGACTTGCCATGGCCAAGCCTGAGTGAGTTAAATTATATATACTTCTACCACTATTTTACTTCAAGTTATATCTCCCGTAGATCGTCCCAACCACGTCAGAGGCCGTCTTGGCGGAGTGAGTCAGCGTATGACTATAAATACGATCCTCGGGGGAATGGGATAATTGTATCCAAATATCTCAAAAAATTAACAAAAAGTACGGAATAGAGAACCTTAACACTGGGTCCTATCTGTCTACTCTACTATATATAGGATACAGTTTAAAACTGATTGTTTTTCGATATCTAAATAATCTTTTAACAGTCCTGTTTTAATTATTTTTACAGATTATTTAGGACATTATACGATGAAACATTCCGCAAGTACCACGTATTCTTCTACAACAACTTGACTTGTTTCTTCATGGGAATGGCGAATGGATACTTAATATATTACTTAAAGCAAAAGAAAATTGAGTGCCCCAATTTTACAGTAAGTGTAATTTTTTCATACTTAATTAGATGGATGGGTGGATGAAGAAGAATATGTTCTTCAATTTTTACTCTTTCATTCTCAAAGCTCCCTGCTTTTGTGAGAAGCGTAAGGACCGATGTTCGTTATATTTTTCTCTATTTTCGAAATAACGCATGTTCTACCGCAAACAGAATCGGCATATTAAGGACTACATCGAACTAGCATACTTGTATTTCCACCAATATTTTTTTTAATATTCAGACGGAAAGGACCGAGCAGAAAGAGTTCAAATAAACTCGCTCTAATTTAAGGGAGTGGAGCAAAGTAATTAATTACAAAATACAACAATCTTTATAAATGGAAATGTAAATGTCATTTATTTAAAAGGGATGCGTTTCGCCTAAATGTTTCTCATTTCTCTTCCGCGGTAGAAGCTAGACTTTACCTGGGACCAATTGAGGATTGAATCCACAACCATCACGTTGACAGTGTTTCACTGGACTACAATGTCCTCGTTTAGATTGGACCATTGTATTTGACTATACATATAAACAATGATCGTTAGATCGAATTAGCGAGCAATCATCTTATTACTAAGGCTTAACACTAAGAAATCAGATACTTAGAGTAAATATTAAAGAAAGGCAAGATAATCTTAAAATACGTATTTTGCGTCCAACAATGTATTGTACATACTGATAAATATTTATTTTATTATTTCCCCAGCTTGGTAAAGTCCTGAGCTGGCTCCTCGTGCCTTTGGCAGGTCTACTGTACTACATCTCCAGCGGTACATACGACGACGTTGAGACGGTGCCTCTGTCCTGGCGTCTCATGTACGCTGGCCTGCATAGATTTGCTATTGGCATTCTAGCAAGTGCTTGGATTTTGGGATTAACTTTAAAGTTTCATGGTATGAAAATTTATATATTTTTATCATTAGCTAGTCATTAACTGGTGACTTTGTTTTGCGTGTACTTTGAGAAGTAAAAAATGTTACTTCATACTCTCTAGTCCCAGTGGTTTCTCTGTGGGTTGTGTGTCAGTTCGAATCCATAACTAATTCGTTTGATCCCCATTGGCGGAATATACATCACTTCACATCTCTACATTTTTATATGCCCAAATTTAGTACGTAAGGCAGAGAAAAACTAGTGTTAAGACATTTGAAACGATGCGTGTTACATAACATTAAATATAGCGGGATAGGCTGAGAGAAGCTGAGAATCTAATGTTAAGATATTTCGTTACCCGCTTTCCACCGAATTGTAAGTATTATATAAATTCTAAGTATTATACGAAACCGTAAAGCACGGCGCTAATTTCTGCCACTCAACACGCAATGGCTTCATATAATTAATTCAATAATTTCAATGCAACTTGCAGGTAACACTCACGTTATATGGGAGTGGCAAGGATGGGTGGTGCCGAGCAAGCTCTCGTACTGTATGTACTTGATACACGACAACATTCTACACTACATATTGGCGTCAAAATCTCAATTAACGAGAGTTGTTATATCGGACGCGGTAAGGTTTTCCTCTGTTAGGAAATCAGTGTTATTATTTCTATCTTATTTGGGAAGGGAACCTATAAGAACCTATAAGAAATGTCCTGGGTCAATAATAAACTTGGGTGTCCCACAGGGGTCTATTCTTGGTCCTTTTTTATTTTTAATATATATAAATGATATAAGAAAGGCGAATAAACTTAGCTCAACAAGTTTCGCGGTTAAAAAATTTAACTGACATGGAAACGTATCGCATTATGTTCTATGGCATTTTACTTTGGAGTAATGTAGCTTCTCTTGCAGAAACAAGCTAATCGTGTAATCTATAACTAAAGATTCCTTAAGGCAAAAATTACGTTTTTTTATATTATGAAAAATATTAATCCTAGCGCCACTATGCGCCGCTGAATCCATTATGTAACGAATGATTTTAAAGTACTTATAATATTTGTCTTATTTCAGTTTTATTCTTTCGTGAAAGTGCTGTTTTTGTCTCAAGTGCTAGCAGTAGTATTATACTTCTTTGTAGAAGCTCCGTCAAATGAGCTCATTAAGATACTTATGCAAGGCACGAAAGAAAAGATGGAAAGCGACAAGAAAGAAACCGACAAGATGGAAGTCGAAAAGAAAGAAGATTAGATGAATAAACTGTTATAATTGTATATGTATTAATAAGATTAAAAAATGTTTGTTTTCAAATATTGTTTTCATTTTATTTGTTTTTTTTTATACAGTAGCTCCGTCCCCCAGTGCGAGTAAATAAAAATAAATTTATGCGCCTGTGTGGGAATCGAACTCGAAACTATCACATTTACAGTCAGAGATTACCACTGCGCCACTGCGGTCTCATATATGTGCACTAAATTAAAATAAATAATACAAAACTATTTATTTATTTCATATTTTTATTTAAAAAAACACCATATTCAAGTAATCATTTAAAAATACTTATTTTACAATATTTTTTCTAGAACGTAAACATTTTCAAAAAAAAACTTTAAATTAATTAAGTAGTTGAAAATACTTTCCGTGTAAATTAAAAATAAGCCCTGCTATACTATAAAAATGCCTTACATTCAAAGCTCTATTTACAATTTCAAGATAATCATACAACTTTCATACAGAAGCTTAACCCTTTAAATATTCAAAAGATTGTAATTTTTATTAAGAGGCCAGTGGCGGCACTGGGCCACAAGCGTGCGATTGTAAGCGCGACGGATTGTGGATTCGATTCCCACTCAGGGGAATGAAATATTTCATATTTTCATTCCTTCATCCTCGCTCTGGTAATGAGTGGTGTTGAGTTCTGCCACTCAACACGCTATGCCTTCAGAATACGGCAGGAGGTGGGGCACGAAAATGTCTTAACAATAGGTTACCAGGTTTCCTCTGTCTACCTTGCTATGTGCAGAATATAGCGTAAACCTAAAAAAATGTATCAGCCATATAACTTGGACTTGGAAAGGAAATAAAAGTTTATATATTAGTCTTGAGTTTGCTTTTATCACATTGGCCAAGACACGTGAAATGCATAAAGAAAAACACAAATCTTTTAGTAATTCCCTAACTTATATTTAAAAAATATATTGTAATTCAAGCTTTATAATATTTTGTCACGCTGGTATATCTGTTGGTCTGTTCGCATGTAACTTTATAGGTTCATCGTTTTCCTTATTTTTCTTATCGTTACCTATTATAGCCTTCCATAATTGAACTGCTGGCATTTCTATGATCAGGTATATTGGTATTGCTATTAAATATGATATTACTATACCAAGAATCAGAATGGATATCTGTAAAAAAAGATAGAACACAAATATAGGTACTATTTTGGCCATTTTTTTTAAAGTAATTAAAAGAATTCTGTAAATTAATAATGTTTACTAAAGCCAACCAAAGCTTAGTTCTTACCATGGAATAAACAGACACGTGTCCAATGTGAGTATTGCTAGCGACTGTCAAACGCATTAGTATGAAATGTACTATAAACACCGAGTATGAGAGACGTCCTAGCATGTGGAATCCTCGCCATAACAACGCGTCTTTTAAAATTGCTGAAAAAGAAGTAATTCACATTGTTATACATACATCTATATAAAACTCTTCTGTTACTGAACGACTGACAACAGGCAAAAGGGTAGACTATGGAGTGTACGGAAAACGAAATTATTATAATACTAAAATAAAAAATATATACTTACATTTACAATTACTAACACATCCCAGTAAAAAGATATTGAAAGACAATGCAACTAGAAATCTGTCCAAAGAAGTGTACAGAATGATCAAAATCTGAGGCGGTTTCGTCTCAGCGAGGAAGAATACACCAGAGAGCGTCACTATTCCACCGATAATGAGAGACAAGTGAAATAGAATGTTGAACCACTGAAAAAAAAAATACTTTATAACCGATTTCAAAAAAAGGAAGTTATGACATTAACATTCACGTTTATGTTATTGTTAGAATTTCATAATGATAAGATAAGAGTATGATTATTTGGGGTTTAGAGCACTTATGCTACAGTTCGTAAGCCTGTTTATATTCCATAATATGTACGTTTGTCCAAAACGTCTCGGGAACTATATAAAAGTGGGCAGTTTTTTATCTAAATCGGGTAAATTCTTACTTAGGGACCGTTGCAACTTTCATCGAAATTTCTTCAGTAATTTTGGTTCATAAAAACGTTTTGTGTGAGCTTTTTATGTCGCGGTTTACTGAGAATAGTAGAGTAGCAAAGTTTTGTCATTCAAAGATTTTTTAGAAGCGGACATTCCTATTTTTAGTAGTTAATACTAAGAAGACATGGTAACAGAATGCTGTTACCATTAAGACACTTCCGTTCTTCTTTTTCCGACCAATCCAGAGGCATTTCGTGGTGGGTGGCGGAACTCTACCGCACTTTGCGTCTTTACCAGAAAAAAGAAAATGAAAATATCAAATATCCTATAATAGAATCGAACCTAAAATACAACCACGAACCAACCTAAGACTGGCTTCATAAAATAATAATTTTATGAACTATAATCACCTCTGGAAAAAAATTAAACACCTGAAATCATGCCTTTGTACTAAAATAATGCTAAACTAAGATTGAAAGTCATTATGCCTAATATTATGATTATATTATAAATTACCTTTACTTCGCTAAGTTTTATTCCTTTAGTTTGATTATTATAATAAATGAAGGCGGACGCAAGCCCCATAAAGTACCCCGATAGATTCATCCAAAGGGGAAGATAGAGATGTTTTATTACTGAGGAGTTTATAAAGTTGTTGCTTACAATTCTGAAAAAAACGTATTATTTTTTTATAATAATTATGTAATTTCATAAAAATAAGGATAAGGATACATCCTTATATTTTTCATTTCTCTGTTCTATCCTTTAATTATACAGGATATAACAAGGAAATAGAAAATAGTTGTACTGGTAACAAATATTAAAACTACAAATTTAAACGAAATACTGCTCGTGTGAATAGCGGTAAGCTGCGTTTTGTCTACTACAGCGGGAGAATGCACATAGTTTTCTTTCTGAGTGGGAATTGAACTCACAATCAAATCATGGTTTCAAAATTCTTATTTTATTTTCCAAATAACACAGGGACAAATACGTACTCAGGTGACTGTGCAGTAATTATAGGCGTTAGGTCTAACATATAAGTAACCAAGCCCGTCGATATGACTGATCCAAAAAGTAAAACAACTAGAACTGGTTTCACAGTGCGTCTCCATTTAATGAAGATGATCAGAAGTAACAAGCCGAGGACGTGGAGTTGCATATCGACAGCCAAATACCTGAAATATGTATTTATTTATATGAAATCTAATATATATTTATTATAGTTAGTACAGTGTAAAGGCGCACTTGCGTGCGGCTATAAACGCGATAGGATGTACTCGAAGAAATTAAATATTTTATATTTTCATTATTTACTTAAATGTATATTTTTATTTCTTCGCTCTGGTGTCGAGGCAAACCGCGGCGTTGAGTTACGCCACTTAATTGCCAAGTTAATATATAGAATAAATTATATAGATTGCTGGTAATATATACCTACATTTAATTTGGAAGGAAGTCGATAACCGTGACAATGACTGAATCATTCATTTAATTAATCTTTTGCTTGCTTTTGGTATTATATAAAGTTGACATACAAAATACCTTATTAGATTCACGCTGTATTTTTGCTGTATTTTGCTTTAGCAGGAAAAGAAGAAAATGAATTTCCGTCTGGTGGGAATATAATATGGAGAAAAAATCTTGCATATGGGGCCTAGAGGGGCAGTTATCAAATCTTTCATAGTTACCATGCCACCGAGCTTTCACAGTACTGAAGCCACTTACCATGTATGACCCATACAAAATTTACCCAGCGGCAAATAATTATGTATGTAAGCTACGTGATGGTACCAACGATATGTGCAGTCCTCTGCTTCGCGTTGTATTAACAGCATCCATAAAGGACCGGAGCCGAGACGAGGGTACCATGTCATTGTGAACCATAGAGCGAATACTGCTACTGGGGTTATCCTGAAAAAAATAACAGATGTTTCATTTAAATAAATGAATACTAGTACTTTAAAATCTAAGCTACTTCCATTCCAAATAATCCTCATTCAAATAGAGTTTTGCTTGCAACACAAAAAAGCTAAAGTCCTGAATAATTTACACTCATAAAGTAGAAAACCATTACCTAATAAATCGATTAATGATACCGAGCAAGCATTTTCCAAAAGTGAATGATGTCTTCTCAGCGTATATCAAGGTAAAGTAGGTGGTGAGGAAACCGGTGATGGAGAAGAACACTTGCATCCACAGCGGAGTGTTGAAACCAGCTTTACCACTGATTGTGTCAAACATCTGAAAATAATATACAAATATGTTATTTTTTATATTAATTAAATTAATTAATTTTACATTAAAACGGAATGGATGTATTTTTTCTTTTCATATAACAGACAGCTATGACAATATATATGTATATATTCTGTTGATCCAGGAGAGAACGCACAGCGAGGAGAGGTCTCTACGCAAAGCCAAAGTGTCAAGCCTTTCATCATTGGGTCCTCAATGTTTCGAACGGCACTAAGTACGTAGTATGCGATCAAATGGGTCAAGCTGATACTGGGAAGCACCAGCTCAGAGATGAGAACAGTACTCGATTAGACCGAGCACCCCTAGTAATTTATTCTCCAGTCTAATTAAATACAAAACAATGCTGTTTTTTATCTAATTAGATCCTATAATATCAGGCGTTCGCCCCACAGTGGGAAAATGCATGACAATAAAAATTTATATATTATTATTATCACAATTTATGAAAAAACTACATAAGACTTACGTGCTCTATGAACTCAGGGTTGTCGATATATGAATCAACATAAACGATGGTCACATGTGTCATTACTACGCATATAGTACCTAAGAATCTGGAAAAGATATTTAAAAATACAATTACGTAAATAAAAATTATTATTGGATACCATTTTAAAAAATAACATAAAAAAATATATCAATTTATCTACATCAGACATTGCATCATCATTATCAACATTAACACAAGCAACACAACAGACGAGAATAAAAATACTCTGGTCGAGAACATCGTTGTGATTCCATTTTTTTTATAAACAGGATATGAACGACTAGTAAAGTATACGCCTTACCTAATGCCCTCGAAGCAACCAAGATCACATAAGCGGTCCCCCTTTGAATGTGATCTTATATGTGATAGCAATTGCCAGTTTTTTTTTAACGAAAACGAAAGTACATATTTATTATCTGTAAAATATAGAAATATATTATTTTTTTAGTCACTTCTCACTACCGCGTATATACAGGTGTAACTAGATCGACAGATCAACGGTGGTATATGGGTAGGGAACCAAGGAGCACATTACATATCCAACCAAAAAAACATAGGAACTACAACTCCATAAGTTGAAATTGGGCATGTAGGTTCTCGCTCCTATACTCCTCATAGGGGACCACTGAGCAAGAATTCTCTGAAGTTCCTACAGGAACGGAGAAAATGGAATTCTACATTTATCACCACTAGTTAAAAATATAATGACATATCATCTATAATAACTAATTATAATGATATATACCTTGCAGTCCTCCACAGCGCGGCCCAACTACGTGCAACACGGTGGCCACTATAGTAAGCGCAAACAAACTCATATAAACTATTGCGAAGATTTTCGCTGAACCACTTGGTTTTTCTACTTCCGGTGAGCTGCAGAAACGGACTGATAGGACGTTAGCCTAAAAAACAAACTTAGTGTGACTTTTGGTGACATTCTATAGAGTTATTGTATAAAGTTAGGCTTTTTTTAATATGATTATTTATTTTAATAGTTATATAATAAAATAAAATATTGAAAATATATTTTTATGTATATATAAATCAAATACCCACTTCTAGCCCATATTCCACCAAGTTATTATTAATACACTTCTCTGCTGCATCATGGTATGTATCAGGTCCTTGAGCTCCACACCGCGTCATACACACCCCTCGATGGACCAAAGTTCGATTGTAATGCTTCTGCTTTTGCGATGAATACACCTGAAAAGAGATTCAAATCTTTACAATAATTAATCTATACTAAATTTATAAATATAAAGAGTATGTTTGGTTGAATGCGCTAATCTCAGGAACTGGTTCTAATTGATTCATCATTTAAGAAAGTAACAAGACATTGGAGAATATAAGATTGCCTTTTTCTAAACATCTGTGTTGCTACAACGCCCACAAATGTATAGTGACAGCCAGGACGGCTACGAGGCCCCTTCTGATGCTTTTACAATGTATAACAAATATCAACATTTATTCAAGTTATTTCAGCAAGTTTTATGTATTCTACTGTTACAGGTTAAGATAACACATATTTATCATAATTATTTTATAATTTACATTTAGTTATGCACATAAAAATACGTGTGTAATATTTTTTTATTAGATTTTTGTGACATTGAAATTTGTTTACTCGTGTATTTATTAAAATGACAAAGACAACAAAGGCTGAGCAAAGATATTTTCAGAAACTAATTAAAATATAAAGAAATAATTGATCATATAATACTAATTAAATAAATTAAAACGTCTAAATATCACAACAAATACGCGAAGCATAAGGTAAGTTTTGCATTTGTGCGAGTTACCCCTAAACTTACGATTGTTATTATTTATCAATTAAAAAAATAAAACGTAACAAGGTTCGTTCGTTCGTAGTTCGTAGGTTCGATTTGTATTCGAGAAAATTAAATAATATAATATTTTATTTTTTGTCCTGCCTCCAGAACTCGGCGGAAACCGGGGAACGGAAGTGTCTTAATGGGCAGAGAGTGCCTTAACACCAGGTTCCCAGGTACTCTCTGCCTAATAAATCATATAAAGATTTGAACACGTGACGTTGCCACCAGTGCATGAGATGTAGTTTTGTCAAATTAGGAATACGCCGCGCCGTTAGTCATAAGTACTCGTTAGACACTTTCCGCTCAAGTTTCATTGTGTGTGTTGGCTAACAGAACTCAACGCCGCGCATTGTATTGTTACCAGTGCAAGTAAATGTAAGTATTCCTTCAAGTGGGAATTGAACCCGCAATCGTAGCGCTTGCAGGGAGACACGGTACTACAGGACCTCGACGGCCTCTAAAATTCTTATTTAATTAATCACGTACAGTTAAACATCTTCAACTCTAAATTACGTCAAGAAATTATAAATATGTGGTAATTTATCATATTTAAACAAAGAAGTCGTCTCTATGTGTTTAGATGATATAATAATTAATTAGATTCGTAACCCGGAAATTCCTTGTAAAGTAAGTCTTGGAATTTTAATTATAAGTAGACCTACTGAGGCAGTCGTGGCGTAGTGGTGCTAGCGTGTGACTGTAAATGCGACTGTTATAGGTTCGATTTCCACTCGGGGGATTGAAATATTTTAGAATTTTCATTTTCTCGCTCTGGAAACGAGATAAAGTGCGGCGTTCATTTCCACCACTCAGTACACATTGCCTCTAGAATTCGGCGGAATATGGAGAACCTAGAGTCTTAATGGAAAATGGAATGTTTAAACACTAGGGTTACAGTTTCCCTCTGTATAAACTGCTATTTCCTAGAAGATAGATTAAGCTTAAAAAAAAATAAAATATACCTACTAGACTAGTAGTTTATCCCTACACTGCTTTATGTAACAAATACATATTTCATACCGTATTACTTTTTAATAACAATACTTTTAATATTAAGCTTATGTACATACATATATTAGATATATATATTAGTAACATAGAGGGACAGCGTCGTCACTTTCGGATTTTCCTAGCATGAAGTTCCTAGGTTCTATATGCGAGTAAGGTAAAAAATGTAAGTATTTTTTATTATTATTTCAAGTAGATTAGAACAAACCTTCCGCTCCTAACGCACTGTCTAATTTCAAGACATTTTGTGTTTAGTAAACTCAGTTTATTTTATTTTTTACCCCGCACTTTTGAATCTGCATTAGCAAAGAAATGAAAAGAGGTCCTCCTCGAGTGAGAATCGAACCCATAACCGTCGTACTTTGTGATCAGTAATTAAACTTACAACTATTTAAAAAGTAAACGTGCGTTGCTCTGTTTATTATAAAAGTTTTTAATTTTATTTTGTTTCCTTTCTATTTTTACACTTGAAAATGCCTGTTTATCTCATCAGGGGCTATCAAAGTTGGGGCTCCGTAGTAAAGCAATCTATAATATCTAGTTTTAGATTGTTTTATCAATATATCCATTTGGCAACTTTAAAGAAACACAATAACCAAAAGTACAGACCATGAGTCTGTAATGTAGAAAATAATAATTTAAAAAAAAAACATTTTGATAAAAGCATAATAAAATAAAAAAATATATATTTATTTCTTCCTCAATCTTGAATAATAAATTTAAAACGCGGCCGCAATAAAAACGTAAATGAACAACGCTATCAAAAACCACTTGACATGCGGTCGACCTTAACCCAGTAAGTTCAAATACCTCACACTTCAGAAATGGATTTTAAGTTAAATAAATTGTTTTTATATTTAGAGACTTATTAATTAATATTCGGTAGCTATAGGCACAGTTGCAATGAATGTAAGAGATTGTAATGGCAGTCACTTCAAATCGCATTATATGAACTGACACTTCACAAAAGCTTCACGATGTATCCCGCATATAGCAGGGTTGGTAGAGGGAACCCTTTTCCGTGAATTTGCTCAATTATCGAGACATACGAGTTGAGTGGCAGAATTTAACACCGCGCTCTGCATGTTAATCACAGCAAGGAAATAAAAATTATTTCCACTTCCACGAGTGTGAATCGAATCCACAACCACCGCGCTTATTGTACTGCGCCACATTGTTCTCTAATATATAATAAATAATATGACATACCTTTAGAAAGTCCAAAAGTGGTGATGGTGCTGGCGACACCAGCACCGCGTCGACAAGACAATACACGTCATTTGGCCGCTGACACTGTGACCACTCGTCTAAGTGGTAGAGTGGTGGTAGATCAACAAATGATACTGTTTCTGATGACAAGCAAATAAAAAAAATTGAATATTGTTAATAATTTACGGTAAGAGGACGTCGTAGCGCCGGGGCTCTGGTGTTCCATAAACGCGGCGTTTGTGGGTTCGATATCCACTCGGAGGATTGAAATATTTATAATTATTATTTCTTTGGTGAAGTGACTTGAAGGAAAACGGAGTGTCTTAACACTAGGTTTCTTATTTCCCTGTATATACTACGTACGGATACAGCGTAAAGCTAAAAGAATGTATACAATAAAGAAATATGAATAATAGTTTGATCTGGCACTCAACACGCGATCTTACAAATTCATTTAAAATTTGAATGTAGAAATTTAAACCCCTTGCTTTTTGGACACCATCCAAGCCCTCTAGCAACCAAGTTTAAAATTAACTTTGAACCCATTTTTTTATGAAAATTACACGAAAATATATAAATATTATAAAATTCAGTCATGTGAAATGAAAATATCAAACAATTCATTTCCCCGAATGAGAATCCCAGAAATTAGTAAATTACTTTAATAAGTAAAAATCTTTTTGCTATTAGATATAAGTTTCATAACAATATTGTGTAAGAAATTACATCACAACTATGTCAATGTTAAAAAAACTAGTATGATAATCGAAATGATAGCAAACAATATTTATTATCTCGTCGGCCATTCGTTTACCTATGTATATATAATTTACCTACTTGACCATTTATTTACTTATATTCTTATATAAGTACCTATTATACACATATAAGCACAGTCGAATTTACCATAAACTTAACAGTTGTGGGTTCAATTCACACTCGGGGGAATAAATGGACTATCTTAACACTAAGTTCCCAGGTTCCCTTTACGTGCTCAGCTATGTGCGGGATACAGCGTGAAGCCAAAAACGTGAATTTGTAGTGTATTTACTTTTTAATGGTGGAACTTTCATACAGCAGATTCACGCATTATCATGTAGACATTCGGGAAGGCTTTGGGAACCTTAAGGCACTCCTATATACTGCCCAATGTTTCGAGACATTGCGTAATAAATAGCGGAGCTCAACGCTGCACTTAAAAAAAGAAAATAATTTAAACACTTAGGAAACTTCCTACAGCTGTGAAAAACGCCTTCGTGGGAATGTTTTTACAATATTTCGGTTTCTTGATTTGACTAACAATCATTTTCTTATCTGGACATTATTTTTTATGCTTTTTTTTCTTATTGCCGTCATATAAAAGTAAATAAACTTCACATTTTAATTAAAACATTATATAAACAATATAATTGGGCAGTTCTATTACAATCTTATCCTTGAATTAAATACTTACTTTATTTAAACATATTAATTATTTAAGGTATAATTTACAGTTTTATATTTATGTATTACAGTCATGCAAATTGTAATACATTAACATAAAACTTTACAAATGTTTTATCTGAGTTAATCTGTAGATTAAGATAAGATTGTAGTGTAGTTGGAGTATATTCAAACGCAACTTACTATTAAGGCATTTGGTTCGAACATAGCGCGTTGAGACGCGAAACTTAACGCCGTGCGTTGTCTACTACATATTTATATATTTTTTTTGTAAAACTTCTGAGATATAAATTTATGCTGGATATGCCCTTTCTCGCCCCTCTCCCCTTTGTCCTACTATCAAAACGACATTTTGCCGAAAAAAATTCGTCGTCGATTCCGTCCATGACAGTGTTTGAGTCATATATGTGATGTTGCACCTCTTTACAAGACCGAACTCGCGACCATCACGCTTACAGTATTCGCAATTATGCAGCTCTACGGCCGTAACTATATTTATACTTTTTATTGCATAGTTTTGTGGATGTTGAGTTACGCCACTTAACACGTGCTGCCCCGAGAATTCAACAGAAAGTAGGGAACGGTAGTACCTTAATGAAAACGGAGTGTCTTAACACTAGGCTTCCACGTTCCTTCTGCCTACCACGTTTTATGCGGTATACCGCGCGAGGCTAGAAACAGCAGATGTTTATATGTATTTTTTAATAAATGCGGCGTTACATTCCGTTTATTGAAATTATATCTCTTAAATAAATATTATAAACCTTAGTAGTACTTGGAGAACTCATACATAATTATCCACTCCATAATTAGCTCGATGTTTACTTAGAATTAAACGAACAAGCCAGTCAGATCAAATATTTAAAGACGTCTTTAAATTTCAAAAATTTGAATATTATTATGTATTATGTATGTATATTATGTATTGGCCGTCGTGGCAGCGTCTATAAATGTACTGTAAACGCAACGTTCGTGGGTTCGATGTCGATTCGGAGGAATTAATTATTTTTATGTCCTCACTCTGATAAGTGAACATAGCACAGCGTTGAGTTCTGCAGCAAGTGGGGAACGAAATTTGAATTGAAAGAGTTCGAAAAATGTAAGTTAATTTTCTCTACAAAAATATATTGGTCTATCTAGAACGATAATAAAAAAGCTAAATAGAATTTATAATAAGTAAACTCACCGTTTAAAATAATTATAATTTTCTAAGAATGTTATCTTAGTAATAACATAATATGTACGTGTCAACTTAATTGATTCATACAAAAGAGTTCAACGCGTAAGGTCGTCAAATAATAAAACGGGTTAAAACTCAGTATGTCCTACTTTGTAATCTGCTGTTCTAGGTAAAATAGAAATATTTTTTAGCTTTAAACTGTATTCTGCACATAGCAGGGTGTGCAGAGGAAACCTGGGAACCTATTGTAACTAGGAATTTTTGTAGCGTATTATATCCTGCATTTATCAGAGTAAACGGAGGGTAGTGTTAACTCCATTCTCCGCGTAACTAAAGGTATTTACAATTTTTGTACTAGTAATATTGGAATGACCTGTATTTAAAAAAAACTCTCTTAATTTTACTAGTAAGTACCAACAATTGCCTTCAATCGATTATCAAACATTTTTATCTAACCCCATCATCAATAAAGATCTCGGGAATTATTTTAAAATAATGATGAAATTAAGGGCGTAGTTTGACTAAACCCACTCAACTATAAACAATATTAATAGATTCCATATATTATGTCACGGACGGACAATGCTCTACCTCTAGGAAAAATTGGGAAAACAAATGGGACACCGACTATATGAGGACAATCCTGTTATAATTTATGTATTTAACGAAAGTGATATAAATAATATGACTTTTCTATTTACGTTTTTTTTTTTTAATTAAATCAAATACTGAATGAGAATGTTGTTTAGTTTATTTACTACA
Source organism: Heliconius melpomene melpomene (assembly GCA_000313835.2). Lineage (NCBI taxonomy): Eukaryota > Metazoa > Arthropoda > Insecta > Lepidoptera > Nymphalidae > Heliconius > Heliconius melpomene. The sequence goes on along the minus strand of HE671165.1, from coordinate 6,246 downwards.
AGTGCTAAAATTTTAGTCTTTACAAGTGTTTTAAGGGAACGGAGTATCTTAACACTAGGTTCCCAGGTTGTCACTGCCTACCTGGTTATGTGCGGGATGTAGCGTGAACCTATATTTCAATTAAAACGTTTTTTCTTAAATTTTCTTACAAGCCTCTCTATTATAAAACCTAGATATTATAAATTGACATAGTATGTAATATTTGTACATCTGCCATGTACGAAGTACTTCAACACTCTCATAAAACGTATCGTAAAATACACAATAACTTATAAACAAGTGTTTAATATACCAAGTTTGGTATTTCATTTTATTTCTTATATAATCTTGAAATATTTAGGTAAATCGTCACGTATTCCATAGTTAATATGTTGATTAGGTGAATAGAACAGAGCTTGTTGTGACTTTGCGGGAAAAAGATTTCTCTTCACATTCTGACAAAAACGTAATTTATATATTTTATAACATGATTATGTCTTTTCCATTTAGCTTTAGTTACAAATTGCAAATCTCTAAATTTCCAAGTATTG
>HE671164.1:1127306-1170100 GCA_000313835.2 Heliconius melpomene melpomene | reverse complement strand
TAAACCTATATTAATGAATAATACATGATTAGTAGAACAGATTACACCTGGGTTGCCTGGAAGAATCCTGCCGCAATCACCTTTAATTACATTTTTTCGTAACTCGTTTTTGGAGAAAATTGCACCCATACGTTTTTTATATGAATCGCACATCATTTGAAAGATAATCGCATAAGGAATTGGAAAATTAAGGGTTGCCAGCTCTCAGTCTGCCGCAAGTCTAGGGTTGCCTGGTTTAAACATGTAACTAAATGTTAATAATTTGCACTCATGTGTTTTTTTAATGAATTATATATCAAATTAAAGCTTATTTTTTCTGAACACTATAAAACAGGGCTGCCTGGAAAATTTCTGCCGCAAACAGGGGTTGCAAGCGTTTGAAATATTTTATTCCGGTTCCGTTTGACTATGGGAATAGACGATGAAATGCGCGGTCTGCCTTATGTTTTAAAGTAAAATATTATATAATAGAAGGTCAATCTTAAAATCAATGTTTATTCTAATTGTTCACCTGTTAAATGATGATTTTAATCATATTAAGTACATGCAGAAAACTATTTAAAGAAGAAGGCAAAGGCAGAAGAAATCATCCTTATTTTTCAAGTAAAATAATAAATCTATAATATTGAGTCTTTGCAAAATCTATTTTGTAAGTACTAATATTTATTTATTCATTTAAATTACCATTTTGAAACAATTAAATTATCTAATTAAATAAATGTTTACAAATATCGATCTACTATAAACTATTAATATACATACATATACATCATGTTCCCTTAATATAATGAAGGGTGACCATTATCGCGGATATTTTTTTTATTAATTATATTGAAAAATACATTTCAATGAACTCTCTCTCTCTCTCTCTCTCTCTTCGTCCTCTACTTGTTTGATTTGACAACGCTTGCCGCAATTTTTTTTTTCTCACGCAATTTTTAATAATTTGCATAGGAAAGAAATATATATAATAGAATTATAATAAACGAAACTAAGTTAGCAAAATAAATTCGAAGAAAATCCGACAGTAATGCCGACTAATAAACGCTATTACGGTTATGACCAAGAGTCGGCAAAATATCAATTAGTTGGCTATGTTTTACTATAGATAAACATTTTGCGGCGCGATACAAAGCAAACCAAATGCAATAAAATTATTTTCGAAGATGTATTGTTTCTAAATGCAATGAAAGTGCAGATGGCCAAATGAGTTGTTTTTGAGCATATTACTTAGTTATTTACCTTTCGTTTTGGAGTAAAGACGTTTTTACTTGACAAAAATGAAGACGTGTTTTTTGTGTGGCAGGAGTGAAAATGTGATAGATTTAACAAGGAATCTCTCCAAAAGTGTAAAATTATGTTATTGTTTTAAAACAAAAATATAAATAAGTATTTTTTAATTATTTTCTAATGCAAAACGTAAGTATACTTTAATGTTTAATATTATATAGTTTAATAAAATGTAGACAATTGTGGCCGTGGGAATTGCCTCAGTTTTGATTACACTAAGTTAGGGACGTGAGTGAGTGATTACGCTTTATTATAATTATAAGAATAATTCTTTCAGACCTAAATGCCTTAAAAACTATCAGCATAGACGGACAAGTTCTTGCTAGCGACATTTTTTTATCTATATTTTTAATAGTTTTTATTAGTTGAATAGTTTTCATTTACTTTGCAAAAACGTAAATATTCGTACCAAAAAGATGGGCGCCATAGTTCTTTCTACGGATACGGACGGCGTTGTCAAATCAAATAAGCAGAGGGCGAAGAGAGAGAGAGATTGTTTATTGAAATGTAATTTTCCATATTTTCTTAATTAATAAAAAAATATCCGCAATAATTGTCACCTCTCATTATATTAAGGAAACATGTTGTAATTAATACCTTATAGTAGATCGATATTTGTAAACATTTACTTAATTAGATAATTTAGTTGTTTTAAAAGGGTTATTTAACTAAATATTATTATTTATAAAATAAATTTTGCGAAGACTCAATATTATGGATTATTATTTTACTTGAAAAATAGGAATGATTTCATCTTTAAATAGGTTTGTGCGTGTACTTAATATGATTAAAATCATCATTTAACTGGTGAACAATTAGAATAAACATTGATTTTAAGATTGACCTTCTATTATATAATATTTTACTTTAAAACATAAGGCAGACCGCGCATTTCATCGTCTATTCTCATAGTCAAACGGAACCGGAATAAAATATTTCAAACGCTGGCAACCCCTGTTTGCGGCAGAAATTTTCCAGGCAACCCTGTTTTATAGTGTTCAGAAAAATAAGCTTTAATTTGATATATAATTCATTAAAAAACACATGAGTGCAAATTATTAACATTTAGTTACATGTTTAAACCAGGCAACCCTAGACTTGCGGCAGACTGAGAGCTGGCAACCCTTAATTTTCCAATTCCTTATGCGATTATCTTTCAAATGATGTGCGATTCATATAAAAAACGTATGGGTGCAATTTTCTCCAAAAACGAGTTACGAAAAAATGTAATTAAAGGTGATTGCGGCAGGATTCTTCTAGGCAACCCAGGTGTAATCTGTTCTACTAATCATGTATTATTCATTAATATAGGTTTAATTAAGAAAACTCGTTTATGCAGGATTCAACGGCCGGATCTCAGTCTATTATTCAATTTTACTGATATAGACATAAATATTGAAGCATAAAGAAACAATCTTTGCTTACTTCCTTTATTGTTATCGTAGCAGTTCTGTGTAGAGCACTTGTTATTATTTACCGGCGTTTTCCTTCCACTTGACTCACATACGAGATTATCCTCAAGATACTCAGTAGTTGACTAATCCTTATCAATATTATCTATTCTAAAAAAATCACTTTACGCGTAGTATTTATTAATTTTGTAATTTTCAGAAAACTACTTTTCATACGTAATATCAACAATGATTTCTACATGTAAATACATTTTACATATTTAAAGATTATAAAAAAAATAATATGAATATTTACAGCTCAGCTAACCGCCTAAATTGAAGAAAAAACAAAACAAACCATACAATCTCGAATGTCAATGTCAGTTTGACAGAACAGCTGTTTGTATTTAAGGTTAAAAATTAAATGTAAATATATTATTAAATATCATATATTACGACTATATTTTTTATTAAATATAACAACATAAACTATTTTATTCAACGTGATGTCTTTAAGAAGATCTCTGTTACGTTTTATCAATATACCGAAACCATCGCAAAAGTTAATAAGAGTTCAAGAGTACAGCGCGCAAGCAGCATCGAAAGATGACGATAAAAGAAAAACACACTTTGGATTTGAAACCGTTGACGAGGAGGAAAAAACTAAAAAGGGTAAAATAATAGAAATAATATGTTGTACTGTCATTAACTTTGTGTACATTAAAATACTAAATTTATTTTTATAGTAATAGTAGTTATTTGTAAGATGTCATTTATTTTTATTTAAACGAAATTTCCTTATAATAATAGAATACTCTTAAGATAGAAATAGAAAATTAATTTTTGAACTCATAACCGTTAAGTAAGGTATTATATATTCCATCTGATCCATGATGGTGTCACTATTGAAATTAAAAATGAGTTTCATAATTAGAGAAAATATTTCTTATTAAACTAAATTGTTTATTCCACATATACCATATATTGGTCAGGCAGAGGGTACCTAATGTCCAAAACATCTCAATTTTGTATTTCCATTTTATGGTCACTGATTTTACTTAGGATTAAACAAATTTCCAGTGCACCATGTATTTGAGTCCGTAGCTGATAAGTATGACACAATGAATGATGTTATGTCTTTTGGAGTCCACCGAGTGTGGAAAGACATCTTCATGATGAGGATGGCACCCACACCTGGTACCAAGTTGCTGGATATGGCTGGAGGAACAGGTATGTCTTATGTTTTAGTTTATATCATAAAATTTTGATTTAATTTATTGTTGATAAATAAATATTATAATACTTTAAAATAGTGGCTTACCCCCCTTAAACTTATTATAGCCAAATTATACACAACAATACATACATAAATTATAGCATATTGTTATACTGATGTATAGCTTGATTATTCTTCAGTTTCATCTAAATCAATTAAGTCGTTTTTGCATGAGAGTGGATTACACCCATCTTTAGAAGTTTTCATATTTACAAAACTATACTTTAAATTTTTAGGTGACATAACATTCAGATACATAAACTACTTAAGAAACAGAGGTCTCTCTGCAACAGAGAAACGAAGCAGTGTGACAGTGTGTGACATCAACCAGGCCATGTTAGATGGTGGGAAGATTAGAGCTGAGAAATGAGAAATTTTAAATATTATTCCAAATAATCATTCAGTGTTGAGTTTCACTACTCTATATGTAATGTCTTGTTTGGTTCGTGGGGAACAGAATGTCTGACACAAGATTCTTTTAAAACAAAGTTAGGGATGGTAACTAGTTGCCGATTTATTGAAGTTTAGTTGAAGTTAACCTTTGTTTTCGAAGAAGATGTGCAGGCTCAAGTTCTTCATTGAGCTTTATTCTGTATCCTACATATTGCAAGTTACTCAAAGGAACCTAGGTTCCCAAGTTCCCTCTATACATACAGCATGAAGCTAAAAAGAATGATAAAACATGAAAAATAATATTCTTTTGTCAATATTTCTTAAATATATGTAATAAAATACTATTTTATATGAAAGCTAATTACATATTTTAAAACAATTTGTACATATTTAAAGACATAAAAGACTCACCAGTTGACATAGACTGGTTGTGTGCTGATGCTGAGAGCCTTCCTTTGCCAGACGACTCCTATAACGCTTATACTATAGCGTTTGGTATAGTAACTGCACCCATGTTGATAAGGTGAGGATTGTCTTTTAGTTTTCTCCCTGTATACCGCATATAGCAGGGTAGCTGCGGTCAGAGTTATCTATCGCACTTAGCATGTCGTCGGCTTACGTGTCGGTAGGTCATGTAGATTTGGCATAATTATAGTTTATACATACTCTATAGAGAAAAAGAACAGAATTATTTAAACTTTAAAGCTATAACTCCCTTTGCCTCTTACATAAGAAACACGTGCTAATATAAAAAAATATTAAGATACTTTGAACGGATATATTCGTGTAAACGTATTTTGAATTTTTCGAAGTGGTCAACATTTTATTATAATTTTTTTTGGGGTGTTTAACCACATTATTTTGTGGTGGGCACAACCAACTCAGTCCTCTTCGGTTCTACAACCATGGTTGTGGATTCGATCTCACTTGGGGCAACTAAGTATTTTCGTTTACCCGCTGTTCAATGGCTCAATGCGTAAAAATGAGAATAAAGCAACATTTTTTTATTTATTTTGCAGGTATTAGACGAAGCGTACAGGGTATTGAAGCCGGGAGGTCGTTTCATGTGCCTTGAGTTTAGTCAGTTGCCTAATAATACTATGCAATGGTAAGAACTATAATAATAGTTTTTTAACTTCACGCTGTAACGGATTAGGCAGCGGGGACCTAGTGTTAAAACACTCCGTTCCCAGATCTCTTTTTCCTGTTCCCCAATTTCCGCCGATCGCAACCCGTCAGGTTTACAGTCACACGCCTATGCCCCGCTACGACGGCCTCAACGAATGTTAATTACTATATATCTCGTTTTATCTTAACATAAGGTTCCCGTCTGCCTACCCTGCTGTGTGTAGGATACAGCGTGAAGCTGATTTTATTTGAATTATATATATAATAAAATAGTTGTTTTCCCTTTAGGATGTACGACCAGTACTCGTTCCAAGTGATCCCAGTGATGGGTCAGCTGGTGGCGGGGCAGTGGAAGCCGTACCAGTATTTAGTAGAGAGCATCAGGCAGTTTCCTGATCAGGTATTTTTATTATATTTTTTACATTCACGCTGTATCCCGGGTATAATGGAGATAGCAAAGAACCGTAACGGCACTCCAGTCAGCAAGGAAATGGAAATAGTTATTTCATTACCTTATTGTAATTTTAGTGGGAAAGTTTATGCCCCTACGTCTAGTGGGGTAACTAGGGGGGTGCGAGCGGTGCGGTCGCACCGGGCATCAAAAAGAAAGGAGCATCAAAGCCGACGATTATTTTTTTTGAAAGGTAGCCAACGTCACATTTTAGTGTCTGACGCTTGATCTACGTGAGAGTAGAAAGAACTCAATTATGAAAGAACTCAAATTATTATTGTTTATACATAGTTAAAATTATATAAAATGAATAAATTTACTTAAATTTTATTCTTACAATTCATTACAATTTAGCAAGTTTGTTATTATTATAGAAAAAGGGGCTGTGGTTATTTTATATAACAACTTCATAAGAAATGGTTGTTTATATTTAAATAATAAAGAAATTTATTTTTATAGTAACACATTGTTTTATTACAAATTATTAAAACAAAAACAACTCTTAATTAAAACTATTTATCATTATTACAATAAAAAGGCCGCCATCACAATATACATACATATTATCATTACAAAACATTTTTTTATGAATTGAAAAAAATTAATACTAGCAATCAAACACAGTAGTAGTGAATTCAATTACAAATATTCCACATTATTAAATAAAACGCCACTCAAATAATGATGCGACAATTGCCTTCCATTTTCTGCCATCAAAACAAGTCTAGGTATCTTACCTCTTAGTAAAACTGGTCTGGGATATGACCCTAGACCTAGCTCAGCTGGAGGTAGAGCCTGTATGTACGCACGTAGCTCGTCCCGGGAAGAGAATCCCTTATCACCGTAGTACATCTTACCTTCTTGCATGTCGATTATTTCCCATGGTTTTTTTGTTTCGAAGTAGCCGCCTTCGCCCTGGAATGTATAATTTTGTTATGTTGCCAGCAATCAAAAAAAAGTATTTTATCTCATAAAAATCTTTTTAACTATGTTACTATTAGTTTGTAGGTATCAGATCCAAATTATGTTTAAAATAAAACGTAAAACCCGACTGTATAAACTGAATTAATATATGCAGTAACACTCTTAAAACATAAAACCAAAAAAACACCAATTTCTTTCTTTGGCGAGATTATTTTTTAAGAGTAAACACAATTAACAGTCCGATCTCGGAGTCGTGGCAGCCTTGGAGGCATTGCGAGCAAACCACCAAAATACTAAACACATAATTACTTACTTCAAGTGTCGAAACTGCATAATGGCTGCCGCACCGCGCCGTCACCACGGACACGAGGGCGGCGCCCCGCGACGTCAGCGGAGCGCCCGCCACGTAGTGGTTGTTGGACTCGAAGCTGGGGGCGCAGCGCCACTCCGCTATGCTACCGTCGCTCGACAGCAGCAGGATGCGGCGCGTGCGGTTTATGAATACCTGAGTCATTGTGGTTAGATTCACGCTGTAGCCCGCTTGTAGGGTTGGTGGGTGTGTTAAGACACTCCGTTCTCAACGTATGGCGAAATATTCGAGACATTGCGTGTTGAGTGGCGAAACTCAATGCCGCGCTTTCTTTGCATCAAAGTAAGGAAATGAAAATAGTTCATTCCCCGACTGGGAATTAAACACCTAACGGTAGCGTTTACAGTCAGACGTTGTGCCGCTGCGCCGTTTTGTAGTATATTTGTTTATGTGGATTGTGACTTTGAATTCTATTCAGGTCCAATATATCACTATACAGTATGCTTGACGAGTCGTAGTCGCCCTGAAGTTAGCTGCAGACGACTGCGCAGATTTCATGTTAGGATTTTTTGCTACTTTAGATTATTATTTTTTTCCCTAATTTCAGGCCGGCCACGACTTGTCAACCGTACTGTATAGTGTTTACCTTCTCCGCCAGGTCCTCGTCCAATCGCACGTACGCGAGCTCCTCGAGCGGCGCGAGCAGCTCCGGAGTGAAGATGTCGCAGTAGTGGTGCGTGCTTTGAGACATCTCTTCTATCTATAATTATAGAAATGTTACTTTATTTCCACTATATTTTTAGCGTCACGCTTCAGTGTTAAATGGCGGAACACAACGTCGCGCTTTGCCTTTCATTATCGTTTTTCTATAATTCCAAAAATGAGGGCAGTCGTGGCGCATAGGTAAGGACAATCTTTCTATTGGAAACGCGACAGGTATGAGGGTTAAATTCAAACTCAATGACATGAAATAATTTAATATTTTTGATTTCCTCGCTCGCGCTACCGAGGCAAGTAATGCCTCTAGAATTCGGTGGAAACTGTGAAACGAGAGCGTCTTATTTTGAACGGAATATCTTAAGCTAAGAATCCAATGTCTACTTTATATTAACATACCTGTTCCTTAGAAGCACAATGTATGGGCATCACGGAACCATAGCTGGCATAAATCTTGCCATCTTCCTCGTGCAAGTCAGCCGGAATGCTTATAGCCTCCACTAGCCCCTTGTAGTCGGTGTTTAACACTGTGCGCTTAGACATGGTTGGTTTCTGAAAAAATATTTACTTTATTTTCATGGGTAACACACAGTTTTAACTAAATTATTAAGAAATAAGCAATAGATTAATTTATTGTATGATTAATGTTAATGACTTATAATTTAATCTGATAATGCTAAGATAACCTTCTAGAATCAGGATTATGGTCTTTGATTCAAATTCCTTTTTAAACATGAAAACTTGAGAAAGTCGTGACACAACGTCTTACAGTAAACGCGACGATTGTGGGTTCAATTCCCGCAAGTGGGAAGAAATTAATTACTTCCATTTACACAAGTGGGAATTTAACTAATTCAGTTCTTTGCTCTGGTAACAGGAAAAAACGCAGCATCGAGTTCCATCGCTCAAATCGCAATATATACGCAATATGAAAATAAGGAGGTGCATTGAAAAGTGATCCTCTTAACACTGGGTTCTACCCTACCCTAGAATATGCAGGATGCAGCGTGAAAAAATAATTAAGTATAACTTCAGTTACAAATATTTTAATTTGATTGATTATTATTATTATTGTTAAGATGGATAATATATTTTTGTTCTGTATACTAAGCTACCGCACCCGCACTAAGACTGGAATGATTGATTGATATAATAAGTTTGATAAAAAGGTTACTAAACTAAATTACAAACGAAATTAGTTCTCGAATATTATTTATAATGAATATACTTATATGAACCGTGGGTCACTTCAATACATTTTTATTTTTTCTCTATATATTACTCGCGCACGTAGGGTTCCGTATCATCTATATATATAAAAGGACTTGTCCTCACTGACTGAGGTAAGACGCACGCACAGCCGTAACCGCTGTGCGTAGAAACGTGAAATTTGGACAGATGTTTGTTTTCGTAATCTGGACACCCACTAAGAAAAATTTTGAAAAATTTTAACCCTAAAGGGATGAAATAAGGTTTGAAAGTTTATATGGATTTTTTTTTAAATCGGCACCGATTTCTATAAAATTTGGAATTCAGACTTAAAAATATTTAATTGAATATGTGTTTCGCGGCTTATTAGATTTTACCCCATAAACCGAATATAATTTCATAAATATATTTATGAAATTATTTTACGTTACTCGTATGATTGAAGCGAGCGAAGCCGCGACGGTCCCCTAGTTATCTATAAAAACGGCAAAAAATAACGTTTGTTGTAAGTTGTAATTGGAGCCTCCTTAAATATTTGTTTTTTTTTCTGTTTATTTTGGTATTCAAAATTTCATACCCTATCTAAGTCTGATGTCAAAAGTATAAGTGAAAGTTACACACAATTTGTTTTAGTAACTTTTATACGTGTGTGGAGTGAAGTGTCCGTCTATCAGTAAGTACGCTCTGATAAAGAAATCACATATAATTAAGATAATGCTTGTAATACTTGTTTGTTTGTATAAATAAAACATTATACAGATATATACTTAATGTATAGACCGGAGGGATGAATTTAGTCTTTAGTCTCGAAAATTCGGCGATGAGTGGGGAACGGAATGTCGTAATATTAGATCTCCTCTGCCTACCGTGCTATATGATATCAGCGTGAAGCTAACAAATATTTTTCACAAATAACTTGTTGAACACAAACAGGGAGAATTCAGTTATGTAAAAATGACACACACCGCTTCACGCTTGAAGCTGAAAAATATATTCTTTCTCCCTATTAGAAATCGAACCCGCAACCGTCGGATTTACATGCACTTGCTGTTTGGCTGCGCCACGACGGCCTTAAACTATATCTAAATAAATAAAGTAGCAAAGTTCATGGTTTGATTTTCTTAATAATAAAACTGTATTAGATAAAATCCGTAACCAAAATGTGCGATTAAAATTATTATGGACTCACTTACTACAATAATTAACGTAAGTTACTTAAAGCCAGGACAAGCCAGTCCAGGATCAAATATTACTTTGCTAACTCTAAAAGATACTTTTATTATTTAAAATAGATTTAAGTTTAAGAAAAAACTAAATAATATTAATGTTATGTGGTACTTTACACGCAAATATATCTACTTAATATTTGCAGTAACAATTAGGTTATACAATTTTTATGAGACACACACATTAAAAAATAAATCTATAATTTCTACATTAAAACATATCATTCCGCCGAACTATGATACAATTCATTATTTTGATATTACTCTCAAAATAATAAAAAATATAAATATCTGTCTTTACTAAAAGAAAATCCTTTACGTACCTTTAAATTATTACTAGAAAATCAAATAAATTTTAAGTAAACCGAGCACTTTCACAACAAAACAAACACTAAACATTACGTCCCAGAGGTATCGCCGTGTAACTGATAACGTATCTGACGTCGTTGTCATCTACACAAGTACAACAATGCGAGATGCGTACGCGCATCTAATTAGAGCTAAGTGATAAAGTCAAGAGAACTTCTTATAATCACGAAAATGTCAAAAACATAGAATATCAACATTTTTATATACTTACATATTATGTATGCTTATCATTTTTTATTATCTTGTTAGGGTTCCGTATCCTCTGGGTAAATGACCTCAGTATAGAATTAGTAAGATTCCGTTATCTGTTCGTCTGTCACCAGGGTGTATCTCATGAACCGATGAACCAAATAAAAACGAAACCATTATAGGATCATTTTGTTGTCCGTCTATCCGTTTGTCAAGTGTCCTGTGAAGTGGTTTTCTGAACATTTGCGCAAGATCACGCGAGTTCGAGAAGAAAATCATCAAAAGTAAAAGAACTCTTAAAATCAAATTCACGCAGCCTAGCATCTGTTCGTCTATAGTTAACGTCGGGGCGACTACGACTAGTTGACCGTTGTTTACTTCTCGCGGATCTATAACTATGAATTTAGCACGAAAGATACTTACATATACAAGCCAAATTAAAGGAAAAATCCGAAAAGTGAAAATTTATGGATATTTTATAGAGAAAAAAAACAATTACAAACTTATGTATATTATGTTTAAATACAATAAACACAATTTAATACAATTTATATATATATTTCTAGTAGTTATTTGTTGTACTATGTTTTATAATAAAAGGATTTGTTAAATTTTATAAAAAAAGTGCCCTTTTTATAAAATTATATTTTATAAAATAGCTGGTTTAAAAGTATCCACGATTTAGGGAGTTCCCCGCGACTGTTTTACTTTAGAGTGGTCCAATAGTAATCATTGCGTGACTAAATTCTCTGTCCAAAGACTTCTACTACATATACATATACAAAAAAAACTCTACACTTATAAAAACTATAACTATTATATATATTAAAACTTAAATTTATATTTTATTACATATACCGTTAGTAATTAAGAGTTATTATAATCTGAAATATTATATTCTGCAAAAAAATACCAGAGACGCTTCGAGTCCCGAATCCTGGCAATAAGTAAAAAGTAGAGAGTTATTAATTTTATTATTAGTGATAAATGCCCTATTATTTGGGGAGTCCCCACGAGTTGGTCACAGTATGGGCGACGAGTTGTGGCCGCTGAAGTTAGGTTACTCGGGAAGAAAATAAATAAAATTACAAGAAACATTGAATAATCAAATCTGCGCAGACATCTACCACGGGGTAGGGAGGCCACGACTCGTTGGCTGTACTGTACTTGCGAGTGACTCAAATGAAGCAGGCAATGCGTATTGCGTAGTAAATATTACACACGGACTGCATCATTGGATTTTCGATCTGTTGATGTTTCTGTAAGATCTCTTATATTTTTTTGTATAAAAGTATATTTATTTCACAACTTTCACATAAAAATAATATTTTAATAATTAAAGTAGTTGTCGCCTTGTCGCCCATAAGTTCATTGCAATGGACTGGTTGACATAATTTGTAAAATCCTTTCTGAGGGAAGTACCTCACGCTCCCCGAGAACCCCAAGGACATATCGATTTCAGAGTTCAGAGCCAAATGGAAATGTCTGAAAGCCTAAATTTCTAATTTGTTCATAGATAACGTGTCTCACAATGTCTTGAAAAAGAATGTCTTAGTGAACTTGAATAATCTCTGAATCAATAAAAATATTGATGCAATATTTAATCACTTTTGTTTTATTTACAACTAGCGACCCCCTTGCGGCTTCGCCCGCTTTTACTACTGGATTATTCATATAATGTATGTTTGCAAAGCACTTAAGATAATGTGAAAATTAATTAAACCCTAATGCAACCCGCATTTTCGTAGTTTCAATAAGGATTTTCCAATTGTTTTACACTGCAAGGATTTTTAGTAGGTACCGTAATTTTAAATCTGTGCTACTAATCTTTTCAAGTACTTATTAAAATATATTTCAATGACCATTTTTAGATAGTTAAATGACTATTTTTAAACGGAAGAAATTATAAACAAAAGTCTACCTACTAATAACTACTACAAAAAATATGAAACCAAATATATCGCGCTGAAATAATACATTCAACTCCAATTATCCAGTACGTGCAAACGCATCTAAATCTTCGTTGCTATGCCTCTATAGCGGGTGGGTTTTTTTTTCGAGCTTGTGGTTAATGCCGAAGAGGGTATTCTGTCCCTGATGAAAAGCAAGCACTACGTGGCTGCCTGTGAGGAAAATTAAATAGAATGCATTGGCCGGGAATTGAACCCGGGCCCGCGTGGCAGGCGAGCATTCTACCACTGAACCACCGATAACTGCTCACGACGCGCTTGTATAAGCAAAACGTCGCGGGGCGCGTTTCGCAGCAAGGATGTTTTGATATTGTAACAACTTCTAAAGTACTTATTAAAATGAAAAAACAGTAAAAGACAGTTTTGATGTACATTAAATGGCCAACGTAACTAATATACTTATTTATATGCTGAGAGTAAGGGATAAGTAAAACTTGAGTCGGCACAGCTGATGAGTCAACGGCGGGATGTGTCAACAATTAAATGCGTTTTTCTCTAATACTACTCGCAATTTCGAAATAGTGTAAAAAGCCAATTTTATCTTCGTTTAACGTAGAAAATTAATAAAGTATTTTAAATGATAAGGATTAATACTATTATGGAAAAATATCCCTCACAATAAAAAATATATTGAAATTACTATTTTTAGACAGAAATATGATCACTACACGTTATTCTTAAAAGATAAAAATATGCTCTCGCGGACTTTTTTGTAGATCTTATTAAGAGGAACAATACTCCAGTACATTATTTTCATGTACGACTTACCATTAAAGCAGCGCATGCGCGAAAGTGTCTCAACGGGTAGGACTTTATACACATTTATCGTATTTATGTTAATTTACGTAAGAATGTATAAATAATAAACTATATATAAACCTTCCCTGCAAAATACTCGACCTAATGGTGAAAACCACATAAAAATCCGTTGGGTGGTTTAGAAGAAGAAGAGTTAGAAAGTTCAGACAGACACGAAAAGCGACTTTGTTTTATAAGATATAGGATAGGATGCAGTGGTCTAAATACGTACCTACTTATTACATTTAAAAGAAGGTTTTTGATTGCTTAAAATATAAATGTTTATCTTTTGTAGCAGTAAAAGTGATTATACAATAATAATATATTAAATTAAGATGATAATGACTTACCCGTACAATGTTTTATTTAAAAATACTCTATTTTAAATAAGTCGCACAGTCAACAATTGTTCACATCAAAAATTGCTTAAATAGTGTTTTACTATGTGATATCCCGCCATATCTAATATCGTCAATAAGTTTTTATCCTTTTCCCACTTACCAAAATAGCTTATGATAGAAAGAAAGGAAGATATTTTGTCCGTTTCTCTAAGTAAGTAAATACGATGAGAAAATTACTATACTAAAATCAAAGGGCGGAGTGATGATAGGGTTGGTACGAAATTATTTTACCTTTTTTAAAATTATATCAACAATTAAAAAATATATTTGTTTTAAAAAATATCACCAACATTTAATTTGTAACATTTTTGGTAAGTAATAAATAATTTCTGGTAGTAAAATAATCACATGTATCTCACGATCAATCGAATGCTATATTGTTTTTTCTTATAGTCGTTATATTAAGTCGTAAAAATATATTCCAGTGTCTTCGACGAGTAAATAACTGAGTAAATCTTAAGACGTAGTAATAAATATGTGACGTAATGTTACATGAATTATGACAAGAGACAGAATTGTTACTATTTAAATTTTTGTTTTAAAATGTATATAGCAAGGTAGACAAAGCCAAAGGGAAACACAGTATTAAGACACTCTGCTCCCCATCCCGATTTTGCTGACATGTGTGTTGAGTGGTTGAACTCAATGTCGCGCTTTGTTTTGTTATGAAAGTGAGAAAATAGAAATAATTAATTCCCTCTGATGGGATGGGTCACCCTTATTTAGTTGCTTTAGATATTAAAATTATTACAATAATGATTTACTTATTTAAATCAACACTACCTTTAAATCATGAGTGTGATTACATCACTTTCATAATTGTTATTGTTTACAAACTTCTTTTCATATTCAAAAACACTATCACACCCACAGTGTCTTGTCCATCTTATAAAAAATATATCTTTCTATACATTATTATATCGTCATACAAAATCATATACATGATTAAATCAATATGACATATAATAATCTAGATAAAAGACATTTTCATATAATTTCTACTTACATGTATAGTAATAGTAGCAGTTCTCACCAGAACGACGTGGATGAATAACGAAGTTAGAATGAAACTTATCGTCTTATTCATTTCAAAGCAACCGAGAGGCGTATTTTTAAGATAAATAAGATTCAACACTTGTATTTATATCAAAATATACGAATCCTGGTACTCTTTGGACGGGTATTCACCGAATGTAATGTAAAATTTGGGTTTTTTCGACAACAGATTGTTCTAAAACTTGGTTATATCTTAATGTATTTGACTAAAAGATGTTTATGAGCTTAAGTTTAAGCAAGTTAGGCAGAGGGAATCAGTTTCATTGACTTGATTTTATCTACATATTATTTTCTCTAAAGCAAATTGTTAACTTTAAAATAGTTATTAAACACGCACGAGAATATTTTAGAAGGTTTTATCGGCCACCAACCACCAGCAACCGCCTTTTTGATGCAGGGTTTTTATTATGGATATACTTATCACTTAAACAATTTCTCTTTGCAGATAAATAAATGGGTAACAATATAATAATAACACCAATTATAATTACTTTAATTATATTACAGAATGCTTTGTGATTGATTCATCAAGTTACATTTACTGAGGGCCTGAGTTTAATGGATTTTAAGTATCATTGATTCAGAACAAGCGCAAATTATTTAATTTGTCTATTTTAACAACACCCGAAATAAAAAAAAAATATAACATTAATTTTCCCTCATTCATTTTAAGAAGATATTTAAATTATTTAATAATCTTAAACGCAAATAAGTATTTTATCCATATGTATATTAAAATAAATATTCTGAATATTTAATTTAAAATTGCTTTACATGTTCCCATAAAAACATTTATTATGTATCCAAAAAATATTATATTACTTATGATATACTTAATGATTAAATATTATGACAGGAATCTGAAACCGGAATCAAAATGATAGAAATAAAATTAATCTCATCAAGACAAACCCTACAACCTACAACCCTACAACGTTTGGTTATTTTCGACTAATAGTGATTAAATAATAAACCTTGAGCACACATTAAAAAGACTATTTTTGTTTAACATTACGCTAAGAATAGACAAACGTACCTCTTTATCAGGGATTCCCGAACCATAGACAATACAATGCTTGAAATAATTTCTTTTTACGCAGATTATATAAACAATAATAAAATCATATTAATTAATATTATATATTGGGTAAAAACATGTTTTTTTACTGTAAATTAAAAAGGTATGTTGTATATTATATTATTAATATTAATTTTCTAAAAAAAACCGCTTACTGTTTAGTAAAAAAATCAATATAAAAATGGATATATATTTTTTAGCTTCATTCTGTATCTCACATATAGTAGGGTAGGCAGAGGGAATTTGGGAACCTAATGTTAAGACATTCCGATCCCATTAAGACATTGTGAGTTGAGTGGTGGAACCCAACGCCATGCTTTGCCTCTTTACCAGAGCGAGAAACTGAAAATGTTAAGTATTTCAAAATATTAAATATTTCATTTACTTGAGTTTGTTTTAATTTACATAGCAATATTGGATATCATTAAATTAATTCCTAGACGTGTTTGAGTTACTATTTATTTATTCTGTATAATGTGTGTACATATATGTTGCTGTCCATACACCCATACAGTGTTTCTACAATTAACACACGCATCATATTTCATAGATATTGTGTGATACTTTCAGTTTAATATATTTCGTTACAAGGAAACAAGACTCAAAAAAACCTTACAAATTATCAGTTATATTTCCAAAATCAAAATAATTATAAAAATAAGACATCATATATAAGAAATTACGTATAATTCTCATAAAGTAGTATAACATCGCAGTCTGTACCGCTAACGAGTCGCGCGGTGTTTAGTCGCGCGGCTGACGTCACGCACAGCGGCGGGTCACGCGCAGGGTCCTTGTAGAGGAGCTTGCCTGACCATCCCACTATAAGAATGTAGTGTCCTCGGTAGCTACCGCCAAATATACGCCTGTAATAAAGGTTAAGATTTTGCTATTGATAAAATATGTTAGGAAAAATCAAATGAAGGGATGCTTTTGAAATGTCTCCAAAAAACAGCGTTGGGTTCCGTCAGTCAACGTAAGAATTCGATGAAAAGTATTTGATATTATTTTCCTCCAACACGATATTAAGTTTGTTTAAAAATAATAAGGAAGGTAATAGCAACCTCGCGAAAATTATCTATTTTTATATTTTATTTGTTGTGTTATTTACTGTAAACCTATACTACCTACCTTCACAATTATAGTAAATTTATAATATATTATACAACCCACTACTACAAATATAATATATGAGATTAGGGTTCATATGTAACAGTAGACAAATAAAATAATCTTCACCTAATTTCTGATGACAGTCTATTCTGTTTGCACCAGTCGCAGGATAAGAGCGCAGCGTCCACCAGCACGATGGCGGGCCCTGTACAGAGAATGTGGGAGACCAGATCTCTGGTGGAGAGAGCGTCCTTCTTAATTTTAATATTATGTAATTTTGCGTTTGTAAATCGTTTTTCTACACGTTTAGCTTCCTGTGAAAGTGAAAGTAAAGAAGAAATTTAGGTTTTTTAATTTGGCAGTAGGTAGGTAATGTTTGGCTTGAGTTTTGAGAAACTTTTTCTTTTTCAACGGACGTGTGAATGGGCGTAAAATCGAGAAAGGACCTACTCCTTTTTTATAAGTTGTGTTTTTATAAGCTTAGCAACAGGTTAACTATTTTCTCTCACTTCAATCTTTTTTTTTCATATAGCAGCAGTGGTGTGACGAGCTTAACTCGCGCCCGGGGTAAAATCCTTTTACAGCGCCCCCCAGGCGAACACAATATAATTTCATATGTATGTTTAAATAGTTTTGCGGACTATTTGGCGCCCTTTTATGAGCGGCGCCCGGGGCATGAGGCCCCTCCCTCTTTACGCCACTGTACAGCAGGTTAGGCAGAGAAAACTTAGTGTTAAGACACACATTATGCCCAATTTTTAATCACCTTGCGTGTTGAGTTTTTTTAGTTTGCGGAAGTCAACACCGCAGCCGCTAACTCTATAAAACTAGATATTTTCCATTATACGCCTTTGACAATAATTAGATAAATATTCCACATTCAAATCCTAATAATTGGGTACTTACCATAGCTTTGTTGCCATCTAACTTAATCAAAGACGTCATATTTGCCGTCTGTCGGACAGTGTACATACAGTGCTTAATATTATATCTAAAAAATAAATATAGCTATTTTACTATATAATGCACTATAATAAAATTTGATAAAATAGTCATTACCGTTGTAATAAGTAACAAAGATCTATAGTCCAAGTATTATGTCCAAAGCCTTCTTCAGCGCATATTTGTGAGAAAAACTTCAAAAACTTTTTTCTATCTTCTTCCGATAGTAGCATCAGAATGCAAGCGATTCCACAATCCCAATGAAAACGTTGTCGGATGTGAGGGATGTTATATTGTACTTTAGGAAGCATTGGAACTGAAATAAGAAAAGTTAATTGCTTTAATTTAAAATTAATGCTTTTTCCAGCTGAGTAGGTAAATGGTGGGTAGTCTAAATATCATTTCCTACGCATGTATTGGCTCACTTTGTGTCCTGAGTGAAGTATACGCTATAAGTACCAGAGCACGAAAATTAAAATAATTTAAATAATAATTCGAAACATAAATCGTACTCACAACCATGGCGCTCACAATCAGTCACTGTAAATTCTGAACAAGACTAATATATTGCCTAGATAACATGGAATGGACAAAAAAGGAAGATCTCTATTACTATCATAAAATCAAAACTATTTTAGTCCAGTATAAAAAAAATGCCACTCATCATGTTCATACTTTTTGGTTTATGACACAGGATGAGTTTATTATTATTTAATTAAATGAGTAATAATAAATCGTATCGTATCGTTTTAAATGTATCTTTTTTATAATAATTTATATTTAAAAATGTAAAATTTATTCACATATTTAATAAAAGTATATTCAATCGTATCATACATTTCTTTCTAATTTAAATATTCTATTTTTAACAGCGATTTATTCATTTATTTAAGTACTTACTTATTCAATTTTGCTAATATAGACATAAATATAGAAGCATAAAGAAACAATCTTTGCTTCCTTTATTGTTATCGTAGCAGTTCTGTGTAGAGCACTTGTTATTATTTACCGGCGTTTTCCTTCCACTTGACTCACATACGAGATTATCTTCAAAATACTCAGTAGTTGACTAATCCTTATCAATATTATCTATTCTATAAAAAAACACTTTACGCATAGTATTTATTAATTTTGTAACTTTCAAAAAACTACTTTTCATACGTAATATCAATAATGATTTTTACATGTTAATTTACATTTACATATTCAAAGATTTTTAAAAATTTTATACGAAATTTTTTTAGCTCCGCCATCTGCTTAAATTTAAGAAAAAACAAAAAACCATACAATCTCAAATGTCAATGTCAGTTTGACAGCAGCTGTTTGTATTTAAGGTTAAAAATTAAATATAAATATATTATTAAATATATATATAATTTATTACGACTATATATTTTATTAAATATAGTAATAACAACATAACCTATTTTATTCAACGTGATGTCTTTAAGAAGATCTCTGTTACGTTTTATCAATATACCGAAGCCATCGCAAAAGTTAATAAGAGTTCAAGAGTACAGCGCCCAAGCAGCATCGAAAGATGACGATAAAAGAAAAACACACTTTGGATTTGAAACCGTTGACGAGGCGGAAAAAACTAAAAAGGGTAAAATAATAGAAATAATATGTTGTACTGTTATTAACTATTTGTACTTTAAAATACAACATTAATTTTCATAGCAATACTAGTTATTTCTGAGTTATCATTTATTTTTATTTAAATTTTCTTATAATAATAGAATATTCTAAAAGATAGAAAGAAAATTTATGCAAATAAAAAAACAAATGAATACTTAATCACTTACATTACGTACGTACACAGTTAGAACTTAAAAAATAATTTCATAATTAGAGAAAATATTTCTTACTGAACTTCATTGTTTATTCCATATATACCATATATTGGTCAGGCAGAGGGTACCTAGTGTACAAAACATCTCAATTTTGTAATTCCACTTTATGGTCACTGATTTTACTTAAGATTAAACAAATTTCTAGTGCATCATGTATTTGAGTCCGTAGCTGATAAGTATGACACAATGAATGATGTTATGTCTTTTGGAGTCCACCGAGTGTGGAAAGACATCTTCATGATGAGGATGGCGCCCACACCTGGTACCAAGTTGCTGGATATGGCTGGAGGAACAGGTATGTCTTATGTTTTAGTTTATGTCATAAAATTTTGATTTTAACATATGTTAAATTAGGATTTAATTTATTGTTGATAAATAAATATTATATTACTTTAATTTAGTGACCTAAATGTTGCTTAGCCCCCCTTAAACTTATTACAGCCAAATTATACACAACTGTAAACATAAATTATAGAATATTGTTATTCTGATGTATAGCTTGACTATTCTTAAGTTTCATCTAAATTAATTAAGTAGTTTTTGCATGAGAGTGGATCACACTCCCATTTTCAAAATTTTTCACAATTACAACACTATACTTTAAATTTTTAGGTGATATAACATTCAGATACATAAACTATTTAAGAAACAGAGGTCTCTCTGCAACAGAGAAACGAAGCAGTGTGACAGTGTGTGATATCAATCAGGCCATGTTAGATGTGGGGAAGATTAGAGCTGAGAAGTGAGAAATTTTAAATATTATTCCAAATAATCATTCAGTGTTGAGTTTCACTACTCTATATGTAATGTCTTGAAAATAGTTCGGTTTCAATTCTTGGGGAACAGAATGTCTAACACTAGATTCTTTTATAACAAAGTTAGGGACAGCAACTAGTTGCCGATTTATTGAAGTTTAGTTGAAGTTAAACTTTGTTTTCTAAGAAGATATGCAGGCTCAAATTCTTCATTCAGCTTTATACTGTATCCTGCATATTATAAGTTACTCAAAGGAACCTAGGTTCCCAAGTTCCCTCTATACATACAGCATGACGCTAAAAAGAATGATAAAATATGAATATTATTCTTTTCTCAATATTTCATAAATATATAAAATACTATTTTATATGAAAGCTTATTACTTATTTTAAAACAATTTGTACATATATAAAGACAGGGCTACACAAAAGACTCACCAGTTGACATAGACTGGCTGTGTGCTGATGCTGAGAGCCTTCCTTTGCCAGATGACTCCTATAACGCTTATACTATAGCGTTTGGTATTAGAAACTGCACCCATGTTGATAAGGTGAGGATTGTCTTTTAGTTTTCTCGCTGTATACCGCATATAGCAGGGTAGCTGCTGTCGGTAGGTCATGTAAATTTGGCATAATTATAGTTTATATATTCTCTATAGAGAAAAAGAACAGAATTATTATATTATTCTAAAATAATGCATTAAAAAGTACTTTAAAGGCTATAACTCCTTTTGCCTCTTACATAAGAAACACGTGCTAATATAAAAAAAAAATTAAGATGCTTTGAACGGATATATTCGTGTAAACGTATTTTTAATTTTTCGAAGTGGTCAACTTTTTATTATAAATTTTTTTGGGGTGTTATTATTTTGTGGTGGGCACGACCAACTCAGTCCTCTTCGGTTCTACAACCATGGTTGTGGATTCGTTTTTACTTGGGGCAACTATTTTCGTTTACCCGCTGTTCACGCGATTTGTTGGCTCAATGCGTAAAAATGAGAAAAAAGCAACATTTTTTTATTTATTTTGCAGGTATTAGACGAAGCGTACAGGGTATTGCAGCCGGGAGGTCGTTTCATGTGCCTAGAGTTTAGTCAGTTGCCTAATAATACTATGCAATGGTAAGAACTATAATAATAGTTTTTTAACTTCACGCTGTAACGGATTAGGCAGCGGGAACCTAGTGTTAAAGCACTCCGTTCCCAGATCTCTTTTTCCTGTTCCCCAACCTGTCAGGTTTACAGTCACACGCCTATGCCCCATCGTTACGACGGCCTCAACGAATGTTAATTACTATATATCTCGTTTTATCTTAACATAAGGTTCCCGTCTGCCTACCCTGCTGTGTGTAGGATACAGCGTGAAGCTGATTTTATTTGAATTATATATATAATAAAATAGTTGTTTTCCCTTTAGGATGTACGACCAGTACTCGTTCCAAGTGATCCCAGTGATGGGTCAGCTGGTGGCGGGGCAGTGGAAGCCGTACCAGTATTTAGTAGAGAGCATCAGGCAGTTTCCTGATCAGGTATTTTTATTATATTTTTTACATTCACGCTGTATCCCGGGTATAATGGAGATAGCAAAGAACCGTAACGGCACTCCAGTCAGCAAGGAAATGGAAATAGTTATTTCATTACCTTATTATCAGAGCAAAGAAATTAAAATATTAAATTTTAGTGGGAAAGTTTATGCCCCTACGTCTAGTGGGGTAACTAGGGGGGTGCGAGCGGTGCGGTCGCACCGGGCATCAAAAAGAAAGGGGCATTAAAGTCGACGATTATTTTTTTTGAAAGGTATCCAACGTCACATTTTAGTGTCTGACGCTTGATCTACGTGAGAGTAGAAGACACTTTGAATCTAGTTTTTTTTTTTTAGACCATTTTAAAGGGCATCAAGGCCCCTAAGCCGCACCGGGCAGCAAATACCCTAGCTACGCCACAACTATTTTGCCTATAATTTGTTTTATATTTAAACTTTTTATTTTTAATTTCAGGAAAAATTCAAGCAAATGATAGAAAACGCAGGTTTTAGACAAGTAACTTACGAGAATTTAACATTTGGGATATGCGCCATACACTCGGGGTTTAAAATTTAAATAAGAATATATTTTTGAAGAGAAGAATGCTAAGATTTTAAATTTATGTATTATTTAAGTAGTGTTAAAATAAAATTATATAAAATAAAACAAAATTAAACAAGACTTTTTTTATTAATATAAATAATAATAATCATTAAGATATTCACGAAAAAAGAAATGCCTCGGCTGAGAGGGTATCATTTACCATCAGGTCACCGGTACGCGAGTTTGCTGTTTTTTTTTCAAAAAAAAAAAATATTCTCAAGGTTATAGCTTTAGCTGTTGGATCTTATTGCCTGGAGCTTTAAGCAGTGGCATAGCTAGGGTATTTGCTGCCCGGTGCCTTGATGCCCTTTAAAATGGTCTAAAAAAAAAAACTAGATTCAAAGTGTCTTCTACTCTCACGTAGATCAAGCGTCAGACACTAAAATGTGACATTGCCTACCTTAAAATTAATCGTCGACTTTAATGCCCCTTTCCTTTTGATGCCCGGTGCGACCGCACCGCTCGCACCTCCCTAGCTACGCCACTGGCTTTAAGGAATTCATAAATAATATAAATTCAATTGCTAACTGAGATATGAATTTACTATATATTTATAATCAATATTATTTATGGACAAAAAAAGGAAAGGTTAAATATATCCATGTATATTTGAAAATCAAAAAGCAATTGAACAAATTGTTTAAATACGGTACCATCGCCATTTTGTCATGAATTTTATAACATCATCTCGTCAAAAGGCAGCCATTTTGATTTTTAACTGCACACAGGTCAAAATAAAACTCCCATACATAATTCCAGGTAATTTATTAAAATTCATCAAACTGTTGGTCTTTGGAATGCACTCGATGCTAAATTTACATACACTTGAAAAAATTATACATTTTTTTAATATACATACGTATAAATGATAATAAAGTATATAATATAATGATTCAGCGGCCAAAAAGAAAATAAATCGTCAATACCTAGTACATTATACGTGGATTCGTTCACACAAAAAACTGCCTCTCGTACTTCTTTCTTTCGAATCAATTGTGTTTTGTGTGCCTG
Organism: Heliconius melpomene melpomene; assembly: GCA_000313835.2. Lineage (NCBI taxonomy): Eukaryota > Metazoa > Arthropoda > Insecta > Lepidoptera > Nymphalidae > Heliconius > Heliconius melpomene. The sequence continues at coordinate 1,146,125 of HE671164.1, read as the reverse complement.
TCTATGTTGTGTGTCTAATGTCCATTTCTGTGTCTGTATGTGTTATATGTGCATATACTTGTTATTAGATGTGTATTTGTTGGGTCTGTCTGTATGTAATTGGAAACACCACGAACACACCAACAGACATACCAGCACATCAATGCTTGTACGTCTGTGTGTGTGTGTGGCGTGTATCTCTATATATGGTTGTTACCATGTTCTGGAGTGAAGCTGTAGCATGCTGACATCTAATCAAAAACAGTCTAACGCAGACCGTAATAGGTATCAAAAGCAAAAATGTTTAGTCAAACATATTACAATCATAAACCTCAACAACCATCATACAGAGCGTGCACTCAACACAAGATCACGGGCGTTAATTAATATTGTTTGATAAAAAAATCATACCCCCAGATGCGTCCGTCCGGCTGTCCGGCTGTCCGGCCGGCCGTCCGGCCATCCGGCTATCCGGTCCTTCCGATCCGATCCGTTCCGTTAAAAGTCGAATGCGCGCCCTCTATCCGTATCCGTATGTATCCGTATCCGAGTACCGTCCTATCCTATCCTATCACGCTCGCCACCATCCCACCATCCAGTCCATCCCATCGAGTCCAATCCACAGTGGATGAAACAAAAGAAAATACTTTTAATTATACATAAAATGCTTTTTTTAAAATATTGTTAGAGCAAGCCAGAGTGTGATTGCCCACTTATAGTTATAAAACGATTTAATTACAGAACAGTTAATTTTATATCAATTTTGCTAAATATTAAATTGTTAGAGTGCTTCTAAGATTGATCTAAATTGATGACTAATAACATTAAAAAAACACTGTTACAGAACGTATAAAGACAGTTTTCACAATAATTTAATAAAAATTAAATAATCATAATTTTTTATATAATTATAATACAGAATTTAGACATTCTACAGAAAGATAAAAAAATGTCAATATAATCCTCATTATTTTTTTATATTTTGAAGAATTATAAGTGGGCAACATTCACATGGTTTACCCTACTTTCATTAATTTAATATTAATACGTCAACGGGATACAGGATAGGCGGTTACATCTACTTTATGTTACCAGCGTTACTATCGTTATCACACCGATAAGAGTGATAACGTTCACTTGTCATACATTAATGATAAATCATATTTGTGACTTCATAAATATACATATTAGTGTATGTATGTATGTGTATTTGTATACATATGAATATAAAAAACCAAAAAGAACCATACTTAAAACTAATACTATCATGACACTTTCGACAAGTTGGTTAAATAAAATAGATACAATTCATAATTTTTTATAGTGAAAATTATTGTTTAATGCCAATAAAGTCATTTAGAAAAAAAAAATGTATGTAATAAAAATGGCGCCAACATTGTCAGCCATAATCATTAAAACCAAAATTACTATTATTTCAACAATTTCTATAATATATCTGTCTGACAGGTAAGGTGACGCCATCTTGTTATATTTGGGGGAGGTGTGAATGTGTTAGGAAAGGATAGGTAAAAGAGGGCTTAGGTAAGGTAAAGAGGGGTAATAGATTGTCAAAAATAGCATGATAGGTAGTGATCCGCCCGGCTCCGCCCCGCCGCCGCCCGCCTGCTGGTGAAAACATTGCCTTCAGTTCCTCCAATCACTTTGTACTAGACTACACGACGCGGGAATCGAACCCGTACTTGTTATATACCAGTACGCTTCCTCCTTGATTTTATAAAACATTGGTAGAAATGTTGAGGTTTTTTATTATATTTCACAATAAAGTAGTTTAAAAAACAAAATAAAACTTAATAAAATTTTAAGAACAGTACTCTCTAGATATTAAAAAAATAATAAAATTAAAAGATAAGAATGCATTAGTTATATTTAACCCCTATCTTCAATTCCTTCACATAATGTATTACAGGTCGGGAATCAAACCCGCACATATTAGTTTCTTCTGAGAGAATTATTTTACAATATTCATTTTAGATTCGGATTTAATTAATACTTTAAAAATGAACATAAAATTATAATATGTGTTAGAATCATTTACAATAATGATATATCCTTGCTCCGTTATCGACAAATTGCGGCGTTGAGTTCCGCCACCCAACACGCAATGTCTTTAACAATAGACAAAACCATCTTGTCTTTAGTATTTATATAAATTTATAGAGGTATATTTTGTATATGAATCCATTTGTCCGTGTGTCCACATGTCCAAATCCATACCAAGCAAACTGTGGAAGTAACTTTAATTACAGAATTAAATTATAAAAAAAGCTAACTAAGTAATTTTTTTATAATTTGTATTTTAATACAATAATTTTTTAAATTACAATTTAATTTAATTCCTAAATAAAATTTTATATACAAAATATGTTTGTAATAATAAAGTTTATTATTAAATTAATAAAGTAATGAATTATATATTTTATATTTAGTTATTTCGAGTAAAAACAAAGACAAAGTTAAATTAAAACACATATCATTTATAGTTATTATAATCGATTTCATCATACCTAGTGTTTAAAAATTTATTTAAATAAAAAAGAGTATTTTTTTATATTTTTAAAGCAATGTGACATGTATATCTGTTTAATAGTATATGTATACACTCTAGCTTTGTAATCATTATTAATAGGCTATAGAAAAGATTTGTAAATACTAAAAATTTATGCACACTAAGGGCCATATTTATAAACCACTCTCAACTCTGAGAATGATTTCAAGATGTCATTTCAATTGTCTATGAATGAAAGCGGTGGTTCAAGATTGCTCTCAAGATCTATCTCAGAGCATAAGAGATTTATAAATATGGGGCTTAGTATTCATAAATGTTTAGTAGTTACAAAATATGTGTGTGTACTGTGTATGTGTTTATTTATACACACTAGGGTGAACAAGTTGTGGCCGCCCTGAAGAAACATTTTCTGAGCTTTTGCACATTGTTCACTAGAGGAGAAAATAATCAAAAGTATGAATCAAATCTGCACAGCCACCTTAAGTCAAGTTCAGGGCGGCCCCCGTCAAGTTCAGGGCGGCCCCCGTCAAGTTCAAGGCGGCAGTTGTTAAGTTCAGGGCGGTCACAGTGCGTGCGTACCTGCTTGCTCAGTAGTTGCGGTCGCCGGAGCGGTCGCGCGAGTAGGAGCGGCGCACGGGCGAGTACGTGGGCGAGCCGCGCCGCCGCGAGTAGCTCGGCGAGCGCGGGGAGAACGAGCGCGACCTGACACACACCCACACTACGTTAGTGTACTGACTAGTCTGCCAGTGTCCAGTGGCACAAGCGTGTAAACGGGCTGCTTCTTTTTATAGTACAAAATTGATTACAAATAATACTTTACAAAAATATTAAGAATATACTCAGTTTATCATCATAAAACCAAATATACAATAAGCAAACCAAAAAAAATTGTTATAGAAACTAAAAACACGCTTTTTGCCTACATAACGATATATTTATTAGTAGACAGTCCAAGGTTCCAAGAGCTATCTTCCGATTTCAACATCAGACCAACTCGATGGTACCACAATATTGTACTGCCATCTAATCTACATATTATAATCTTTAAGTTTCGTGACGATAGAACAATTAACAATTAAAAGTACATGTAAATCCAGATTCTTAGATAAAATCTAAGATAAATAATAAAAACATGTTAAAGTTACATTTTTTCTTTGGTAATAAGCAAATGAATTAAAAAAAATACGTCACCTATCTCTATCACCGCCGCCACCACCACCACCACCACCACCGCCGCCATAATCTTCTTTAACGCGTATATACGATACTTCTCCCTGAAGAAACAAAACCAATTATAATTAAATGAAAATTGGATTGAATCATATAATACAACAATCATAATATCATTCAGGTTAAAAGAGCTTGTAACTGCAATTTTGTGATTTTTTTATTCCAGCTTCACGCTGTATTCCCGCACTTAGCAGGGTAGGCCGAGGGTACTCATAATGACACTTCCGTTAGCAACTTACATCTAGTTCTGGAGGCATTGCTGTTAAATAAAAAAACTTTCGAAAGAGAGTGAGAAAATGAAAAAATTTAATATTCCATTCCAGTACCTCAAGAAATCATTTTCATGAAAAAGAAAGCATTATGAGGCCAGTCGTCTCATAGGAACACAAATATGCCATCTTATATGTGACAGGTTTGTTTCCCATTCGGTGAAATGAATTATTTAATACTAAAGACACAATTAATAGACATATGTTGAATGGGGGAGCTTAATATTGTGCATTGTTGTGCAACCAAAATGTAAAATAGTTTATCTTTAAGTGGGAATAGACCCATAACATTCGCAATTACAGTCAAATGATAAAAAAAGCATAATATCAACCTACCTCGTGACTCCTAAATCTCGAGTCATCAAGTTTCTTAACAGCATACTTCATGTCCTCGTGGCGGAGGAACTCCACCACACCAGTGCCATCCTTGAAAGTGTCTGCGAAGCATACATCTCCTGCCTCACGCATATGGTCTTTTAGATCCTGGGGAATTAATGTTATTTACATTAAATAGGTGTAAAAAAATAAATAAAAATAAATATATTAATAAAAAATTTATTGATATAACCTTAAAAAAACCATAGCAGTGAACATTTATTTTCAAAAACTCGTAAACTGCCTGGACGTATTAATTAAAACTAGAGGACACATTGACACATTATAATAAATAATACACATTGTCATAGCTATGTGTATGTCACTTTATAAACATAAAAGAGTTTATATTGTCATATGCATGGTAGTGTGTGTAATGTTTTATTTATTGAATATACTTTATAAACATTATTCAAAAAATATTAGCGTTCTGCACTTCTCCTATATATAAACTGTAAGTTTCGTAAAAAGTTATCCAAAGTTTTTGCTTCACATAAATATATAGATAAAACAATGAAAACCAACCTGCCAAGACCCCGAAGGTGGTAGGCCAGTCACCACGACCCTGTACTCCGACCTCCTGGCCGGCGGTCCTCTGGCGGCGGGTCGCGGCCCAAAGCGGTCGGGCTGCGAGCGTCCTCCTCGGGCCCCGCCCCCGCCGCCGCGCGGGAATTCCACGCGGAGACGGTAGCCGTCGTAGTCGTAACCATCGCGGGCGCGCACTGCGTCGTCGGCGTCACTGTCAACAACATATTATTATCGTCACACTTTATTTTTATATTCTCTATTTATTACAAGCATTTCTAAATTGTCAAATCACATAAAAAATACAGTATTGGCAGTATTACAAGAAGTTACCACATGCTTGGAAGTTCTGCTCAAAAGTTTCGGCAACAAACAGAAAAGGCTCTCTTCTAAAACATCATATGATAGGTAGGCAGAAAAAACTCAATGTCTAGACACTGCTCTCCACTTACCACTCAAAGACATTGCATGTTGAATGGCATGTCTTAGGGGAGTAGAGAGGAGATAATATGAAAATAATTAATTTTTCCCCATAACAATAAAACCTACAAGCATTGTTTAAGTGGTCAAGTGAGAGCCCGTCCCATTGGGTGTTCTACATAACCAAAATAGATTAAAATGCTACTGTTAATCTCTCATCTACTTAGATGTAGGTGGGCATATAAACATATGTTCAGTTACCCTAAATTAATGGTAAGGTAAGGGTAAGATTAAATTTTAATTATTTTTATTATGTTTCTACATTGGTAGATAAAGCACTGTATTGATTAAGTCCCAACCAGTTGAAATGTAGGGTTACCAAAGTGAGTGAACACTGAGTTTGTTTTGCCTATATTTTCTCTGCGAGATGAGGAGTTTTTTATAGCTTCAGTGTATCCCATGCATAGCAGGGTGGACAGAGGACATCTGGACACATAATTCCCATTCAGACACTTTTGTTCTCACTTTCCCCCAAATTCTGGAGGTATTGCATGTTGCGAGGCGGAACTCAACACAGCATTTTGAGATGTTTCATGCATAGAAATTATAATTATGTAAATAAATAGCAATAGATAGTTGATATGTGTAATAATAATATGTATAATATGTGCAATAATCATTGATAACAAGAACATTAATTACAGCAGCTATAATTAATGACATGTTATATTATCAGTAATGCTCTCTCAATGACAAACTGTACAAAACAACTGATAAAATAAATGTTTTCGAATTTTTTATATATTATTTCATACAAATTGTATTGCAGTGCTTTCTATCAATATATTTTTTATTCATCACAATGTATCCCACTTAAAGCAGGCAAAGAAAACCTTGCTTTAAAGTAATTATCCACATTTCTTTTCAATTAGACCAGCGGAACTCAACACCATACATAGTGTATGAGATTGCAGGGAGAGTGGAAATGGTATGCATTCAATAATTTCAACATAAAAATTAACATGTTTCTTTTAATTAACCTCAATGACAACTTGTGTGGACATAGTTATTGTTTAAAAAAATCTTGGCCTTCAAACTATCCATTTAACATAATTTAAAGTAAATTGTGTTAGATAACTTTCTTTATCAAAACTTAGCAAAAAAGGAATTTAAAAGCAATTTACCCTTAACTTCAATAATAATTTTAAAAACTTATATTGGATTCTGGGACTGGATTTTCTGGGACATAAAATGTGGCAATAAAGAATTGCCAAGGAGAGACGAATATGATGAACAATTAATACGTGTGGATTTATTATAAAAGATATAAAATTGAGGACAATCAGTAGGCCATGGATAGTGGAAACAAACAACCAAGTAAATATTAGTATTGTGGAGCAACTTACCGTGGATCCTCAAATTCAACGAACGCGAACGGTGGTCCCTTTCTGTTTTTCAAATCGACGAATGTTACTTTGCCAAATTTATAGAATAAATCTTGAATGTCCTTTGTCCTTATATCAGGGGGCAAGTTACCGACGTATATCCTGCACTCATTCCTGCTACCGCCACTTCCGCCGGACATATTTATTTGTTTAATTTATATAAAATATGAAAATATATTAAGGAATTTAACAATAATATAGATTTGATTCAGGTACACGCAGCGTTCTCTTGTGGTCGGCGATTTTTGACAATTCAAAGATGGCGATAGAGGCACGTAGATGGTTCACTTGAATTGAACATGGTTGGAAAAAGAGCGTTGCATGTTCGGATACTTGTATAGACGAATAAAATATGTTTTATTATTTCTTATAAATAAAAGTACATTTTAATAGTGTATTCTGTATTTTGATTTTCTAAATTTATCTTTTCTATAAAAAACGTTATTATATAAATGTTCTTACAATAGTTTTTTAAAAAACACTTTTAATATAAAAGTGAAATGTACATGTATAATATTACTGTTTCTATATAAAATAATTAATTTAATTATTATAATTAACACATTAAAACCATTAAACGCTAATTTTATTTATTGGCCAAAAATAAAAATCAATCTTATTCCGCTTTTAATTTTCGAACACAATTTCGAATTTGGAACGCCCTCTAGCGCATACCGAGGCATTCTCAGCTGAAAGAAGCCTCTGAAGGAATCCTCTAGAAAGTAGGCAAAGAATCTCCGGTATCAAAATCATTACGTGAGAAATTGTTCAAAGACCGACTTAAATGTAAGTAATAAATATTATTATTTAGTATATTTACTCAATTTAGGCTCCTTTTATTATTAATAAATGAATTTGTTGATATTTTTCGGTTTTGTGTATAAAAATCTATGTACATAAAGTCTCGCAGTTTTGATAATTTCACTAACATTCGTAAAATATGGGCACTAAAGTAAATTTTATTGATTTAATTCATAGTTTCTATGGTGATAAGTCTCATACTAGCGATATATTCTTATCATTGTTGATTTTAAGCTTTAAATTGAATCTATTTCAAATAGTTTAAAATTTATTTAATGACGGGCATTACCGCCAGTGCGACTATTAGAATAATAAAGAAAAAACCATCGGAGCCTGAACCTGAGCCAAGGTATATTTTGTGTTAAAGTAAATCTATTTTCCAATAAAAGTAGGCTCCATTGATTTAGGTAAAATTTAAAGGGCGCGCGGGGGCTAGCTTCCCGCCTGACCTTTACAAGTTATTTTTAGCATCCGGTATTGAATATAAACAATCAATGGCGTGTTTTACGCATGTGGTAGATTAAAAGCCACCTAACTCCGGCAGCTAGATAACCTTAGACCATTTAGATAGCCTAGGCTGGGCTAGGATAGCATTAGGACGTGTGTTCGTTGTACCACTTGACTTATTTGGCGCGTGGAGTTCCTACGTGGTAATTTAAATCTAATTTCTAGGTGTTAGGGTTGTTTTTTAATGTTTTCTTTGTTATCGAGGTGATTATAGTGTAGGGGAATATAGTATTTTGATTATAATTTGATGATTAAGGGTTCAATCTATGTACGGATGGTGATAAAATTTAAATTATTTTAATTTCATCGCTCTGATAGACAAAACGGTACGTTTACTCGACATGCTGTCTTGAAAATTGGATGGAAATTGGGGAACAGAGTGTCTGTATACTAGTTTTCCGCTGCCTATCCCACTAGATATTGGATATGGTGTGAAGCTGCTTTTATTCCACTAAGATTAGAAGTGATTCCACAGCTATACAGACAAGATGTGTGACCGCAAGGCGGTGATCAAGAATGCTGACATGAGCGAGGAGATGCAGCAGGATGCTGTAGACTGCGCGACGCAGGCTCTTGAGAAATTTAACATTGAAAAGGTTAATATTTTTTTAATATGCATGGATACAACAGTGCTGTGTCTTTTATATATATAGATTATAATAGTACGTTATTATTTGATATTTAGTTAAATATTAAGGTTCAAAAATAAATTTTTTCTTGTGATAATGCTGCCTTTACTACCTTTCTTTTTGTTTGAAATTTATTTATTTTGTATAATTCATGCTAGTGAAATATATTTCATTAAAAACTTAATAATAGCATAATTATATTTATTGTCTTTGAAATTTGGTGGATAGTTATTGTTTTATTTTTTTAATGTTAGAAAACTACCTGTGTATACTGGGTTAAGGGCTGCTTCTATACCACAATTATACTTTTTAAGTTTTGTGTTACTAGATATTTTGTTTGATTGTCTATTTTACTTATTAATTTTGCCCAACATTAAACTTCATTAATTATAGACATATTGCCTCTTTCCAGGATATTGCAGCGTTCATCAAAAAAGAATTCGACAAGAAGTACAACCCGACCTGGCATTGCATCGTGGGCCGCAACTTCGGTTCATACGTAACACACGAGACCCGCCACTTCATCTACTTCTACCTGGGCCAGGTGGCAATACTGCTCTTCAAGAGCGGCTAATCGAAATCTGTCTAGTAAAACCTCTCTTCGGACATTCCATTGATCCAACTAGGGTTGCCAACATTTTTAACCAGAATGCTAAAATAATACAGTAAATATAGACGATATTTTTCATTTTGGGTGTTGAAGTGGCATCAAGCTAAAAACTAATATTTTTACATATTGTGTATTTCTAACAGACATACATACACTATAAATAACAGTACAGTTGGCAACACTAGCTCGAACCCACATTCCTGTCCTAAAGGTATACTAATGGTGTCAGATTTGGATAAAGAAACCTGAAAATTACCTAATTTATTTGCGTTTTTGAGTTACTTTTACATTCAAGATCTCGGTAAACAGATAGTGCAGGTTCGCAATCTGGCAACATTAGCAACACAAATGGAATACCCGAATCGGAGGTGTGTTACGTATGAATGTGTGTATGAAAGGCCGTTCCGAGCTGGATCTCCGCACTCTGCACTATGTAGTATAAGACGACAGTATTTCACTGTAGTAGTGTATTTATATTGAAAATTTTAGTTAAGACTATATAGCTAGCGTATGTTAGTACTTACTAAATTTATTTGTTTGTTTGTTTGTTATATCACTGGAGATATTTTCAATACTTCTATTATTAAACTTTCTTAACAAACCACACGGTTTTTTTTATTTTGTATGTACAACTGCTAACTTGCTAAATTTTCTTTTAGAATTAAAATATTTTAATTTCGATTTTCTAAAGATTTTCTTTTTGAATTTTAATCTTAAACGTAGGTATTTATGAAAAAACATTATATTAATATACTTACGTCTTCAAATTTATATTAATTGTCGAGTATTCTGAAATAATATTAGATACTTTTCTTGAGCCATTATTTGTTTTAAATATCTGGAAGTGGGATTCACCACTTCTCCATACGGAAGTGTCTTAACACTAGGTTCCTAGGTTCCCTTGCTATGTGCGGGATACAGCGTGAAGTAAATAAAAAGAAAGCCATTGAGTTTGATGCGGGCTCTTCTCTGCGTTGCTGTAGCACTGACTACTGACATTTCTATGTAACTTGACAATACAAAAGTTCTTTTCATAATCTAATTGAATCCCTACTTGAAGCCTTATTTCCACCGCGAGCGGAACGGACCATTATGGGCTACGTTGAACTCTCAATAGTAAACTACACACTTGTACCTTCACCAAGAAATAGTCTGACGAAAAGGACCGAGAGAGCAGAGAGTTGAAATTCAGAGAGTTCTAGATGGTGGGATGAAGAAACTAATCACAAAATACAAAAACTTTATAACCAACCCACTGTATCCGCGTACTAAGGACACGTAGAATGTGTCATACAAAAAAAATTATAAGGTCAGTAGTGGCGCAAAGCGCGGCGTTCCGCCACTCAACACGCAATGCCTCTAGAATTCGGCGGTAGTGTGGGAAGCGGAGTGTACTACCCTTCCCTTTGCATACTCTGCTACATGCGGGATACAGCGTGAAGCTGAAAAAAATCCAAAACTTGTTATTTTAATTTCAGCATACGAGCGAAGTCGCAGCTAAAATCTAGTAAAGCGTGTTCTGCAGTAGAAACTTAGTGCCTATATGCTAATATATCAAGGTTATTTCCAAAACTGCTTCCCAACACGCTATTTATTTGACCTCAAAACTTTAATTAGTATTATATCTATACGCTTAACTACCTGTGCCTCTGTGACGGTTGTGGGTTCAAATCAAATTTGGGGAAAGGTTTTTGGTTGAAGCATAAGTGTTTCTTTGTTCGAAGATTTAGTTCGTACTATTATAATCCATACCTATATTATAAATTCGAGAGTAACTCTGTCTGTCTGTCTTTTACGCAATCAGGGCCAAACCGCTTATTTAATTGTGATAAAATACACAATATAGAGATATATGAGGGTCTCGGGACGAACATAGGATACTTTTTTTCTCATATTTGTAATATTATCGATCTATACCAATATATTAAAATACTTATTAATTTGACATGCAATTTATTCCGCCATGTTAGGAACAACTTAGTTGCTAAGCAACGATTTGCAGTTTGTTGTTAGAAAACGTCACCCAACATAAGTTTGCTTAACGCATCTCTCTATTGAAAACTGAAAATAATTTCATAAATATATTTAATAAATATTCGTATACTTCAGGCGGGCGTAGCCGCGTTCGGGTCCACTAGTAATATGATAAATGGAAAATGAAAAAAATGTCCACTAAATTATTTTAAATATAATTTGATTCTTAAGTATAACACTAATTCATCATTCTATTTTTTTTCCTTTTCGTTCAGCCGTTGTTGTAGCGTTGTACGATTCTCACCCGGGGGAATCGGAAAATGGAGAAAGGTAGGTCTTAACACTAAGTTCCCTCTGTTTTCCCTGCTATAGGCGGGATACAGTGTGATACTAAAAAAAAACAACTTATCATTCATTTTAAGTTAATAGTCCATTATGGCGTCCTCCTCGCTTAAATTTGTGAAATAGAATCGGAATACGTGAAGTGGTGGAACTCAACGCCGCGCTTTTTTGTTTAATCAAAGTGGGATTCCTCCTCATGAGAATCAAACCTACAACTTTCACATTTACCGTCGGCAACAGTCCACCGATGGCTTCAAATCAATAAAAATAGTGTCTCAAGGCAAGTTCAATAATAGTATAAAGAAAATACATTTCCTTCATATACTTAATGCTCAGCGGGTCAAGGACAGGTCTAAACTAGATTAGAAGTGCACTCGTGCAGAGAAAATGTGATAACTTTAGTTGATATAGGTATATAACTTATACAATTTTCTTATTCTTTGTTTTGTTTTATGGTCCCAAATGAAAAAAATCCGGTCATGTGTAAGTCGTCCATGGAGAGTTCCGTACAAATTTCAGGATGGATCACATTTGATTTCGCATTGAAACAGGTCGTGTCATATTTATATGATCTCACGTGATCAGTGACCTCAGGAGTCACCTAATGGTGAGTGAACACCGCCGCCCTCGACTCTATGTAACACCAGAGGAGCACAGGTCGTATCGATCTGGAAACACTGCCGCGGGTAGGCCATTCTTTTGCAATTTTTACGAAATTGTAAGATTGTAAGAATATCCTGCTCAATGACATTGTAGAGCAAGACAAGGGATGCAAGCAGACAAGGGATGCAAAAACTGAACAGCCCAAAACTTAAAAATATGTGAATCCGTAAATCACAAAGTAGAAGTACTTTAATTCCATTAGTGCATTTTTTTTTATTTTCAATGTAGAGAAATAATTAATTATTTCTTATATAAAACATTGTTCTTTGAATATGTGACTAGAATAATCGATAGATCTATTACAGTAAAACAAAATATGTGACAATATTAGTTAAAAGGTTAAATAATAGTCAATATTGGTGAAAGGCTAATTTATTCAGTCTTATGAATTACAAAGTATTTACAAATGTACACAACTAATATCTAATACTATAACAAGTGACCCGACTAAAACTAACTAAAACTAACTACGACTAACTAGAACTAAATATCGAAGTCCATTATCAAAGCCAACTCGTACACCAGTAACAACAATTTAAAATATCAAATTTATACTCGGATATATTATGTATTTGTATATATGACTTTTTTTATACTAACTGATTTATTTAAAATATATGATTTTTATGACTGTATTTAATATAATATGGTTTACTAATGAGAGTCGGTCACGGGTTCATTTCCCCGGTCATTATAAAAATGGGTTAGAAATTTGCGTCGTCACTGGCTTTTTTTTAGAGAAAAACCGAGTGTTTTAACAGGTTACTTTTAAATGTGTATTAGTTTTTTATATAATAGACACATGATTTTTCAAATTCTCTTATTACATTCCAAGACAAAAAAATTTACAATAAAATCTATATTCAAAATATTTCAATATAACTATTTTTTTAAAACTGAACATAAAACATTAATAACATACCAAAATAAAAATAGCCCGTTATACACACCATTCCAATTTTACCATAAACTTACCGTTCATGTGGTCGTACAGCATCTGTAAACTTGATGTTACATTCCGTAACCGCCATATTCGCAGTCAGGAAATCCCCTAAACTTGCGACTGCAGCTGGTCTGTCGAAGGGGAATCCCATGGAGCGGCGGTCTGGGTACTTGCGGTCCCTTATACCGCAGTAGGAGGCTGCATCGTTGCAAGTACCTACCAACTCTTGTACTACCTGGTGGAGGGTTGATAAATCATATTATATATAAGAAATATCTAAAAAGCCGGGATTAATGCCTAGAAGAAAAAGAATAAGATATTATATTGACAAAATGTTCTTTAAAATTTACTATTTTAATACATATATCGTCGTTCGTAATAGAGAATTGAATATCCTTACCCTATCCTCATTCCAATTGGACACCATACAGAACAACACCATGGGGTAACCTTCTGGAGTTCCCTTCGGTATCAGCATGTGATGCGGCCAGCCACAGCCGCAGAAGTCGAATTCGGCTGCTGTTTCGGAGCCAGAGTCACCAGGTCTTAAATTCTGATCGCGGAATGTCCTCTCGTAGGGGATGGTGACAGAGGATAATAGACTCTTCCTTTGTATGCTGGAACTGCCGGCTGGAACTGGAAGACAAGTAAATGAGCCATTGTGATGTATTAGGACTGTGAGTGATTTTAAACGCGATGGTTGCAGATGAGATCTCTAATTATTTTAATTTCCTGCGGCTTTATTTGATGGCGTTTAGTTCCGCCAGAGTCGCCAGGTTGAGATATTTAGTTGCGGAGTGTTCTTTATTAAGAGATGGTAACAGGGGACAATTGGGGAAAAATATCTTGTTTACTTTTACATACAAGTATACATGTAAGCGTGGAAAATGTAATTTGCTTTAAAATAGTGGTATCACATACCTATATTTTTTAATAAATTTAATGTATATGCAATTAATCTAACAAAACCATATATAAAAATTATAAATACTATTTTACACTGTAATACGTACTGGCCTGAGAGAATTTATCCAATTCGATCATAAGACGACGTTGCTCTTCAAACGGTAGCTGTTTTCTATTCTCATCCAAAACGGGTGCTATGAAGATACGGAATGTACCCATGCGACCTGCTCCACTTGAATTGTTTACTTCAATACTGTTGATAAAATACATCATTATATTATGTGATTTTTGTATTTTTATAATTTAGGTAAAGAAATTTTATGGCGAAACTTTTCAGATGCCATAGTCGGACATGATGGATAAGAGGAATGAGATAGCGTATTCTGACTAAGTCGTGGGTTTGTTTCAATTGAAAAGAATGTTCAGATAGCAAAGAAGCGTCGAGCTGATTGCCGCCACACAACGAAAAGTGGAGAACGGAGTGCCTTACCAGTAAGTTTTTTCCTATTCTGCTATGCTAAAAAGCATGGTACTGAAGAAGAATCCAATTTCTTACCTATATTCAAATTCATCATGTTGCAAATGTGTAAAACGTGCGCGGACACTACCACGCGGCATGAAGTCCAAGCCACGACCCAGTTCCACAGTGCTCTGTTCCCACTGAGTGTGAAATTGATTCGAACCCCCGCCTAATGGCCCTTGACTACGAACAGAGATCCCAGATACTCGGATACCGGGGAAGTCCAACTGAAATCATCAAATCAATCGTTAAGCATTCGTATTATCGAAAATCCAGATACTCGAATTTATGAAAAAAAAGGGGGCAGTCGTGGCGCAGGGGCACAAGCGTGGACTGTAAACGCGACGGGTTGTGGGTTCGTGAAATGAAATATAAACGAGGCAAAGTGTTTCATTGAGTTTCGCCATTCATCAAGCAATGCCTTGAGAATTTGGCGAAAAGTGGGCGTGTCTTAACCTTCGATTAATTAAACACAGTTTAGTTAGTGTATAGTTGATCGGCACTCAGGTTCCCTCTGCCTACGTTGCTAAGTGGATACGGGATACAGCGTAAAGCTAAAAATAATAATAATAAGAACTTACCTTATCCCTTCTATAAGGTGGTAGTTTAGTTTTATATAAATTGAACAGATCGTCTATATAGGCGTGCCAGCGGTAGAACACCGGGTCGCGCATGGCGGTCGCCGAATCACCCATTATGCCGAATAGTTCCTACAAAAATGGGTGAAATAGTATATGTAATTTGTTTGGGTACGATCATGGTCTTGGGTACTTTTGGATGAATTATTTGGTGTTTTGATATGTATGAATCTGTGGCTGTTTGTTATTGCGAAATATGGATACTTTTAGAAATAAATTGTCTATATAAATATTGCATTATTTTTTATTGTTAATTCTTCGTATCTTTCGTGCGATAAAAGGACCTGAATATTTGATATTAATTTCAGCTTAGTACCGAGATCAAGGGAGGTACCTCGAAATAAATGGTATTGACAGACGGACAGACGGAAAACAAGGTGATTCTATAAGGGTTCCATTTTCACTTTTTGAGGTACCCTAAAAAGTTTTCGAATATAAGTATAATGTTTTTTAAGCAAAATAAACTAAGAAAACAAAATATTAAGTTTTTTGTTATTTTTTTGTAACCCTTAACTTTTTAAATACTTACCAAATACCTATGATCGGGGTCGTGAGCGTAGGCCATGAACACGTGACCCATGTTGTGCAGGTTTCCGTAGTAACTGGGGTTCTTACTCAGCATCGAGGCCTCCATCAAGTTACCGAGAACGTCGATGCCGGTTTGTTCATCTAAAGGCATTGTGCTACCGTTGGGCTGGAAAAAGGTAAAATTTACAATTTAAATCAAGATACTACCACTAGAGGCCAGTTGCGGCGTAGGGACATAAGCACGTGACAGGCGCGACAGGTTGTAGGTTCCATTCCCACTCGAGGAAATGTTTAATATTTTCATTCTCTCTCAGATGTCAAGGCAAAGACAGAATATTTTTTTTATTCTATTCATAAATCTATAGGTAACTAGTAAGTTATAGTCATATATATATCCATACCTATATTATAAATTCGAAAGTAACTCTGTATGTCTGTCTGTCTTTTACGCAATCAGGGCCAAACCGCTAATTTAATTGTACACATATAGAGATACATGAGAGTACCGGGATGAACATAGGATACTTTTTTTTCTCATATTTGTAATATTTTTGATATATACCAATAAATTAAAATAATTAATTTGACATGCAGTTTATTCCGCCATGTTAATAACAATCGTCGCTACGCGTTGCTAAGCAACGGCTTGCAAAGTTTGTTGTTTTAAGAAAACGTCACCCAAAGTGAGTTTGCTTAATGCATACATGGCGCGCGCCGATATAGATTTGTATACATTAACAAAAATTAGATGATTTCTATAATTTGATATTCATCCTTATATGAAAATAAATATAATAGTCACTTTTAGCATTTCATCTTGATGGAAATTATAGTTTACTGTATAACATTCTAATAAATAAGGAGATGTTACTGATTCGAAATGACCTAGCCTACGAGTGGTATAGTATGACCGACGCGAACGGGCAGACGACTTTAATGGTTTTGTAAATTTTTATATATTTTCGAATTACTGTTAATTTTTATGTAATTATTTGCTGCTTATAATTAATTTATCTCAGTTCGGTTATCTATACCGATGTTATACACTTAAAATATGGTAATTTTAATCATTTGGGATTTTATTTAATATTGTTCGTAAAAATTAATAATTATTTAATATAGAAAAATGTTTAGTACGCGCGCACGGCAAACTTTAGGTACTTTTTCTAATATTAAGAATTTTCCTTCTTTACTTTTACTTCTTTTGTTTGTTCATTTCGGTTACTCAGATATTTTTTCTAATAATAAATCTCCACTTATTATTATTTTTTAACTTATTTTAATTATTTAGGCTTATATTTTCGCGGGCGTAGCCGCGTTCGGGCCCACTAGTTATTTAGATAAAGGGCTAGTTTTCTTTTATTTATGGATTTGATTTAGTGTTTACTTAGAGCCTAATGATAGACGCATTCATAGAGGTCAATTAGTTTTTAACGGAAGTTTAATTGTTAGTAATGCGTTTTAAGTTAAGTACTGCTAAGCGAGATAGTTTGTTTTTTTTTAAGTATTCGTAATAAATAAAGTATTCGTATACATATAACACTCCTTATTACTTCTATGTATACTATCCATACCTATATTATAAATTCGAAAGTAACTCTGTCTGTCTGTCTGTCTTTTACGCAATCAGGAATTTAATTGTGATAAAATATTCATATAATATAGATTTGCAAAGTTTGTTGTTAGAAAACGTCACCCAAAATGAGCTTGCTTAACGCATCTCTCTATTGAAAACTGAAAATATTTCATAAATATATTTAATAAATATTCGTATAGCTCAAGCGGGCGTAGCCGCGTACGGGTCCACTAGTAATATTATAAAGCAGAAAAGGTTGTTTGGACACGCTAATCTCAGGAACAAATGTAAAAAAATGTTTTTATGTTGTAAAGACCGATTTATTGAGTAGTAGTACTTATCGTCGTTGCGCTTGCCAAAACCGCTGTGTTTTTAGTCTAGTTTTCAGGAGAGACAAAAAACTATCTTATTTATTAAATAATAGCTTTATCAAAAAATTATAAATGCAGTATGGTGACAAAATATGTTATGTTTGAACTGAGATACAAGCGACAATGATAAAATGTACCCTTCGTCTGTAATAATTTTTTTAACCATTTTGATGCACATATCAAATTTGTCTTGTAACCACCATTTCTTACAAGTGAAAAACATGCACATATCAGTTTTGTAAAGGAACATAATCGGATTTATTTAATGTTATTTTGGGAATAACAACAATGTATTAAACTTAAAACAAATATGTATACTAATGATTAGTAATGATAAACGTACGGAGTTGTTGGTTTGGCCCTTTTTTACGTGAAAATAGTTAATCTGATAACGATAAAACAGTATGGTACTGGTATATTAATCCTAATAATGGTTATTAATACTAATAATAATTAACAAAAAAATGTTTAATAGAAAACTCGAAGGGTTGTTAGAAAGTGGTTAGGAAAGGTTTATATATAGACTAAGCCTTTAATGCTTATCCCTTCAATATAGTTATTATTGTAAATTTAATTTTAATAAGCAGAGCGCGACAATATTTCACGCCAAAACAACGATTGGCCCTGAATAGGGCCCAGGTTTTGCTTCATATGGAGTACTCTTCTCATCTCTGGGCTGGTGCATCATCATGTAACAGCTTGACCCATTTGATACATATGCATCGTATACAACGTAGAGCCGTACGGAACGTTGGAGCCCCAATGATGTGTGAAAGGCTTGACACATTCACTTTGTGCAGAGATGTCTCCTCGCTGTGCTTTCTCTACTGCATTTATTACGGGGAGTGTTCTGCAGAAATGTTTGACCTGTTACCTGCCGCCGAATTTTCTAACCGCACAGTACCTCACAAACTGAAGTATCATCCACATCATCTGGATACGTGCCACTCCACTTCTGTGCGGTTTGGTACGAACTTCCTTCCACGCGCCACGCAACTGTGGAATAGCCTACCTATGGCAGTGTTTTCAGGTTGATACGAC